>OU744320.1:15871012-16202836 GCA_916610145.1 Eristalis arbustorum | reverse complement strand
CTGATGTAAGCTTTACACCCGCGAAACTTTTGTGGTTCATGCGACTACACGATAACGATGATTAACAGTCTCATTTTATCAGACTTAACTTACTTAAATTCTGCGTTTGATATTGCTTTCTGTCTGTTCTAAGGAATAGGTATATGGTACTAAGGGGATAGATTTGTCACTTAAACCGGATCGAAGACATCGAGAACATGAATAATCGCCTATGAAACCAAGTTTGCTAACTTCATAACAACGAGATGATAGAAAAAGTGGTGTTGATCAGAGCATTATACAGTCAAGAATGCATCTCATTGGCTTGCGAAGAAGTGAAATGAGGAAACAACGAACATGCGGATCTACCAGAAGAGCGTTGGCCAGCCTCGGAGCAGATTGGGTCATCCTCATTCATTTCTTTCTTACCGTAAAATCCATGTTTTCTCTTGAGCGAGCATGCAAGCAGGGCCACTATTTTGTAGTAACTTTAGTTATAGACTCACTATTCACAGTTTACACGAACGGCGAGCTGCAAGCTAGTCTACTCCAGGACAACGCAATAGAGGACCCAAACGTAACCGACGAAAAAAACACAAGTGGGGGAAGGCTTCAGTCAACTTGGGCTGCATAATTCGATGCAGCTGGATGAAAGTTCGTGCCAACTGGAGAGGTCTGTTGCGGGACCTGGTCCATCCCGGACTATTGTGTGACCAGAAGCAGAAGGATGAGTCAAATCGGTTCTACTTTGACTTCCAGTGAAAACATCCCCTGTCACCGTGTTGTGCATTTCCATTGGACAGAGGCTCAGACCCCTAAGTTCTATATTTCATTTGATTTTCATTCATTTCAAATTAAATAACTTTCTTATTGCCGAATTGCAAAGTTAGTTTCAGATGAGCTGTCGCTTTGCCTTGGAATGTAGTGTGACAGGAACAGTAATGTCAAATCAGGACCACGAATTTGATGACCACGTGGAAGCATACATATGTGGTTGACGTTTGCGTAATAAGAGACCTCCAGAAGTTGTCTACTTTATATATATATATATATATATCAGCGCGATCATCAATAATGGACACATCAGTAGTAAACAAAGCATCTGCTGAAGTTGGTGTAACTTCCAGAAGAAGCCTTCCGTACATGGGTTACGCTGGCAAAACTACGAAAAATTTCAGCCCAGGGACTGACCACCTCTCTTATTAGCCAGTGTCTCTTTTGGGGTACTTTTCCGGATCCGGACTAAAGCGGCTTACACTCTGAGTCTGTGAGACAGTCGAAAAGATGATACATTCCGTCAAGATAGCGACTGAATTTGGTACATAATGTACCTCAGCTTTACTTTGATTTTAGGTCCACTTAGAATTCACACAAGGAGCATTGAGCTACCCGTTGCTATATAAATTATGACGTCTGTCCGGCGCACCGTCATTCATAAGTCAATCGCCCAAAATGTGATATGAAGGAAGGAATCCGAACCGCTTTTTAATTTTGATTTGAAAATGATTCTAAATTCAGTTCTTTTGATACAATTGCACATAACTTAAAAACAACGAATGAAGTCTTCAAAGGAACCTCAGCAATAGTATCCAATTCTCGCCGAAGACATCGGCTTCGCAAGATAAACTACTCCGCTGCCATGACGGCGAACAGATTTCCATAATGTTGTGAAAAATATTATAGCAGAAAACACTTCGTGTCGCTGGTCTTGCTTTTTTCTTCGGTCCCCCGCGACAAGGATCTAGTTCCATAAATAACGTGCAAAATGTGAATGCTCCAGCGGGAATTTATGCCGTCTTGAGAAGGGGAGAGAGAGAGCGAAAGCCTGCCAGTGTGTCGGGCGCGAAGGAATCGCAATAAAGTGAAACATTAAATGGGATGTCATTTCGGCTGGGGTTAAGTGATTTCGAGCAGGTGCGAGGGATGCCGATGGAGGATGTGGGCGATATAAAAGGATTTAAGACGATGTACGAGCGGGAGGAATCCTGTGGAGTGTAGCGAGTTGCCTTTTGATGTTATCTAATGAGGGAACAGCTTTATCTAATGTCCGAAGATTGCAAGGAGTCGTTTTGGCAAACGTAACCCTTTGCCTTCGGAATGTTGATGTGATTTATTTGTGCACAAGTTATTTCATTTTCAAATGAAATATAGAACTTGGGGGTTCTAGCCTTTGACCAATGGAAATGCACAACACCGTGACAGGGGATGTTTATAGTGGAAGTCAAGGTATAATGGATTGACTCAACCTTTTGCTTCTGATCACACAATAGTCCGGGATGGACCTGCGCCTGCAACAAACCTTCGCTCCAACTTTCAGCCAGGTGCATCGAATTATGCAGCCCAAGTTGACTGAAGTCCTCCTCCACTTTTGTTTTTTCATCGATTACGTTTGGGTCCTTTTTTTGGCCGCGCGTAATACGTTGAATCCGTAGACTCCTGGCTAGACTCATGTCAAACTCGATCCAAATGCCATCAATAACCGTGAAATCTTCTTTCGAAAGATAACCGAAGGCTACTTTATCTCTTCTTGAGATTGTCTGTGAACTGGTACAAGGACGACAATAGAGCAGGCGATGAACCAGCCAAGCAGAAACGGACCCATCCCGAGCGATCAATTCCAAAACCAAAACAGGAGAGGTGATTGTTGGTGCATTTAAGAAACCCTCTACTTTCCTGTCCAGTCTGTGAGGACGGCGGAAAAGACTCGAGCTGTATCAAGATGTGGATGCCGCTCGGAAAGCTGACGACTGTACTAACGTGGATACACAGAGCGCAAGAACACCAATGCTAACTGGGTGTTCGAAGCCAATCCTTTTGGTTGAAGAAGGTGTGGTAGAGTGAACGGCCGGTACAAAGACCAAGTAATCGCGCAAGTAGATAACACGGTGTGACTGACTGAAAGCAGCGTGCTATTGCACAGACTCAGACCCTGAGTGAGTAAGTAAGTCGGTCTGCAAGACTTGGGTTCTTCATTTTGCCACGATCTGTGGTAGTATACAATTTTGTTGTTATTTTTTTAGAAATAAAACTGACTATGGTTCTTAATATACACATGCAGTCGAGGAACAAACAAGAATAACAAGAAAATGAAAATGGAGTGGACAGAAAAATATGTTGTTTGTGTAGTTGATGCCGATGGTGGACGTTTCCGATCTGTATCCTGATCAGAAAATCTCCAATTATTATTCACGAAGGGTTTCAGAGGCAGCCACACAAGGCAGTTAAGATCTTTTAGACAAGACCTTAGAGACTAATCCGTCAACAATTGGATCGGGCAGAGGGATCTTTTTAAGCATGTTGGAGGCCACCATATGATACGAAGGGTAACCTTGTCTTTACAATAAAAAAAACGGGCAACGAATGCTTGTGACTTACCATTTGACAGTCAGTATTTCTAAGGACGCCTCCAGTAATGTACGCCACTGCCTGAAAGAAAGCTCTCATATCGTTAGTCAGTTAGAGCCACTCTCTTAGACATGCAAACTTTCAAACAGTGAACTACAGTTTCATAGTTTCGACAGAAGCCCATTCGTTACCCACTTGGTGCCCTCCGTTTCAATTACATGCAACAAATGCAACATTTCAAAGGATCTCAAGTAAAAATTGAAAAAAAGCGAATACAAATACACAAGTTCCGTCTACCCAGCATATGTATCGAACAAGTGGCGTTTAACAAGCCGTTAACAAGTGCCCTCGAAGAGAGCAATCAAAAGGGCATACTTGACGGCAGAAAAGAAGCACAGAAGTCTCCCTTTTGTTATGATACCATTTGCCCTTGCCATTTCTAAATTAAGTGGCAATTAAGGGATAATTTTTCTGTCCAACATCTGGATTTACATTCCCAAGCGATATTTGTATCAAATCCTAAGCCCTCTTTAAATTACCGTCATCCCGCAGCTGGGGAAGGCCTTAAAGGGTGAATTGGAAGCCTTTAAAGAAATTTTCACCGAAAATTGAAATTCGAAAAAAAATACGTAACGGGCTCCACGCGGCATAAATCGCGGAAATAAAAACCGCACCTGACCCTAAATAAACAACAACGAATGAAATCTAGACAATAAGCTGCTGGGGGGAGGGATGCGGGATTGAATGTCGGCCACGGTAAGGCGAGGCCAAAAAAAACCGAGAAGATTTAATTAAATGAAACCAAAGGAATCGACCTGGAAGACAAAGAATGAATGTTGAATGGGAGAAAAAAATCTGAAAACGCGTATCATTGTTATTTCTGAAAGGTTATGATGGTAGTGGACGAGACAACAGGGTGAGGGTGGAAATTAAAAATATTCAAAACGGGAACATTTTCCAGGACATAAGTCAAGTCCCCGAACAATGTTGGCGGCGGTATTTATTTAGGACAGTTTGGGGAAGAGATCTGAGAGGCCTAACGTAGTTGTGGCTGAATAATGCAGAACAAGTTGGATTCCTTAAAGGTTTTCACTTTAAAAGCTACCAACTAATTGACAATGGCGCAAAGGGTTCAAAAAATTAAAACTGAATCTGTTATAGATGTTTTCAAGCCTTTTTATCATCGAAATAAAGACTCTGCTGTGAGTGTCGCAGCATCAGTCCAACCATGGAAGCCAATCAAAATCTATCGATTTTACGGTGAAATCAGCGAGGAGACTGGCCATTGCTTTTGGATTCACGTCTGCATCACGCCTGCAACCCAACTTCATTGATGAGGCAAATTTTTCACTCAGAGGATACATTGGACTTCGGTCACGCATGCATAAGTGGGAAGGCACTATATTCTTCAAGTCAGTTCACTTCTGGCCTAAAGAGATGACATGGACATCGTTACGCAAGAACATTAGTAGCAATTAAAGAGCAGGTAAAATGGGCTGGATAAATGGGGACAAAATGTATATTGCCGAGCAAACAAAACCGCCTGGAACAGAACATTGTTATCGACGACAATAATATTGAGATAGTAAACAAGTTTGCCTGCCTCGAGGCAAAAATGAAACCTCGACAAATAGCCATCCTTGGCAACCGTTGCTACTTTGATTTATCTAACCAACTGTTAGCAAAACTCCTGAACCGGGTCTCATTTTGTTGCCATTTGACAGATCCAACTTTCTGGTATAAATACCAAGTCAACGTGGACACAGGATAACTTGATGTTGATGAATGCAGACAGCATGCTAAGGATCCTTAAACGATGAAAGACATCTATTTCCTCGACTCAGACCGGCCTTGATAATTATTATCATTAGTCTATTGCACCGCGTTTTTTATATCTATTGTGCCTTCAAGCTATGCTAATGGCTAACAAAATCTCAGTACTTGTTTTGAAATTTAATTCTTTTCTCCTCAGAATCTATAGAGACGATGAATGCTGAGCTAGTAAGATGTCTGTTATGATGCGCTCCGTTCCAAGCTAGGATAACGCATTTTTATTGGCATATCCGCATAGGCAGATATTTAGAACTGTTTTACCTTGATTTTTTTCGACTTAATTCTTTGAACTTCTGTAAGCTTTCCCACACAAGTTTGGATTGTAGGGGTCTAGTACAATGATAATGGCATTACTTACTTACTTACTTACTTAAGGTGGCGCTACAGTCCGGGGTGGACCTGGGCCTCAACCAACAAGCGTCTCCAGCCAGCTCGATCTTTAGCTAGCTGTCTCCAGTTTCGCACGCATAGTTGGTTGAGGTCCCTTTCCACTTGCGTGCGCCACCTGACCTTGGTGGTGGATTCGAAGACTTTTCGGACCGGAGCATTGGTTTACATCCGCTCTTCATGACCTAGCTATCTCAATCGTTGGATCTTCACTCTTCTGGCTAAGTCGATGTCGCTGAACAGCCCGTATAGTTCGTTATAATATCTCCTCCTCCACTCACCATTTATGCAGACGGTACCGAAAATCACACGAAGAATTTTCCTCTCGAAGCAACCAAGGGCAGCTTCATCCACTTTTGACAAAGTCCTTGCCACTGCGCCATATAGCAGGGCTGGGACGATTAAGGTATTGTAAAGCGTTACCTTGGTTGTTCGTGAGAGGGTTTTGCTTACCAATTGCTTTCTTAGCCCAAAGAAGCACCTATTGGCAAGAGTTCTTCTTCGTTTGATTTCAGCCCTGGTGTCATTGTCTGAATTGATAGACACAGTTTTTGACTATCTCAAAGTTATATCTGTCTGCTGTGACGTTCCGACCGTGACGTCGGTGTTGGGTGTCCTTTCTCGTTGACAGTCTTACCCCCGTTTACCGCTAAGCCCATCTTCGCGGCCTCCGTTGCAATACCCACAAAAGCGCCGTTGACATCACGCTGCGTCATCCAATAATGTCAATATCGTCGGCATATGCGAGTAGTTGGACGGACTTCTGAAAGATTGTTACTCTGGTGTTGACGTTCGAGTTTTGAACTGCGTTCATGGTCAGCTGATTAACGAATAGAAAAGAAAACTCCGAGAGCAATGAACCAACTGTGATGGTCTTCGGCAATCCAAACGAATAACCAGGCTTCATTCTTATAAGGAAATCCCCTTCCTCAACAATAAAAGTATAAAATTACTAACGAGCTTTCATATGGACCACTGCTGTCTTTGACAAAATAAACCTGTGTCATGACAAGAAACGTCGTTATGAGAATTTTGAGAGCATTTTATGTGAATGTCCGCCACTACGTCTTTTGTACTAACTCTTCGATGCAATAGATCTCAGGTCGCACTGTCATCGCCTTCACGGCTCGCGTTGTACAAGAGGAAAAAAAAAATAAATAAAGAGTACGTATATATCTTGTTTCAATTTCAAAATATTGTCGAGTCCCAATGCATTACTTTATTTCTCTCAAAAAGTGATTGTGATGTTAAATGGAATATAAGGCTGGTAGTTGTAGGAATCGCTGTAGCTTCCGTTCATGTTACCATATCCGGAATAAGAGTTGTTTCCATAGAAGCCTATGTTTGGTACGGACCACTGACCTCCAAAAGTGTTAACGGATCCATTATTTTGCCCAGGTACATTCACTGCCCAGTACCCACCGTAGGAACTATTCGTACTGTTTCCGTCATATTCACTGTAATTGCCTGATGGCAACCAATCACTTCCATTTTGTGCACCTTGTCCTCCAAAATTCCAGTAATCGCTGGAACTGTTCCCGTATCCAGAGTAGTTTCCAGGCCACCAATCACTTCCACTGACATTTTGCGCACCTTGTCCTCCAAAATTCCAGTAATCGCTGGAACTGTTCCCGTATCCAGAGTAGTTTCCAGGCCACCAATCACTTCCACTGACATTTTGCACACTTTGTCCTCCAAAATTCCAGTAATCACCGCCGTAGGAATAATTCTGTCCATAAGTAGTGTTTTCCGGCTGATAGTAGCTTGACGAATTATTCAAGAGAGCAGAACTGTTTCCGTATCCAGAGTAATTTCCAGGCTGAGACCATCCCGAGAACGAATCATTACCATAGTTAGGTTGGCTTGATTGGAATGGTATAGTAGAGGAAGTTGTATTTTTTGATGGCACCGTTGTTGCGTTGTTTGGCTTTAACTGAGTGGGCTTAACTGGAACTGTTAGCGTGCTGGTGCTATTTGGCTTCAATTGAGTGGTTGCAGTGCTTGTTTTATTCGGCCGAGGAATAACTACTGCCGGCTTTACAGTCACAGTAGCTGTCTTATTTGGCGAGGTGGTGGCAATAGGCTTGGGCTTTCTGATTGGAGTTACAGCCGAAAGAACACAATCGGAATAGAGTGCCACAGCAAACACTGCCAATAGAAGACCACGCACAAAAGACATATTTGTGCTGTTGACGAAACGATTCAAAGCCTAAGACTGAAGGGCGAATGTTCTTGATGCGCATTTATACGCTTCTTCTTCTGTAAAATTTTCAATTTTATATTAATTTACGTCATTTCAACGTTTACGATGTTAACGTTTTATTTGAACTAGGGTGGTGGTTTGTGAATTTATTTTGTGGACGAGTTTATTTATTCAAATGTCAATCGAAGAACAATGGGTGTTGCTATGGCAAGATTACAGCTGCCTCTTTAACACACAGCGGCACTGGCGCACGTCGGTGGGTAGTCCATTAAAAGGTGTCGAGGATAGTAAAGCGTGCAGAGAACTTTAAATTGGCAAACATTTTATTTTGTAACAGCTGATTTGACAGTTATTGGTTGGTTGTTAGTTTAGTTTGGCGGTTCATCTTGAGTCTTTTGGGACGCACTCAATGTCCCATATGCAATTCAGACATTTACTTTTTATTATAATTTCATGTAAATGTACACAATGTTGATGAACTCTCTATTAAAAAACCAATTTTGATTCCTGCTTCCAGAGTTGCGATTTTTATGTTCCCACTTACTTCAGTCATGGTGCGTTCCAACTCCTTGACGTTCTTTAGAATATTCAATTGTGTGTACATATATGCTAAGCATTGAATTTGCGGATGGTAAAGGCAATAACAGACACAGACGGTCCATGACATTGATATGAATTGTGTGGGTCGCACCTCGATCTTCCAAAACGAGATGGCTGGTGAATTTGCTCAACAAAGATGAAAGGGTGGTACCAAGGTCCGTTAAGGACATGACACGTGACAACTTTTTTCTTAAATAAAACGCAAACCATTTGAGATGTTTCAAAAACTTTACTATCGGCTTGAAGTACAATGACAACATTTATTGACAAAACATTTATTTACATGGAAAACGCGGGCACGTTTGGAGCGGTCGATTCGTTGGATCCAATTTTCAATGTCTCGACCACACATTTCCGCTGTTTCAATGTTGGCTCTGAGCTCATCCAACGTCCCCGGCTGTTTGACATAAACTAACGAGTAAACGTAGCCCAACTGAAAATAGTCAAGCAGCGTTAAATCGCACGAACGAGGCGGCCAATCGACTGCCCTATTTCTTGAGATAACACGCTCGCCATACTTACTCTTCAAAAAATCGAATGTAACGTGTGCTGTGTCTTGTGGCCTCATCCTGCTGAAACCAAATGTCTACTAAGTCCATATCTTTCTATTCGGGCCAAAAATAATCGGTAATCATGACGCGATAACGCTGACCATTCACAATAACGTGACGATAGTTATCGTCGACAAAAAAATCGGCATGCAAACCGCACCAATCAATTTTATTTTTATGAAGCGGTGATTCATCAAACATGTGCATTTTTACTCGACCGATAATGCATATTTTGCTTATTGACTCTATTGAATCCATTGAATCCATAAAATCAGCAAACTGAAAATTGGAGTTAACGCTCTTAAAGTTTCCGAACGTCTGTAGACGGTGCTCGTTCATGTACTTTACCATGATAATATTAACAGTGACAGTTTGACGATTAGTGAAAGAGTGCGTTCACAAATCAAATTCAAAGGTTTCAATTCCCTATTGGAAACCTCTTTATTTGTTACATTAACCTACGCTGGGGCTAGCTGCGATATTGGTTACAACTTCCATCTATAATTCAGTGACTCGAGAGCTCAACCGGAGGTGGGATGACTATTCAGGTTGTATGCAAGCCAAGTGCAAACTCAATAAAGTTTGTAAGAAATCTACATTATTCTTCCTTTACACTCTCTTTTTTCTTTGAAAATTACTGAATTTAAGTATTACGACATTATACGCCCAGTTATGCGTGTTCTGTAAACAGAATCACAAACAATATAGTCCGGGTATAACAAACATAGTCAATAACTTTCTCGAAGAATGTTGGTCATTTGATTAATAAATTTGAACGCCTCCATTCAAGTTTCTAATCTTAACAGGAGTTAATTTGTCAAAGCAAGTGTATATCGATCGCAGATAAGTCTATTTTCTAATTCTAATGAAACCAAGAGACGACTACACAACTTAGGGTTATTGAATGTCTGACAAAATTGATCATAGTCTCTACATATAAAAAAGAGAACACATTTTCCTGTGTGTCCGCGAATAGGGAGTAGGTACTATGGTTTTTAGGATTGAGTTTCAGAAACAAAATTATTGTACCGTGGAAGCTCGAAAATTAGAAAAAAAGTTTTGTTGAATTATAATTGTTTCCAAGCACTCTTATACAGGGAAGACCTTTATGCCCACCCATATTCCCCGAGTTCTAATAATCGAGCTTTACCTGTAGGTAATTCCGGATTAAAGGTCCCAGCCAAGCGTACATCCAAGTCACTCATAACCAATGACAGTTTGGGTGTTTGGCTAACGGTGACGTTTTACCATGTTTTTGTCTTCTCTATGCCTACAATTCATGGTAGGGATGGCGTTTATGTTCAGAGAGACTCCGTCAACAGCCATCACAGCTGTTGAAACAATGGATTTTATACGTGACAATTGTTATGTTTGTGGCCGGCGACATTATGTGGAGATTCTTATGAGATGAGAGCACTCGTTAAGGAAACAGAGCACGACAAACATCCAAATAATACTCAGTATTTCATATTTGAATAATAAAGAAAACACTTCACCACATGGACAAGTACAAGAGATTAAATGCCTCCAAAACAAACATCTCCCACATCTATCAAACACCTTTTGATACATTATGCCAAGTCAACTTTTCGACCTTGAAGACTATAATTAAATTGGAAGCAAACTACGAGTACTATGACACAACGCAAACCACAATGAAGATTAGCTTCAAAAATACATAAGCATTTCCAATTTTACTAGACCGTCGTCACCCGAAACACTTGAACAAATGCTTACTTTCCTGCGAAACGTAAATTCAATTGAAGAACCCAAAACTAAACAACGTGCCTTCGCATCTTTGCACAGCTGCATGAATGGTTGTTGAACCTCATGAGCTATAAAAGACCGGCCGGAGAACTCCGAGTTCAGTACAGTCACATCGCTTGCCGTCAACGCTCAAACATGGATTTCAAATTCTGCATCTTTCTGTTTGTTTCCCTCTTTTTTACAATCTTTGGTAACGCCGCAGCAGTTGATTCCACAACGACGACGACGACAACCAGTACTCCAGTTGTTCAAAGCAAACCCTTCATCAAGATTGCTACAACCAAGGATATCAAGATCTAACTTGTAAAGATTTCTTAAGCAATACATTTTGTTATCGAGCATGTAGCACTAGCGTGTATTATTGTATTTGTTAGTTGACAACATAAGATGTGGTTACCATCAGGGTCTGAACTGATGAATGAGGGAAGACCTGGGTTGTAGTCAGAATGTGAGTAAAAAAGTGACAATAATTTTGAGCTGGTGAGGAAATTCTTCTACCTTCTGGTCTGTGTCACAGAAGCAATGTCAATTTCGGGACGGAATTTCTAGATCTGATCTTCGATTTTGCTTGCATTGAGGACATATGGCCAAATATATACAACCACGATCTACAGCCACATGAGCGGGCAGAAGGAATACAACGCCTGAGGTGTCTTGAAGGCATGGACAACTTGGTTCAGTCTCGATTAATCTTCGACTCCACGCCTATGGCATAGGTAAGGTTAGGCAGTGTCTTCACTTACTTCAATGTTACCTTATTGCGATACCAAGTGGAGTGTCTACTCCTCCAATTGGTGGTTATGATGAAGCGGCTTAGCTGGTTACAACTGAAGTCCATTACAGTCCGAGATGGACTTGGGTCTCAACCCATAGGGCTCCCCAGCCAGCACGAACTTTCGCCAGCTGTCTCCACCTGCACACACCAAGTTGGTTGAGTTCCCCCTCCACTTGTATGCGCTATCTCGTTCGAGGACGTCTTCAATGGACGTGTCACGACGTTGTGCCAATGGCTCGGTTTCGAAAACTATTCGGACCGGAACTGTGATGTCCATACGCTCTACATGACGTAGCCATCTTAAGCGTTGGATCCGAAGACGCTTAACCAGGTGCATGCCGCTGCTTGTTTGAATTTTCTCCTTCAGACTCCAACGGAAACAGGACCAAAGATTACACGCAGAACTTTTCTCTCAAGACGACTAAGAGCTTCTTGTATTCTGTTACTCAATTGCCCCTTAAACCAAAAGAAGCAGCGACTAATAATAATAATATGGGTGGCGCTACAGTCCGTAGGAGGCCAGGGCCTAGCTTCTCAGCAACCACTCGTGTTGTACGTGCTATTGTTCTCACACGAGTGGAAGGGACCTACAGTTTTATGCCGACTCCGAACGGCCAAGTTTGAGAAGCTTTCTCTAGACAGGAAATACTCTTTGAGCATTGTCAGTAACTCGAAAGAGGAGAGTCGTGAAAATTGTTTTCGGCGCACAGAGCAGGAATCAAACCTACGACATCGAGGTTGGGGTCAACGCACATACGAAATTGGTACCATGGGGCGCAAAAGACCCAACTGCGATTCGCACACCTTATCCAAGTGTGGATCTAGATCCCAAGAGTGCAAGAGCGATAGTAGTAGTTGGGCTACCTCCATTACATGCGTTGCTTCCATGTTAGAAACTATTTTTCGACTATTTTCATCAGATTTGTCTGCACTTGTTTCTAGAGCTTTATGAAGACTTTCCACCTAAGCTTGAACTTTTTTTTCCAATATTCTCACACTAGACCCCACAACGCCACGGGCCGCCACTAAAGAAAAAAGCAGCGACTGGCAATATTAATTTTGCGCTTGATCTCGGTTCTGTTGTTGTTGTCCCTATTTACTCCATAGCCGACATGATCCTTGACTACTTCAAAGTTTCTCCTGCCCATTATGACGCAGCCTTTCAGTGATGACAGCATCCTTGTTTTTAAACCCATTTACTTCGTTGAAATTATTAAAATAGTTGAACTTTACTATGTTAGAACCTACAGATGGCCAGAGAACTACACGAGCAGAGGCGGCCATTTTTGATTTCTTTTTTCTTCTTGCTCTAGGCAGATCACTGTACGATTTAAACAAGCAGGTCTTTAAATCTTCCTTGGTATTTCTGAGAAAAATCCTTCAACCCGCTTACATTAATGATGTGCAGGCGATGAGAGAATAGCCAATCGCAAAGATAACCTACGCTCAATGAAGGTAAGAATGGATGATTTGTGTTTTTAGTCTCTGGGCTGTGCTGGCTGATACGACGACTGTAGCCTCGTCATATTTTCACGGGATATCAAAATTAGTTCGAGGCTGAGTAATTTAGAGCATTTTTTGGTTTAGAGGTTGTTTGTCTGAAAAATTGAAGAGAATGCCAAAATATGACCAACAAAAAATTCGACTTGGTTTTAATGGATGAAGCATTAGACGGAGTTCTTCTCAACGCTCTGCTGATCGCAGGCCAAAATCGTCTGTGTATATACTCACAACTGGGCTGGTCCCTACACGCTTTGTTTCTCGCTATGGGTTCCAAGATGCAAGTGTAGCCACATGGTCTTGACCTCCACATCCGAGACTCTCTGAACAAAATAGCGCTGTGCGTCGAGGACAGGAGGGCTGTCCTTAGTTCGTCTGTTGTGTCGATGCCTGTCATTCTTTATACCTCGTTGAGCGTCACAGTATTATATTTATTTTATATTTTTACATATTTAGACAAAGCCTAGCCGAGCTTAGCCCAAACTATTTTTCCCCCACCATTCATCTGTTCTTGATGTCCTATCCAACTGAATTTAGGACAGAATCTAAGTACTGACTATTAGTTGAGAGGCATCGTTGAACATTTAACCAGGGGAGATTGAAGGTGAGTATTTTGCATTTCCCACCGAAACCATTATTTCCGTCTTGACAGGGTTGAAACCTTGGATAATTCTTCTAGGAAGATCAATGGGTAATACAAACAAGCGGTTAAAAAGGCTTCTGGTCTTTCTGAGAGAAAAATCCTGGATCATATCCTTGATCTTGTTTACGTCAATGGTGTATTATCTATACAGCGATGTGAGGATAGACAATCGCCAATGGGTGCGCTAGAGTGATGCCTTAGTTTAGTGCGTAATGTGGAACATTGCAACAGGAGGCCCCTAAGTTTCAGGCGGGGCTTCAACAGTCGTGATCACCAACACGACTTCTCTGTTATGTAGAACCTCTTGTCTCAGTTCAAGGACTCGTCCAACCTTCTCAACCTGTTTGATTGATGGGTCGCCTTAGCTGAAACCCCATTTTTCAGTCATGTTCATCAATAGACATCTTCACTGTACAGAAAAATGATTTAAAACATCTGGATAAGCATGTTCTTGCCAGACCTTCCAATCAGAATGCGCTTCTACCGAGAAAAACGTCAAAAAAACGCGCATCATTTTCGAATTCAACAAGAAACTTTCAACTTCAGGAAGGAAGTCAACAAACCCACACATATGCTTAACGTACACATCCGAAAAGACAGCCACACACATACGCCTGTGAGGAGTTAAAATTTCACTGAAGCACTTTAAATTTAATTTATTTTCGAAAAGGATCAACGTACGTTAATCTATGTACGACTCCCCCCGCCCGCTACCCATCTATCCCGCACGAAATAATATACTCACATTTAGACATATGAACCCGTGTGGATGTACGGGAGAGTAGCGATGCGAGCTAGCCCACATCTTTTGCCAGGATTCTTAATTTACCCCCTATGCAAATCAATGCCAGGGGACCAGACCCTTTTGCGTTAATGAGTTTTATTATCTTGTAGAAAGGATTTTTATATTAAAAATTAAAATAAGGTTTTCTACCGCCGCCACTCCACACTGTGCGACTGTGTGTTGAAACAGCCGCTCGACAGTCGACGGAGGAGATGAATGAATGGGTTTTTTGGATTCTTTCCCTCAGTGGGCCGATACTCGAATTCGAACCCTTTCTCCCAGCCAGAGATGGGGGCGGGGGTTTTTGGGTGGAAGAGACTATAGACGGAGGTATTTTCTGTCAAAAAATGCCAAACATTCAGAGGTTTGTCAAAATTATGAATTTTTTTTTAAATTTACCACACCTCCTGCTGGCGGTGGCCTTAATTAGTTTGCACACATATTTATTTCAATATTAACCAAAGGATTATGTTATTTTCTTAATAACGCCCGCCATTACATTGCCAGAGTGGACGGACAAAGTTTCACTTATCGTGCATGTAATAATCGAGAAAAAAACGATAAAGGATAGTCCCTTTTGTTGCGCATAAAACAATGTCCTTCACATGTGAGGCAGCTGAAGGATATTTCAAAAGGATGTTTGGCTTTTGCTTCGGCTTGCTTTTTGTTCTACTTTGTGCACAAAGCATCCTCTGTACAACAAAGGATTGACTGCATATGCATATGTTCTCCTCTAGTTTTTTCTGCAAGGATATTTTTTTAATGTGGACTTCTCTTCAAAGTCCGTTACCATTTAGGATGCCTTTTGTTGCATTGTTGCCGATTCATCCTTTTGTGAGTGGATTTTTTCTGGACGACGAGAGACAAAAGCACGTTCCCATTGAAGTGGAATGAATCAAATTTATGCCAGTTGGAAAGTATTCTCAAAAGTTGCTTAATTGTTTGTTGCTTCAAATCACCCAGAAGACACGCGAGGACAAGTGCGCAGGCATTTAAAATTACCCAATTCCCCGTCTTAAATTGCAGCCCCCACCCCAGTGCATCGCCGTCTTAATAAAGAGCAAAGATACTGCAGACTTTATGCAAATATCGTGTGTCGAAGACATGATATAATTCAGCACCGCAAGTGAAAAATAAGTCTCCCATCCGCGACGCCCTCCGCGGGATGACTTGAATTTTTGCACCACCGATAGTAGCTTGCAAGTAAAATCCGCACCCAGACGGTAGATTCACTCACACCCGACAGCGCACCCACCCCGCCGGCGGCAAACATAAGGCAGCTAATGTGGGCCAATCCTTTTTGGGAATTTCATAAGCCACAACAACGAAGAGCAAGAGTGACAGCAGCAACAGCATCGGCAGCGGCAGAGTCTAGAAAAGAGTGCCGAGTGCCGGTGGTAGTGGCAAGTGGTAAGCAAAATCGTCTTGCGGAAATGCAAAGGATGGATTTTTGAATCCTTTTCTGCCGAATACAGAGCGGAAATTAACGAGTCTTTGGCAAACCGAAGAACACACTCGTACACAGCTGTAAGTGAGCATCGTGCAGAGAGACATAGAGGAGGCACGGTACAGCACATTATCGGGGCGGTTTGTGTGCACGGAAATTGCCTACGTAGTCAGTGGCAGTATTTACAAGTTTCCACAGAGTAATCTTCTTATTTATGTACAACGAGTAAGTGCGGTGTCTGAAAGCGTACGGGTACAAAAGTAATAACATTAATTTCCACCTACCACACCATGCCGCGTTGCGTCGTCGTGCAGTCGTCTTTTGGCCGACGCCCCGCCTGACAAGGAGCCGTGAAATTTCTCCAACTAGGTGGAAAAATTTATTTTCGAAACTCTATCCACTGTCTTTTCGATGTTGATGGTGATTTTTTCTTCGTTCGTTTCAGGTCTGTGTTTTAGGCAAATTTAAGCACTGGTCTGGGAGAGGTTTAGAAGGCAGACGATGGAACGGCTTAGCTCGTGATGCGATCGAACATTCTCAGACAGTGACTGGGTGATGCGGCGCGCACTGGAATGAGTATCCATCGAGATGATTTGGAAATTCGTTGAGGGACTTTGATGGGTTTTGAAAGCGATGGAAGGTGGATTCTCGAAAAAAAACAAAATCACAGTGAGGCAAGAAAGTATTCGAACCCTCTTAAAAAACATAAATATCGTTCATTTAAATCTGGAATGCTGTAAAGAATGGAAATACTTGTTGAACAACTACACAGAAGAAACCCTGTCTTGCGACGGCTATAAATTGGTCTTGATTTCAGGTGTTCCGACTACCTCTCGTTCTTAGCACTCGGAGGCTCGGATTCGTTTGCCCTCTTCGATGGAGCGTTGGTGGAACACGATGGTGATGACCAAGCCAGTACAGAGTCTGTATAAACATCTCATAGAGTTATGCCTTCTCTTCCATTCACCTCCCTTGTCGCATTTGACAATATATCGGAAGAATTTTTGATGACAAAGCAATATTTCTGTAGCCTTTGAGTGCCACGAATGTATCTAGCACCAAATTGTACTTTTCAATTGAGATGTTTTGATCAAAGCGGTATACCATGGTATACCGTGGTAGCCCGTGGCGTTGTGGGTATGTGCGTCGACCACAACCTCGACGTCGTAGGTTCGATTCCTGCTCTGTGCGACAAAAAAAAAATTTTCACGGCCCCACCTCTTTCGAATCACTGACAATGCTCAAAGAGAATTTCCTGTCTAGAAAAAGCTTCTCAAACTTGGCCGTTCGGAGTCGGCATAAAACTGTAGGTCCCTTCCACTCGTGAGAAAACAATAGCACGCACAACATGAGTGGTTGCTGAGAAGCTAAGCCGTGGCCCTCTACGGGCTGTAGCGCCACCCATATATCACTTTGGGGGCATGGGCTTATGTACACAGGGCAAAGTTGCTGACTGCACCCAACCTGGTAGGATGCCAGCGCGATCCCTGTTTGTGCATAAGTCAAGTTGACATACAGCCTCCCTGTGGCGCCCCTGGATAGCCATCGCAACAACCGTTGTGTGGTGAACTAATGTATGCAGCGATCCCCCTCTGCCCGAGGGTCAAATAATGGGCCTGGCCTACCAGTTGTAGGTTGTGCGTGAGGTTGACTCCCTCACCACACAAAAAACCAACGGTTACGAACCGACAACAGGCCTCGGATATGGACGGATTCAAAGTTGACGACCCCAGCAAACGATCAAAGGACAATGATTTTCGGTTCTGCACGTGGAATGTGAGGTCCCTGAACAGACCACGTGCAGCCGATGAACTCGCGGAGGCCCTAGACTGCTACAAAGCAGATGTCACCGCCATCCAGGAGATGCGATGGGATGGGCCGGGCAAAAGGAAGATGAGAAACTGCGACATCTACTACGGTGATTGCTACAAAGAGGGAAGGCAGCGCTTATTTGGATGCGGATTCGTTGTTCGAGGCAGACTTAGGCAAAAAGTCTTAAGCTTTGATTATATCAGCGAGCGCCTCATAACAATCCGCATCAAGGCTAAATTCGGGAACATCAGCCTGATTTGCGCACACGCCCCGACGGAGGAGAAGGATGACGATAGCAAGGATGACTTCTATGATCTCCTAGAAAGAACATACGATCGATGCCCCAGCTATGACACCAAGATCGTTCTAGGAGATTTCAACGCACAGCTGGGCAAGGAAGAAATCTTTGCTAGAGTCATCGGAAAACACAGCCTGCACGACAACACATCCGGAAACGGACTCAGGCTGGTAGATTTCGCCTCGGGGCGTAACCTCTCTGTGATGAGCACGCGGTTCCCACACCTCAACATCCATAAGGGGACCTGGCGGTCTCCTGATCAATCAACCGTCAACCAGATTGATCACGTTGCGATCGACGTCAGACACTCCTCCAATATTCTCGATGTCCGAACGTTCCGAGGAGCCAACATCGACTCGAACCATTTCCTTGTTGTAGCCAAGGTAAGGATGAGGATATCGAGAGAAGTACGGAGTCGAGAAAGAACACTACGGTTTGACGTCGGAAAGCTACAATCGCAATCGACCGCTAGGAACTTTGCCGACCGAGTCTCCCTGAAACTCTCTGAAAGTTCGACGCTGCCTGCACATTCAATAGAAGAAGAATGGAAACGTTGTCAAAAAGCCATCAAAGAAGCTGCCACTGATGTGCTGGGTTTCACGACACCACCCAGAAGGAACCCATGGTTTGACGACGAGTGCAGGCAGGTACATGCCGCCAAGCAGGAGGCCTACAAGGCAACGCTGCATCGAACAACGAGAGCTGTTCGTGAGCTCTATGAACAGAAGAGAAGGGAAGAGCACCGGCTTCTCAGAAAGAAAAAGAAAGAGCATGAGAAGCGCGCGGTCGTGGAGATGGAGAGGTGTTACGACAGGAAGGAGGTCCGAAAGTTTTACCAAAAGGTAAAACAAGTATCAGGAAGATATAGACCTCGGACCGAAGCCTGCAGGGACGAAAATGGACAACTAGTAGTAGAATCGCAGTCGATGCTGAGAATTTGGAAAAATCATTTCTGTAGACTGTTAAACGGCGATGACGACACAAATTCCGCTGTCAGGCAGAATGTTTCACTCAATTTGGACGATGATGAACACGAATTCCGTCCCCCCGACTTAGACGAAGTTAAGATAGCGATATCTAGACTGAAGTCGAACAAAGCTGCCGGAGCGGACGGATTGTCCGCGGAATTGTTTAAGGCAGCTGGAGATGACCTGGTTGGGCGCATGCACCAGCTCATCTGTAAGATATGGTCGGAGGAAAGCATGCCCGATGAGTGGAATCTCAGCGTCGTTTGTCCGGTCCACAAGAAAGGAGACCCCTTTGACTGCGCCAACTATAGAGGGATCAGCCTCCTTAACATCGCTTATAAAATACTCTCTGCCGTTCTGTGTGAACGCCTGAAACCCTTTGTCAACAACCTGATAGGTCCTTATCAGTGCGGTTTCAGGCCAGGAAAGTCCACAATAGACCAAATATTTACACTCCGGCAGATCCTGGAAAAGACTCAAGAGATGCAGATCGACACCCACCACCTATTTGTCGATTTCAAGGCCGCATATGACAGCGTGCATAGAGACGAGCTATACAGCGCCATGTCTAGTTTTGACATTCCTGCCAAACTCGTCAGGCTGTGCAGGATGACGATGGAGAACTCTCGCTGCTCCATCAAGGTCGGTAACGAACTCACCGAGACCTTCAATGTCAAAAAAGGTTTTAGGCAAGGCGACACGCTGTCATGTGACTTCTTTAACATCATACTTGAGAAGATCGTGCGAAACTCTAACGTCAACACCCGAGGCACGATCTTCCAAAAGTCCGTTCAACTGCTTGCATACGCGGACGACATTGACGTGATTGGACGAACACAGCGAGCCGTCAATGAGGCGTTTGCTGGCATTGAAGCGGAAGCGGCTAAAATGGGTCTAGCGGTAAACCAGGGCAAAACAAAGTACATGCTGTCATCACGGAAGGACGCACAACATCGACGTCTCGGACAGAGCGTCATATTGGGCAGCAGAAACTTTGAGGTAGTCAAGGACTTCGTCTACCTAGGCTCCGGAGTGAATAGGGACAACAACACCAGTACCGAGATCAAGCGCAGAATTACTCTTGCCAATCGCTGTTTCTTTGGGCTCAAGAGGCAATTGAGTAACAGAGCCATCTCTCGAAACACCAAATTGACCTTGTATAAAACCCTGATCATCCCAGTCCTGCTCTATGGCGCAGAGACATGGACGCTATTGAAAGCGGATGAAGAAGCTCTTGGTTGTTTTGAGAGAAAAGTTCTGCGTACGATCTTTGGTCCTGTTTGCGTTGATGGCGTTTGGAGGAGAAGGTTCAACCACGAACTATACGGGCTGTACAGCGGCATGCACCTAGTTAAGCGTCTTCGGATCCAACGCTTAAGATGGCTAGGTCATGTAGAGCGGATGGACACCACAGCTCCGGCCCGAAGAGTCTTCGACACCGAGCCATTGGGACAGCGCAACAGAGGACGTCCTCGCACTAGATGGCGCACACAAGTGGAAAAGGACCTCAACCAACTTGGTGTGCGCAACTGGAGGCAGCTGGCGAAAGATCGTGCTGGCTGGAGAGGCATGTTGGTTGAGGCCCAGGTCCACCCCGGACTGTAGCGCCAATCGAAGAAGAAGAAGAAGGTATACCACGGAACGTTTCATGCTCTCACATATTTTGTTTTGTCACAGTTGCTTAAGACGACCTGCCGATGCTTGAATCACCGTGAAAGCTTCCATTACTTTTGGAAACTGGCAACTAGGCCAAGAGTCGGTGGGACTTGTATATGACTTGAAAATGAAATGTCTCACTTCTTCATCTCTTTATGGCGCTACCAGTGGAGGTAGAACCTGGGCCTCAGCCAACAAGCCTCTCCAGTGGGCACGAACCTTAGACAGCTGTCTCCAATTCCGCCCGCCAAGTTCGGCATCGGCTGCGTGGTCGTCCTCTGTTGCGTTGTCCCACTGATTCGGAGTCGAAGACCCTTCGGGCTGGAGCAGTGTTGTCCATGCGCTCAACATGGCCTAGCCATCTTAGGCGTTGAATCCGTAGACGCCTGACTAGACTCATGTCGCTGTACAGCCCGTACAATTCTTGGTTGAATCTTCTTCTCCAGGAACCTTCAACGCAAACAGTACCAAATATTGAACGCTTTTGAGATATGCCAGGCTTTCACGCCATAGAGCAGGTAAAATCTCCATGGTACATTATTTAATCTCATTCTTCGGTTGCTTCTGACACCAACAGGGTCAAGATCAATAATCGCACGGAAGACGTTTTCGTCAATGAGACAAAGGCATTCTTTCCCTTTGTAAATGATTGAAGCCCTTGTGGTGTTGAGGAGTACGATGCTAGATTTCTAGATGAAGTTAGTCCGATATTTCCGGAGATGTCTCAATTAGTCCAATGTGTTGATCCACAAGAAAGGAGACCCCTTTGACTGCGCCAACTATCGGGGGATAAGTCTCCTTAACATCGCCTATAAGATCTTATCTGCCGTACTGTGTGAACGCCTAAAACCATTCGTCAACAACTTGGTCAGTCCATACCAGTGTGGCTTTAGGCCAGGAAAATCCACCATCGACCAAATATTCACACTCCGTCAGATTTTGGAGAAAACCCAGGAGCAACAAATCGATACCCACCACCTGTTCATCGATTTTAAGGCCGCGTATGACAGCATTTATAGAGACGAGCTATACAGAGCAATGTCTAGTTTTGGCATCCCTGCCAAACTCGTCCGTTTGTGTAGGATGACGATGGAGAATGCACGCTGCTCCATCAAGGTCGGTAAAGACCTAACCGAGACCTTTGATGTCAAAAAAGGATTCAGTCAAGGCGACGCGCTGTCATGCGACTTCTTCAACATCGTTCTTGAGAGAATTTTTCAAGACTCAAACGCCAACACCAGAGGAACAATCTTTCAGAAGTCCGTCCAACTACTCGCATATGCCGACGATATTGACATTATCGGAAGAACGCAGCGTGATGTCAAAGGCGCTTTTGTGAGTATAGCAACGGAGGCCGCGAAGATGGGTTTAGCGGTAAACGAGGGTAAGACCAAATATATGCTGTCAACAAGAAAGGACACCCAACACCGACGTCTCGGTCAGAACGTCACGGCAGACAGATATAACTTTGAGGTAGTTAAAAACTTTGTCTACCTAGGAACCGCTATCAACTCAGACAACGACACCAGCGCTGAAATCAAACGAAGAATAACTCTTGCCAATCGGTGCTTCTTTGGGCTAAGAAAGCAATTGGTGAACAAAGCCCTCTCTCGAACAACCAAGGTAACGCTCTACAAGACCTTAATCGTCCCAGTCCTGCTATATGGCGCGGAAGCATGGACTCTGTCAAAAGCGGATGAAGCAGCTCTTGGTTGCTTCGAGAGGAAAATTCTTCGGGTGATCTTCGGTCCCGTCTGCATAGATGGTGAGTGGAGGAGGAGATACAACGACGAGCTATACGGGCTGTTCAGCGACATCGACTTAGCCAGAAGAGTGAAGATCCAACGATTGAGATGGCTAGGTCATGTAGAGCGGATGGAAACCAATGCTCCGGCCCGAAAAGTCTTCGAATCCACCCCCGAGGGACGGCGCAGTAGAGGAAGACCGCGACTCAGTTGGCGCACGCAAGTGTAAAGGGACCTCAACCAACTATGCGTGCGAAACTGGAGACAGCTAGCTAAAGATCGAGCTGGCTGGAGACGCTTGTTGGTTGAGGCCCAGGTCCACCCCGGACTGTAGCGCCACCTTAAGTAAGTAAGTTAGTAAGTTTGTTATCCGTACGCTGTGTTCGACGAAGCAGGTCAATGACAACCTCGAAAGTTTAAAGCTGTATACCTTCTACACTAGAAGTTCGTATGAGTCTTGAACGAATTGCGCTAGATTTATGTTACCTTACCCCTACCTAAATAACGAGAATGTCGTGGGTAATCTCGTACAAAACCTTAGCTTAGGTTAGGTTATTGGGCTGCCAACGAAATTGCCAACACACTTAGACTATTGGTCCCTTACCATACCCAGTGTAGTTAATTTAAACCAAACGGCAAATAGTGACTGGACTAGATTTGAAAACCAGATAAAAGCATATAAACTTTTGCTTTTGACTGGGAATCAAACCTGGGACCCCCTTAACGGAAGGCAGCTACTAACTGCGCCATCTAGCCGTCTTAAAAAAAGGACTTAAAAGTAACCCGAGGATGGTGTGATGATGATGTTCTACTTATAATAATAACATGGGTGGCACTACAGACCGTAAACCTACAGTTTTATGCCGAATTCGAAAGGCAAATAAGCATCAGACTTTTTGTGAAAGGGAGAGGTAAGATTTTTAGCCAGTTATACTGAAACAACCACTCTCCTAGAACGCACATATGAATTTTATATACAAAAGGGCTCTTTGGTCTCTTATTCAGGTTGTTGGAAAATTATTCAGTCCTAACCCAAAATTGAGGTTGTGGATGTCATTTGGTCTACGGAATGCGAACAAATACAGACCATACAAAATCAAACAAGTTACAAAGGCTAGCATGCATTTGTGCAACAAGAGCGTTGAGATCTGTTTCAACCACACGTATGAAAATTATACCTCCAATACACATGTATGACTGTCTCAGCTGAAGACCAGCTGTAACCTTTTAAATGACATAAATCCAAGGGCAAATGATCGCATGACCACAGCCCTAGACATCAATAAAATATACAAATCATTATGCCTGAAAGAGATCCAACAGAGCTCATTGGATGAATGGCGAAAAAATGGTAGACATGTAGGTCGAAGTCTTCAGGGAACCCACACTCATCACAATCAACATAAGAAATCTACTCAGATCAAGACCATGGATATTCTTAGATAGCCTGGCAGTACTTAAATCAAATGAAACAGCATCATATTCACATAAGACATTTGACACTGTGATGCCAATTCCAATCCACCAACTTGTCCAGTGTCCAAATCTGACATCAAAAAGAAATAAGACCTAAAAGAAACATAACACGAACAGATTATCAGAACCTTAAACGGCTGGGAGTGTTCACTCCCGAAAATACTTTCCTACGACCATATAAGACAGATAAAGAATGCGAGGTCAACTTTCAAGCCTGTCTGCTTCAAACACTTGGGTTCACGGTTTCTCCCTGTTTTCTTCGACTTAAGACTTAATATTCCTTTCTCTTTTCTGGACGAGCCAGATGACCAGAACGACCCAGCACTCGGCACTCAATACACTGCGACTTATTCTTTCCGACGGAGACTATCTCTTGTCAACTAGATTGTTTACGATCCGACTGTCCGACTGAAACTTCATGAAGAATTGTCACCTAATAATAAACTGTGTGGCTCTAACGACCGTAGAGGACACGAGGCTAGCTTCTTAACAACGACTATTGTGCGTTCTCTCACAAGTTAACAGGACCTATCTATAGTTTCATGCCGTCTCTGAACGGCCAAGTTTGAGAAGCTTTTTTTCTAGGTGGGAAATATTCTTTAAGCATTGTCAGTGGCTCGAAAAAGGTCGATCTATTAGTTTTACTACGCTGACATGCAAGCACATCGGCCACGTGAATAACTTTGTGTCAAAAAATGTTCACCTTTACTTACCTTCCATAATTAAGACCCGCTGCTTCTTTAAGACGCGCTGCAGCTTGTGGTGAGCATACGTCTTACTTCGGTTCACATGTTAGCTCTTAGTTTCCTGTCCACTCTGAATCGAGGAATAATTGAATAAGTCTTCAGTGCTGCTCTGAGCATTGTTTCCTTCTGCATAGAGGTCGTGTCCTGCAGAGAAATGGTTTTATGGCTGAGTCACCGGCTCCGCAACATCCAGGACTACACGGCGGGCGCAGTCGTAAATTACAAGCACATGCTCATCGAGTTATTCTACTCTACTCTAATCAATTTAACTTCTCTCCCAAGACACCATCCATCCCAGAGGTACCTCCGTGCTATCAAAAATATTCATTTAATTAAACAGCCGTTCTGAACTTCCTTCTCCGCAATGTCCTCAAGGAAACCGGCCGAGTATACAAATTAGGAATATGAACACTTGCCCCATCCTTTCCCGCATACAGAGCAAAAAAAATACACGAAAGTATCAGGCACGAGTTCTGAACAAATACCAAGTCTCAACATCAAAACAATTCATAACTTTTCAACTTAACGACCTTCTTTTATTAGCAAAATGCCAATCAAAAATAATTTCTTCATTTCTCCGCCGTACACGCTGGGCACATCACAGAGAGCGCGAGTGAAAGCCTTCTCCTGCGAGAGTCGGATCTGGGAAAAAAAAACGCCGTCCTCTCACACGCTTGCCTCGCATCCATCCCAAAAGTTCACTGCTCAGTGGAAATATTTGGAATCGCAAACATTTCAAAACCAGGTTCAGCCGCGGTCGTACCTAAGTCTTGTATCCATTACTCATTTGCTCTCGCCAGGAGAATCTTACAAATCGAGGTGAAGCCTCCACCCCAAGAACCCAGGCGAGCCCCACACTTGGGCGTCGTAAAAATGAGCAATTTTCAGGGCTCTGTTGATTTTTTTTTCCTGCTGTTCGCTTCCCTCGAAATGTGGATGCGAACGGAAAAAAACACACCGTGGATTCCGAGGGTGAATCAGAATGCAACAGAGGACCGGAAAAAATGTGTCTGAAGAAAAAGGTTCTATCGGGAAAAAAAACGCAGAAAAAGAGAAGAGAGAAAGAAATATCCACTTTGTTCGAAAGCCCTCGAAATTCATAACGATCCTGAGGAAATTGTAACTCTGGGACGAACAGCATCAAGCATCTGAGCTCACGCTCGGCGGGGGTCGGCGATGCCGTGCGGTGGGTTGGAGTTGGCTGACTGGCTCTTTTCGCGGCTGGTCCTTGCAGGATGTCTAATAAAAAATTTATAAATGAGCAATTCGAGACTTCGGCCACAGATTAAAGGTTTCCCCGCGGACCACACTGCGCCGTGCCGCGCCTCGCTTCGACGACGATGACGATGACGACGGCAACGACAGCGTTAGCTAAACTCCTGATTGAAGTTGGATGCGGGAAGGTAATAAAAATGTAAAGGACTTCCAGCGAACAACACACAGAGAGTAAAAAAAAAACACGACTAACTGGGGAACCGCACCCGAGGGTTGGGGTGAAGAAACGAGCAATGGAACAGAATTAAAGGGCTTCTGAGACTCGCCGAGTCGCAGCATGCTAAAACAATAAAAACAAATCATTGTTTAAGTTATGGTTACAATTTTATTGTTTTTAGGGTGAATGGGCGGGAGTGTGGGCGCGGTAAGGTTGACGTTTTTTTTCCCTCAGACACACGGGAAGGTGAAAATGCAATTTTCATAATTTTCAACATTTTCTTTGCCCCCGCAACAGTGCAGAGGAAGAGGAATTCCTTTGTGGATATAAGAAAGACCGCTCCTCATTGATGCTTCTCGATTATTAGAAACGGGGTGGGTGGGGGTAGGACTTGGGTGGGAGGGCTGGGAGAAATGGGAATGCATTTTTTCACGTGCTACACACGAGTACCCACGAGGAGGTGAGGGGTGCTGAAATTAGATTTTATGCTTTTGGATAAAGATAATGGCGTAGTAAACGTGAGATGAGCGACTTTGTGAGAAGCTTGGTTAAATGGTGGTAGTGCAGGGATGCAGCACAGCCTCGTGCCATATTTAACTCTGTACACGGTCTTGTTTCCATTCCACAGGTGCGAGAATATGTACACACATTGATTGAATAAATTCCGTCAATTTTGTAAGTGTAGAGCGCATACGGCGACAACTGTGCGCAGAGTTCTACTGGCTTCAGTTTATATAAGAGCTCGACCAACTTTAGAGCGAAGGGACTGTTTCTAATAAGAGGGATATGAAAGGCGCATTGGAGGATATTGATAGGTGCTAGGATTGGAGAACAGGGTGATATGCAAAAATCATAAAATGACGTTAGTCGATCCGGGAGCATGTTGAGCTCAATATTCTAGTTCTGGAAAAAAAGATGACGGCACGTCTGTGGTTGACTGCCCCAGTTCCTAAAATTGTGTTGTTATAGCTAGGTTAGCTGGTTGGTCAACAAAGAACGATAGCCCGCCACACTTAAATCTTAGTGAACGCATTGTGACGCCCGATGAGAGGAGCGGGGTGATATCCTTTCGTATCCATAACTTGAGCCCGATGATCAAGATCTTTCTGGTTGCGGTTCCCTTGGATTGAGCCATCCCCATGTCCTAATGAACCTGTAAAGAGATGTTGGTGGCATGTCTTTCGGATAATGAAGGTCTTAAAAGAAATATTCTTCCAGAGTTTTATTATGCAATCGTTAGAAGTTTAATCCTCTCTTTCTTCTTAGTCTCCATAGCCTCTGCAGATGTAGTCATGGCTTAGGCCATTTTATTTTTATGATACGGTGGTTATGTCCCGTAAGCGCATCTGTAAAGCTTTGTTCAGGAGTTCATGGGATTTAGCACCGTTGTATTTGGGCGACAGCATCCACCGCACATTTGCTGTTCCTATTATCCTACCATGCACTTTCTTGACCTCTGCCAGTGAAGGGTGAATGTTTCGGATTGCCTGGATCCATTGATTTCGGCTCCTTACCGGGCAAGCTCATCTGCCGAATAATTTCATCAACATCAGCGTCGAAAGAGGGCGACTATAAGTTTGAAGCTGAATGGCTCAACTTGTCGGTCGTGTTCCTCCAGGAGGATTGAAAAGGATATCTGGTCAAGATCAGTAAAGCACCAGAGCTAAGCCATTGTTAACAAGTTTTAATTGACCTTGCCTACATTCAATATCAATACTAAGCCTTCCCTAGAACAGCAGTTGATTAAGTGCCTACGCCGTGGTTAGAAATGTCCCTGGTTCGAATCACAATAGAAACAACGTTAATAGACTTTACCTGGTTTTCAAATCTGATACAGTCACCAGTTGACATTGGGATCAACAGCACTATCAGTGATGTTGTCCATGGCGGCTTGTGGCTTTGTGGGTAAGTGCGTCGATCGCAATGCACGTGACCCTCTACGTCTAGGTTCGATTCCTGGTCTAAACGACAAAAAAAAAGTTAACGGCCCGGCTCTTTCGAGTCACTGACAATGCTCAAAGAATACTTCTGTCTAGAAAACGCTTCTCAAACTTGACCGTTCTGAGTCGACATATTTCCTGTTGTGAGAGAAAAATAGCACGCACAGCACGAGTGGTTGCTGGGATGCTAGGACTGGTAATAGAATTGACCGGTTCTGGATTCTGAATGCTCCAGTGTAGTGCCAAAACAAAATATTTTTATATAGAGTAAGGTCAAACTTTTCAGCAACCTTAAAAAAAAGCCTGTCTTAGGAGTTTCCAGCTCAGACCTAATACGATAAAGCAGACTTAGAACGGCCCGTCGTTTGGTAGTAAATATTCCTCCAACACCTTCGGTACCAATGTTGTTTCCTAATCTAAGTTAGTTCACCCCTCCTTTTATATGACACCCCTCATGTCCTTGCGAACGTTTATGGCATATGACATTTTCTTTCATTTCCTCCAGATAACAGGTTTTCTCAACCTGCGTCTTCAACAGCCATTTACGAAGGTGTCACCATTCAAAGGCTACCAAAACCAAACCAAACGACTTAACTTGCTTAAAAGCAAAAGTAGCCTATTAATAGATGGCGGTTGACGCGATCGGTGTTGCATGTTGTCGAGTATTCTGCCGCCCTAGCATTATTTCTCACGAATGACGTAGAATGCGATATCAATATATCAATATATCGTCCTCAGAAGTGGTAACAACATAAATAGAAACAGAGTCACCTTGCGGTGCACCGCTGTTTATGCTTCCTAGTCCCTGAACATACAAGCATTGTAAATGGTCTTTCCCTTATTTACAAATAAACATATCCTCTCGATGATTGTCGCAATACTGACAAAGGTGCCACTGATATCACATTGCGTTGCGCCACGCCATATGCAAGTGGGTGGACGAACTTCTGGAAAATTGTTCCTCAGGTGTTGGTCTGCACGTTTTGAAAATTTTTTTCAAGAATGATGTAAATGATGTAGCAACGCATCGCGATGTCCAAATACTGTTTTCACTTCAAAGAACTAGGTTTTCAACGATCTTGGTGGAGCGGAAAGAATGAGGGTATGTACAATGCCATTTGATTATTTGGGATCAAGACGGGTTTTGCTTGAAGTCGTGAAACATGGGCGATGTCCTCTCAAGAGCTCTCTCTCAGCTCTTGAAGAAGTATTATAGGCGCTGTTCAGCTGGCAGTTCTGGGAGAAGACGCATGCCTCTATAGTTGGCACAATTCAAAGGGTTTCCTTTTTGGGGACAGTTCAAACAAAGCTGAGCTTATATTCATTTAGTATGCATCCTTCTGAACACATTTTTGACAGATGAGCTGGTGCGTGTCCCTTGCCAAGTCATAGTCTGCAGCTTTAAACCTCGGCTTCATCTATTTTTGTTGGATTTCCGCTGATAAGGCTATCTTATCTTCACTGAATCTGGTTCAGGTGGACGGAATTTCACTCTGCCTGACAGCTGGGTTCGGTTCTTCTCCGCCGCACCGTATTACATTCTGCAAAAATGGTTCCTCAGTACGGACTGTAATTCCACTATTCGATCGATGATCGATCGATTTCAAACCCTTGACTGGACCTTACCTTTTGGTAACATTTTTGCGCCTTATTCCTGTTGAGCAGCAACCTTACATTGGCTAGTGGTCAGAATAAATGCCAGCGCCTCAATTTGACCTAACATTCTTAATACTGGGGGGGTGCTTTTCTTAGATCACAATCTGGTTAAGGTTTGACTGGCCAGTATACTACGCCTCATTTTTAAGTACATTCCACGGTGCACTCCTTTTTAACATCTTGACATTTTTAGCGTCCACTCAATATCCTTTTATCCACTGATTACGAACATAAAACAACTCCTGGCTCATCGTCTCTGATGAACTTTTCTTAGAAACCCCCCAACTAATGCTTTTACTCCAAATGCAAAGCATAACATTTTTACACCCCCATTCTCGAAAACAACACACCTACACCGAGTACTTAAAATCCTCACCTCAGCCGTCCGATGGTCTTTTCTATCTACCACCTTCTGCGTTCAATTTTCCACCGAAAAAAAAGCCAGCCTGCCACCAATTGCAGTCACTCGCCCACTCAGCGGGACATTAAAAGAAGATATTTTAAGATGTCTAAAACAACATAAATTCATCCCTTGGTTTTATTATAAAAACATAAAACATACCTAATGCGTTGAAAACCATAAATTTTTTAAAAGTTAATCTCCTTGTGGTCGGGACGTGAATTCTAACGCCGTAATAATGAGTAATGATGGTACAATGGGCAAACCGTAGCCACTGCTGGCTGGGTCTACAATATTCATCTTAGTCTCTTATGCTTAAAATACTATGGAGAGATGTGGAACGTGTTTCTGACAAAGAAGTGCTGAAAGTTCTTGCGTTTGCGGTCATAAAAACGACTAAAAGGGATTGCTATTATTATTTTTTTGTTTTTTATATATATTGCATGAAGGGTGAAATAGTCGTGTGGGAGGAGTATTTATTGTCTTTTTTTGGCGTGTATTGGTAGTAGATTGGTTATGAATGGGAAGTGCTGATGGTTAACAAAAAAAGCTACTGGTATATAAGCGAGTGCAAATATCGTGCAAATAATAGCACTTGAGCTCAAGAGGCTGACTTTGGGACTTGAAGCAAACATTTAAAAATCTAAATAAGTGGAATACACCACTGTACCGGAGGTTCGGTCTTCCTCTCCTTCTCGAACCAGGAGGCTCGGATTCGAAGCCTCTTTACTGGAGCGTTGCTGTCCATTCGCTCGATGTGGCCGCCAGTGTAGTCGACGGATTTTTGCCTTCCGGACTACATCGATATGCTTGTACATCTCGTAGAGTTCGCGGTTGTGTCTTCTCCTCCATTGGCACCAAGAATCAAATCTGCAGTCTTACTTAATGTCCAGCATTCGGCTCCATAAAGTAGGACTGGCAGAATAAGGGTTTTGTAGAGCCTGACTTTGGTCCTTCGAGTCAGGAGTTTCGAGCCCAGTTGTTTTGACAGACCGAAGTAGCATTGGTTGCCAACGGCGATGCTACCTCGAATCTCCACTACGATGTCATTCGTGGAGTTTACGTTTGCCCCGAGGTAGACAAACTTCTTTACTACCTCGAAATCGTTGCTGTCGATTGTAACGTTTTGGCCGAGGTGGTGTGCGGCGGATCGTTTATTGCTGGACAGCATATATTTGGTTTTGTCCTCGTTGACCTTTAGACCAGGTCATTTTGCCTGTTTCTCAATTGCCGTGAAAGCCACTACGGCACGTTGAGAACGCGCAATAATTTCGATGTCATCAGCGTATCCCCCGTGCCTTCCGTGTTGACTTTTGCCCGCCGCACTATCTTCTTCAGGACCAAATTGAAGAAATCACACGACAGCGCATTAAGTGCTTGCTAGCACATAGTATACAACTTTCTTTTCCAAGATCCATCTCGCCCGGGCCTCTGACAATGCTATGAAGGCATAGTCAAAATTTCAAATTGTGGAAGCTTTAGTGGACAGGCGACTGTAGTGCCATCTATCATACGGACGATATTTGTTGCAAATTAATCTGGTAACATGTTTTTTAGAAAGGTCGCGAGCGCCCGCCATTTTTGAAAAGAGCTTTGTTGGCTTTAACAAACGCCTCATTGGTAGATCCTTGTAATTGAATAGCAGTGACATCTGCCTTGGTAGCAATTGGCCGAACTTCTTATGGATCATGCCCTTGTGTGTTGAACGCAGACTTCTCAAGAGATCTAGTCGACACCGACGTTTAAGATGACACACGAGAGTTCGTCGCGTAGGCTAAGATCTCCTTTGACTCTTGTCTCGGTGTGGGACCGCTTAACGACGTTGATGAAACAGTAAGGAATGTCGAGAGGCCTCCTTCAAACTAAAGAGTTGGGGAAATATGTCTGATGATGATTTATGCTCGTCTCTATACACGCTACCATGGAAGAGTGCTTCATTGACCGACATAAGTTTTCCAATTGGTGAAGAACAGAAAGCACAACAAAGGTACAAATTGTTTCATGAATGGCACGGCTAACACTTTGCAAAGTTTTTCGGTAGCATACCATTTGAGCGTGCTCATAGATTGAAATTCTTTCCTTTTAAAATGTTCTTTACAATGATATCGTAGAACTTCATGCTGCTGCAAAAGATCAATCGAAGCACGTCTTCATTGCTGCAAGATTGTATGACCTCATCGCTAATGCGCAAACCCCCAAGTAAGCACACCCTACTACACTACTTTCACCCACACTTCTTTAAGCTTTGATCCCTAATCCGTCGATTGTCAACTCAGCAATGCCTTTATAAACCAGTAGCAGCTAAGAAAGAGAAATATGTGTTAATGTGTCTTCGGACTGTAAACGAAGAAGGTCGTTTATTCTTATTTGGCATTACAATCCAAGGAGACCTCGGACTCAATCAACAATTCTATGTAAGTTCTTCTTGTTCTTATAGCGCTACAGTCCGGAGCAAACCTGGGCCTCAGCCAACAAGCCTCTCCAGCTGGCACGATCTTTAGCCAGTTGCCTTCAATTTCGCACGCCAAGTTGTTTGAGGGCCTTCTCCATTTGTGTGCGTCATCGGCTTAGTGGTCGTCCTGTATTGCGTTATCCCACTGGTTCGGATTCGAAGACTCTTCGGGCTGGAGCAGTATTGTCTATGCGCTCAACATGGCCTAGCCATCTTAGGCGTTGAATCCGTAGACGCCTGGCTACACTGTTTTCATCCACTCTTGAGATAGTCCTGGCTTCCGCTTCCAGGCATGATCAGGGTCTTATATAATGGCTTGGTCCTTCGATACTAATCAATTGCCTCTTGAGCCCAAAGAAACAGCGGTTGGCAAAAATTTGTCTGCGATTAATCTCTGTACTGATGTTGTTCCTACTTCCTACTATTAACTTGGAGCCAAGATGTAGTCCTTTACCACGTCGAAGTTGTAGCTACCAGTGATGACGTTCTGACCGATTCGTCGATGTTGTGTGTCTTTTCTTGATGACAGCATATACTTTGTTTTGCCCTCATTCATATCTAAACCCCTACTCAACCGCCTCCGTTTCAATACCAGCAAATGCTTCATTGACGGCTCGCTGTGTTCGAGAAAAATATGCACAGCCCTTAAGGCTCTTAGTCCCCTGCTTATCATTGGCAGACTATCGCCTCATATATACCCTCTCGTATATTCTTAAAGCAGGAAATGTTCTGCACTTATCCTTTATGGCATGGGTCATGACATGATGACATGATTACGAGGATCATTTCTTCGAGGTTTGTTAGGCACAGAGCGGCCAAGTTGGTTGGCGTTAAGCGATTCAACCTTCAACACTGCAGTAGCGTCGACAGAACACGTGAAGCTTCTGTTCTTCTCTTTCTTCGCGAATAACTAAATTAGGCTTTTAAGTGTGATGCACTAAACAATGCGAACAAGGTCACATACTCCAATGTGCTCGGACACTACATTCCATGTGTCTCAGCAGATAAAATGCACACAAAACGTGCCGTTTTGAAGCTAAACACTCTTATGTTCGCCTCTTCGTACGCACATTATTCCCTCCGTAGGCTTACATCACGACTGCACTTTTCATATCGTCTCCTCAATCTTCGAAATGTCTTAACTGAAGTGCTTAAAGTAAGTTCAGCCACAGACATCAACACCTCGTTAAAATGAACCAATTGTCTTCGCTTAATCAATCCTTTTAGGATGCTTACTCCGCTCCTTTTTCTATCTCCCACTGATGCCATTAGTATTCCACGATGCCGTTTCAAGGATCCATCTCGATGACCAAATTAGAACCAGGTAACCCAAAGGGATGCTCACCTCCTTCCTCAAGGACCACTGCGTATTCCAGTCACGTCCAGAAGTGGGCAAATATTTTAAAACAGAGAAGAGGGAAAAAAAACTCCAAGGAAATCCCTCAAGGTTTATCAAATTCGTTTCGGCATCCCTTCGGCCGTCCTTGTGGATCAGTGCGGTATTGTCGGGGTGGCAGACTTTACTGCCGTGTTTAAGATGGTTTGCGGATTGAGCTTCATTGGTTGCAATGGTCACGTAAGTTTTATTAAGCCATCTGGTACACGTCTTTGGATTACTAATGCATTCCCTCTGTGTGGCGGTGACACAGCGAGCTAATTAAGAAGGCGAAATCAGGTGTCGTAAGACCAGTAACGTCCCTTTGTGGGGTGCTCTTGCAAGGGTTACACTCAGACACGACATCGTGTCGTGAATTGATTTCACGTACCCGTTCGTCTTATAGGAGCGTGCACTTGGCAGTAGCACCACCGAAAAGGAACTCAGCTTTAAGAATCGATTTGGAGGACAGTGCGACAAATCTTCCACAGCAACCATGTGACAGGGTAATTTGTGTCACACAACTGCAAAGCGTGGCTCCTGCCGTATCGTCCCTCTGGCAGTCTGCCACCGTATTCCATTTGCTCGTTTTTAATTAATTCATACAGAGAATGGAAGCATTTTTTTCGCTTCATTAGGACGACATGTCACACTTTCTTGCTCTGGGCGCCCGCACGACAAGGGGGTTGAGCACTGTTATATTTATTTTCTTCTCTTCAAAGAAGTCCGGGTTTTTTTTTTTTGCTGGGGGGAAATTGGCAGAAGGATAAAGGGAGCTTACAGCGAAACGCTTATAAATATCGTTCTGATTTTTCTTTCTGACTCATTTAGATAATTGCTGCAATTAACTAAATTAGCACGCCATTTGGTGTGCGCGAGGGGGATGATGTCGGGCTGCAAATGTTAAAGTCACGAAATGATTTCATATTTCTTTCCTTTTTGGGGCGATTGTGCTGAGGTTCACATTGGGTAAAAGGGATGTGCTGGATAACAAGCAGTCATCACCGCTGGAAGTAAGTAGAGGTATTTGTAGACACTGCAAGTATTGACGAAACTATCATTTCGATTGACTTTTTGTAACAAATGCTTTCGTATTTGTTATTTTTGCTTAATATTAGCCAGACGAAACCTAAAAAATTAAAATCAATCAACAGGGTGGAGTGAAAAAGTAAACATAGGCGGTTCTGTTAATATAGAAGAGCTGTATTATAGGAATACGTCCATTACAGCCGTTGATTGCCTGCTTTGGTTAATAACTGATTATTTGTACAGATCTAATATACCGTAGCTTATTATTTGATAGCAGACGGTGAGAAGAGATTAAGTTTGCTGTTACACAAAAAAAAATTTACGATGACTTGTTCCGAATCGTCATGCGATAAGTGCTACTTTTAAAGAAAATAGTCTCTTCTCCGACTTAACTGTGTAAGTTCAATTTATGCGAACAATAAGACGGTAGCTCTGCGTTTTAAGCCGATACCACCAACAGCGATTGAGTCGGACATCATTGTAAGAGCGTCGCCAACCATCCACCATGGGAGCGAACCATGATACACAGAATACAAGGTAATATGTTCCCGTTCAATATGACATCAGACGTTTATCGCATATTAAAATTAGTATAAATCACTTAATAACTGTGGTTGACCATGTTGCAATTCCATTTTAAGCTCGAGATTAATAAAAATTGTGTTTCCATTTTATGATCTCTCTCACAGAAAATGGTAAACTAGTGACGTTACGCATATTTGACAGCAACTGAACGCATTTCCTGGTATTGTGTGTATCATGGGAACGAACCATGCCAAGGCCATCGCTCAACGACATCTAGCGGGTTAAGACAAGCAGAGTAAGTTTAGATTTAATAAACGATCGAACTGATTGACATCAGCACTCGGATTTATTTGAAATAAAATTCCTCGTAGAAGGAGAGTAAAATGGAAAGACAAAGTCTTTAATTTTTCTACAGAAACGAAAAAGTTACATCACTCACCCTATACTGCCGATGGTCGTATACAATGTCGGCGATTTTCTGGAATTTGTCTAACATCTGCATGCACATATAATAAATTACTAAAGGGTGGTTACATTTTAAGGGCCGATGTTGATTTTGAATAAAACACAAATTATTTAGAAAATTATTGTCATTTCTTTTTATTATGATAATATTGGTATGGTTCAATTATGTATGGAACAAAATATCGGCCGCCGCGATCTCGGCGGCACACATCCGTCCGATGGTAATCTTATCGACGTACACCTTTTCTTTTTTCAAATAACCCCAAAAAGAAATCCAATGGTGTCAAATCACATGATCTTGGCGGCCAATTGACATCGCCAACACGTGAGGTAACACGGCCATTGAATTTGTCGCACAAAAGAGCCACTGTTTCGTTAGCTGTGTGGCAAGTGGCACCGTCCTGTTGAAACCACATGTCGTCCACATTCATATCTTCCAATTCGGTCCATAAAAAGTTCGTTATCATTTCACGATAGCCAACACCATTCGCAGTAACTGCCTAACCGGCCTCATTTTGCAAAAATATACGGTCCGATGATGACGCACAGTCACTCTTTGTGGGTGCATTGGTTTTTCGACAATCACTCTTGGATTATCATTCGCCCGAAAGTGGGAATTCTGCTCATTGACGAATCCACTGAGGTGAAAATGTGCCTCATCACTGAAGATGATTTTCTTCGAAAATTGGTCATCCATTGTTGCCATTTCTTGCCACCTTTCTGACCATTAACGACGCTTGAAATGGGCAAGAGGGTTTAGTTCTTGAGTCAATTGCAACTTGTAAGCGTGTAATGCAAGTCTTTATGCATAATGTTCATCAACGACGAGCGTAAGACGTGCAATTTTTTGGGCACGACGACGAGTTGAAGTGGATGGCTCTTCTGCCACACTATCGCGAACAGCAGCAATATTTTCTGCAGTACGAGCTGTACGAGCATGTACTGGTGTTTTCACATATCGTACAGACCCGGTGTTGCACAATTTGTTCCGATTGGACGCACATTTGGACCATGAAATTGACCGAAAAAATCACGAAGTGCACGATATGCATTTTGATTTGAACGCCCATTTTCAAAATAAGCCTTGATTGTGTATCTTTCCATGGTTCAAATTGAGTTAGCCTGAAATGTAGAAATGTCAAATGAAATGCAGAAAAAAACTGTGGTTCACATTCAACATCGGTCCTTAAAATTTAACCACCCTTTACATTGTAGTATCAAACATCGCCTATATTAGGTTGTGTGATGAAGAATGTATTAAGCAGATGTCAGAAAGGAGACGTATTTCACAGTGCGACATTAAGTGTCGATCCGTCGCTAAGCTCAGAATCAGTAGAAATAGTGAATTAAAATTAGTTCAACCACAAAATACATGCAGAACGCTCACCATACAACCCAATGTTTGGTCTGGCAGTGCTACTGAAGAGAATCGAGAGCACGCACATTTTAGGTGCACATAAATCGTTTACCAATTTCTTCACATGCATGAACAATCGCTTGTTGAATTGGTGTGTTCTCATTTTCTATGTTCACGAGGGTGCTGTTTGTCTTCAATCAACATCGCTATTTTGTTCATGTATCACTTGACTGGTGGAATCAATAGTTCAGAATAATACTCATTTCATGGCTTACCTAAACCAGCCTTAAATATTGAGTGCGAAAACGAAATCTTCTTGAGTGGAGTAGTTCGATAATAAACTTAGTGTAACCAACAGATATGGTTTTCTATGTGAAATCGGGCATTGGACTTTATTTTAGGTTTTGACATAGGTTAAGACATAAGAACTATCGATCAAATTTTCACATTACGGCAGATCCTCGAAAAAACCCAAGAGATGCAGATCGACACCCACCACCTATTTGTCGACTTCAAGCCCGCATATGACAGCGTGCATAGAGACGAGCTATACAACGCCATGTCTAGTTTTGACATCCCTGCCAAACTCGTCAGATTGTGCAGGATGACGATGGAGAACTCTCGCTGCTCCATCAAGGTCGGTAACGAACTCACCGAGACCTTCAATGTCAAAAAAGGTTTTAGACAAGGCGACGCGCTGTCATGTGATTTCTTCAACATCGTGTTGGAGAAGATCGTGCGAAACTCACACGCCAACACTAGAGGCACGATCTTCCAGAAGTCCGTTCAACTGCTAGCATACGCGGACGATATTGACGTGATTGGCCGAACTCAGCGAGCCGTCAATGAAGCGTTTGCTTGTATTGAGACGGAGGCGGCAAAAATGGGTTTAGCGGTGAATGAGGACAAAACAAAGTATATGCTGTCATCAAGAAAGGACACACAACATCGACGACACAACATCGACAACTTCGAGGTGGTGAAGGACTTCGTCTACCTTGGCTCCCAAGTAAATAGTGCGAACAACATCAGTACTGAGATTAAACGCAGAATAACTCTTGCCAACCGCTGTTTCTTTGGGCTCAAGAGGCAATTGAGTAGTCGAGCCCTCTCTCGAAAGACCAAGCTCACCTTATATAAGACCTTGATCATCCCTGTCCTGCTGTATGGCGCGGAAGCTTGGACTATCTCAAGAGCGGATGAAGACGCACTTGGTCTCTTCGAGAGAAACGTTCTGCGTTCAATCTTTGGCCCTGTTTGCGTTGAAGGTTCTTGGAGAAGGAGATTCAACCACGAACTGTACGGGCTGTACAGCGACATGAGTCTAGTCAGGCGTTCAACGCCTAAGATGGCTAGGCCTTGTAGAGCGCATGGACAAGACTGCGAAGAGTTTTCGACTCCGAGCCAGTGGGACAACGCAATAGAGGACGACCACGAACCCGATGGCGCACTCAAGTGGAAAAAGACCTCAACCAACTTGGAGTGCGAAATTGGAGGCAGCTGGCTAAAGAACGTGCCAGCTGGAGAGGATTGTTGACCGAGGCCCAGGTTCACCCCGGACTGTAGCGCCACAAGAAGAAGAAGAAGACATAAGAACGGGAAAAGCACAAGAGGTGCTGCTTATTTTAAGCAGTGCCTCCAGTATTTTTGTAATATTTAGCACACGACACGATCCAAAACGCTCACTCAGCCTGATCAGAATCGAGTCATTCCTAGTGAATTTCTTAATAACTTTTGCAGATGCTGCGTAGACTAATATATAATATAATATGGGTGGCGCTACAGCCCGTAGGGGGCCAGGGCCTAGCTTCTCAACAACCACTCGTGTCGTGCGTGCTATTTTTCTCTCACGAGTGGAAGAGACCTACAGTTTAATGCCGAATCCGAACGGCTAAGTTTGAGAAGCTTTCTCTAGACAGGAAATACCTACCCACAACGGCACGGGCCACCACTGCGTACACTAAGCGGAGGAGAAAACTATTGTACATCAGTCTGTATTGCTGTGACAAGAAGGAGGAATCACCTAGAAGTGCACAACTTCACCAGTCTGGCTGAACTAGGTGACATCAGTGTCAGCCACCTCCAACGGCACATAAAAACCAGGTACACCACAAACTCGATTTACGCAAAAAAAGAGAAAAATCAAGGAACCGAGTTTGCTGCAACCGAATGCGGCAACAACAGTGCTTACTAGAGCTGGATTAAATTTGAATACGAAGCTGCTGGTTTGAGAAGAAATTATCGAGGTCAAATTACGTAGGCGCAAGACAACGTGGTCTTGATGACAAGAAGCAGTGTGACCAGAACGGTCAGTGATGGGACTCAGCTATACCTTATTCTCAGACATTCTCCGGGTCGTTGTCGCGATAAGAGAATATGTAAGTAAAGTCCCACGGAATAGCGTCTATCTCATAACACATTTTTTTTAGTAATTTCAACTAGATTCCAACTGGAATCCCGGAGATTTGGAGAAATCTGCTGGAATCTCAGGTTTTTGGTTGATGGGAACGTGGCAATTTCCTTGATGTGTTCTCCGAGCAAGTGATATTCAAAGTCCACTTTACATCCATTTTTTAGTGGTGCTATCTATGTCCGAGGTTGGAGGTGGACGTTGGCTTCAATTAACATTCCCACTGTCTAGAGAGCCACACTTCAAGTTGGTCACGATCTCTTCTATTTTTGGTGTACACTGATCCACTGCAGCATTGTCCACTCAAGTAGCACTAGTAGTCGCGTTCCTTTCCCATTTGCTCTAGAAAGTCTGTCAATTCAGATGTGAGATTCTGTTGTAGAGACTTGTAGAGACAATGAACAATTCGTGATTGAATCTACTGATTCTGCTCTACTGATCGTGACCTCAAACGAAGTCAACATACCATAGGAGTATTCTTGAGCACTCACCTTCCATTTCTGAGCTTCCCAGTGAACAGTGACAACTGAACCACTTTCAATTGAATACTCATTACAGCTGAAATGAAAATATTTTCCTCAACTCCGTCTGCTTACCAAACACAAACACGCGGGATGTATGATACTCAATATTGACTTTTAAACAACCGAAAATGTGATGTGGGGGAATTTTTCAATTCGTTATAAAACTCTGCCAGCCATTAATTAATTTCAATTTAACAAAAGTTTCTCATAACAAACATAATTCACCCGCAAAATCCTTCCCAGCCGAGGACGATGTGCGAGTATGCATATGGACGTGTATGTGGGTGGCGGATGTACATAGCACAACCACGCCGGTGCTGAATGTGGCGGATTCTGGTCCATTTTGAGTACTCTCGGCAAAAAAATGAACCATTTATTAAGCCAGTGGATGGATGGATTAGTTATGACGAAAGTTTCACCAGCACCGACTAGCGGACACCCAGTAACTTTTGGCCGGTGACAAATCGCCACTCAGCTAGATTAAATGAGAAACTCTGTGTGTGGTGGTGTGATCGGGATGCTGAGGATGCTCTGGAAGCTTTCGTACAATTTATTGGTTATCCTCGTGTGACAGCAGTGGCGGCGCGTCCGTCGGTCAATCGTGTGATAATTTATGTACCAGCCGACAATCTCTCGTGTCGGATGAAAAATATGAACGCACTCTCAAGTTATCTATGCTGGCGAGTTCAAAATCTCTTCATAGCGCAAGGAAGGCCATCATTTATATTCACTTCAAGTCGGCCGATGTGTGGGTAATAACTCATGGCTGTCATCAATGCGGTCATTGAGTGTATCGGAAGGAATTGCGAATCCAATCTGCGATCTATTGCTGTGTTCTTCAATAAAATTCGCATTAAATGGGGAAGGAACTTGGGAAACAAGGTCTCTCGCCGATAAGACCCAGCTTTGTTGTCGCCGGTGTGTGAATACAGTGAGCGACAATGCATGGTGTACGAAAATCCATTGTTTGCTTGAATTCAACTCAAAGTGGCCACAATTTGAACAAGTTTTCTATTGAAAATATCGGACATGTCCGCAAAATAAGAAATTTGCTTTCGCCTTAATTGCTCAGGTGTACCGAATGCATGAACCGGACTGTATTTTGGCAGATTCCACTGTGCATATGCCCTTTCTCGACTGTGAAGCGTTTCAGTCGCAGCATCCGTGAGATGAGATATCTATTGAGTCACGAACATTTTATTTTGCAAAGTTGCATAATGCGAACTTATCGGTGTATGCCCCGAAACATGAAGAAACTTCAAGAATACATCGGATGTGAATTTGCCTCCGCCCAACAGTTCCAAGAAGCACCGACCCTGGTTTAGATGGAAGCAGAACTAAGTTCCCTCCAGTGCTCATCGTTGCGCAACCTTCTCCATTGTATTTCCCCGCACTAATAACTCTGGACAGTGTACATATGTGCTTCAAGGCCGGTGTGTGATTTGTTGAATAAAATTGCACCTTGCTGCACGAGTGTATCTCCTCCACTCCACAGGCGTGCACGTACCGGCTACGTTACGGTTGTCTGCCGGACCGATGTATCCGATGTATGGTCGACATAAGGGATGGAGGGCATTGCAATTTAATAAAATTTATGGCGTCTTAGCAATCTACAACTAATTAGAAGTTTTTAATTGCTGAGGTTTCTGTTTTGACCGGGATATTGTTGTTACACGGAAACAAGTTTGCAGGGGTATTACATGACTGCTGAATTTCGAAGACTTAGATGGCTGCACTGTGCACACAGTATCGTGAGTGTGGAATTTGAACAACTGATGCTCTTTCGGGAAAATCAATAATGGAGGCTGCTGTGTATGGATGGAACATACCGTTAATTTCGACTGAAAACTTTGATTTAACTACTGGAGGAACTTGTAAGACTGTGCAAGATTTTGGCGAGTGCGTGTATGGACTGGTTTTGTTTCAAGTGAATTTTATGTAGATGCACTCTGCACGTGTGGAATGCTGTTGGATTTTTGTCCGGGAATTTTAGTTTCTCCGCCGAGGGTTATGGTGTATTTTACACCCCTGTTCATTGGTTTTCCACTGCCCCTTTGACTTTGTTCTATTGCATGCTGAGAAAATAGTAAATGCAATACGACAGGTTGCTCCATGGGAATTGTTTTACGGATCTTACATGTATCAATGTGCCCGCGGAATATTCCAACTATCGCATAGTATCTTCTATATATATTGAAATGAGTGTTTGATTGCATTTGATCATGTGATAATCTTTCCCAAAGTTGTTGTGCATGAGCCCACGAAGGTTTCTGAGTTGGTTCAGTTTTCGACAGATGGCATCATTGCAATGAACATCATATATTGCTGTGAGAGTTTATGCTGATTTGAATTGAAACGAAAAAGGCGAACGAATGATAACGTCTTGAGTTGTAGGTGACATAAGAACTTATGTAAATTGTGAAATTCATTGGAATGACAATACAAATTGGAATGACAGTGACGCCATCTACCGCACAGCATTCGTGTACAACTACACCGGGATGCTTCGACTAGAGATTTTTCAAAATAATTCATGGATATTGGAAATGAGCGAATGACAATTGATGAGTGTACGCGTCCGACCGACACTTCTGTATGGTGTCTCAGTTTAGTTGACAGCAAGGCTATCAAGTGGCAAGGCTGAGTGGTGGTCCGTGGCGTTGTGAGTATGTGCGTCGACCCCAACATCGACGTCGTAGGTTCGATTCCAGCTCTGAGCGACAAAAGTAATTTTCACGACCCCACCTCTTTCGAGTTACTGACAATGCTCAAAGAGTATTTTCTGTCTTGAAAAAGCTTCTCAAATCTTGCCGTTCGGATTCGGCATAAAACTGTAGGTCCCTTCCACTCGTGTGAGAACAATAGCACGCACAACACGAGTGGTTGCTGAGAAGCTAGGCCCTGGCCCTTTATGGGCTGTAGCGCCACCCATATTATATTATAAGGCTATCAACTATAATGCACTCAACCGAGTATAAAGACTGGCCTGCCTGTGTATCAGCGGTGCACTGACAAGTACTCCGTCAGACGCACTGAACATTCTCCTCCATCTTCCACCACTGGAAATATTCGGGAAACAAACAGCAGCAAGCACAGCCTTGAGACTAAAAACACTCCGATTGTGGTCCGAACTAGACACTGGCCACTCAACCATTCTCAGAAATTCAATTCCGAGCGACACTGACCGCAATTACCCCAGGCTATCTTCGGGAAGAAGATATGGTGGCCCGTGGCGTTGTGGGTATGTGCGTCGACCCCAACCTCGACGTCGTAGGTTCGATTCCTGCTCTGAGCGACGAAAACAATTTTCACGACCCCACATTTTCACTGACAATGCTCAAAGAGTATTTTCTGTCTAGAAAAAGCTTCTCAAACTTGGCCGTTCGGAGTCGGCATAAAACTGTAGGTCCCTTCCACTCGTGAGAGAACAATAGCACGCACAACACGAGTGGTTGATGAGAAGCTAGGCCCTGGCCTTCTACGAGCTGTAGCGCCAACCATATTATATTATTATTATTATCTTCGGGAAGAAATTCTCAATCAGCATTCCCTCCAGATCGGACTGGATGTCTTACAGGCAAACGCTGGAAGATCCTCTGCGTATTTTCACAGATGGATCGAAGACAAACTAAGGGGTGGATGCGGGTGTCTAGTCTCAAGATCTCAACATTGCTATCTCCGTGAAGCTCCCTGATTACTGTAGCGTTTTCAGGCAGAAACCATAGGCGCTGTCATGGCTCAAGAACAATGTGATATCAAAAAGGGATCTCACCATCTGTTTCGATAGTCAGGCCGCTATGAAATCCCTGGACAAGGTCATGTTCTACTCAAAAACATTCCTTAATTGCAGGCTGTCTCTTATAGAAATGGCTGAGCATTTTGACATTCACCTCATATGGGTTCCGAGACACTGTGACATACCAGAAAACTGCAAAGCCGATGAACTCGCCAGGTGTGGTCAAACCTCATCTCTATCAATAGCAGGGGTACCACCTTCCATGCCGATCGCTACAGCCTGTCATCTTTTGGAGATTCAGACAGTGAAAACCACCAATAACAAATGGCTACAAGGCACCACCTGCCTTAAAAGAAAATAAACCTGGCCATCACTTAGCCTAAAACAGTCACTCAGTCTACTTAGACTCAGCACTAAGAACCCTCATTGAAGTCATAACCGGGTACTGCGCAATTGGCACTCATGTAGTGATTTTTGCAGAAGCTGCATGGATGAAGAGAAAGAAGAAAACACTCATCACCTACTCTGCTCCTGTAGTGCTCTTGCTAGTCGTAGGTTCCTGCACCTAGGAGCCTACTACTTGGGCGGCCGTAACGAGCTAAATAGTGCCAGCATTGGCCAATTAAATCGCTTCATTAGAAGCACCAACTGGTTTCAGTGTTAGGAGAAGTCAATCCGCGTGGTATCACAATGGGCCTACTCTGGCCTAAGTGTAACTGCCCCTTTAGCAGTCAGCCACTACAACCTAACCTAACCTAAAGCGTCTTTTCCAAGCATTGCACAGAACTAAAAAAATCATCAGTGGCTCAGTACGCGTGCTATATTAGCGCCAAGAACATCGATCATCGTCAATACCATTATCTTTACCATTCAGAATGGAATCAAGACGGAATTGTCAACTGTCCAATTGAATTCTTGAACTCGCTTGTTTTGCCAAGCATGCCATGAAAATTTGCGTAACCACCATTCCTCTTTGAAACATAAATCCACCACGACTTTGCAACGGAATCAGAATCTCAGTCAAGAAAATGATAAATAATTCTGAATGGAAAACTCAATGGTGAAGACTTACTCTTGCCGCGTATCCCAATGATCGCGATAGATTTTGAATTCAAACGTTTGCAGTTTCCGGAGCGACTCGCTTTCGAAATGACTATCGACAAGGCAAAATATTAAATTTGTAGAGTCTATGCTTCTCGCCATGCTTCTGGCACAGTTCACACGTCGGAAAACCTTCTGATTTATGGTATTCGTTTACCTACCAGATGAAGAAAAACAAGAAATGTTGTGTACTTACTCAGCACTTCAAAAAACATCGAATTGAAGCGACACGCTGAATTGGGAACCGGACAACCAGTTCGGATTCAGGGCGGGGCTTGAAACCATACATGCCGCGTCTAAACTGGTGTCCGACATTCAATGGAATAACGACAAGAAACAATGCACGGGTGCTTGCCTGATTGACTTGGAGAAAGCGTTCGACACCGTCTGGTTGGAGGGCCTCTTCCTCAAGCTGGTCAGACTCGGCATAAGTAAACCATTGCTATACATGATCTATGACATGATAACAGGTAGAAAGTTCGTCGTGAAAAGTGGCGATGTAACTTCTTCCACGGTCTTTGACATCAAAAACGGTTTGCAACAGGGAGCGGTTGGTTCGCCGATCCTGTTTTCAATATTCACTGCTGATCTGATAGGTTCAATGGCCCACTTAATTGCGTACGCCGACGATTTAGTGGCGTACAGATCAGGTCCGAAGGTCGAAGAAATAAATATCTTGTTGCAAGGTGACTTCGAACAAATTCAGCGATTTTGCGACGACTGGAAGTTGATTATCAACTTCCGGAAGTGTGAAACTATACTTTTCAGAACCCCGTTGCATATGGCATCATGGGATACGCGCACAAACTGGCGTAAGTTCGGCATTGTTGATCCACAGGGACGCCCTTTAGATGTGAAAAATGTAGTAAGGTATCTTGGCATTTGGTTGGATCAATATCTATATTTTGACAAACATATAGATATTGCTCTGGCCAAAGCTAAAAAGGCCTTTGCTGTGGCAAGGAGGTTGTTTTGCAGCAGCCAACTTGATACCAGGGTGAAGGTAATCTGCTACATGGCCCTCATCCGGCCAATTATGGCATACGGTTGTCCATTGTGGTTCAACGTGAGTCCTTCCCAGATGGAAAAGATGAGGTTGTTCGGGAGACAATGTCTTCGGACTTGTCTCCGGTTGTATCGTACTCCCGAGTCTGAGTACAAGAAGTACTATCCCAATGAGGTCCTGTACAACGAGGCAAACCTCAACAGGATAGATAATTTTATTATTAAGCTGACCAGAAGGCATATTGCACGAGCTATGACTTCGTCCAACAGTCTGATCTTTGGGGCTTACTACCCCAACGTTATGTACCATGAGAGAGTGCGCCTTATCGGCTTTATTCCTCCCGAGGCGTTCCTCCATCTCGATACAATTGGCCTAATACAGGATCCACACGGATGTCCTGTAATCTTCCATGTCGTACGCCGAACAGTGGACAGGCGACTTCAATAGGAACGGGATATCGCTCGCAGTCGCGAGGATCTCCTCCGGTTCAGCAGAGCGACCTCTGCTCGAGACAGGAGAGAGTCTGCCAAAGAACGGTAATTTTACTAGTGGTTACACCAAAACCAGTCTCCGCCGCCGCTGGCTTTCTAACTGACGCGGTAGTTGACCTTGGTGGCCTTGGCGTAAGAAAAAAAAAAAAAAAGAACAAAAAAAGGTGCACCGCGGCGTATAAATTATATATGTTAGGCATATACATACATATACGCCCTGGTGCACGCGTTCGTACTGTTACGGACATAGTTAAGATAGTCTTAAGTTTTAGTATTAGGTTAAGTTAGTTTAAGTTAGGTTAAATTTGATATATATAGCCAAGTTTTTTGTTACCAGTTTTCTTGGCGAAACAAATAAAACGAAAACAGTGTGTTTTTCAGCACAATCAAAAAATATAGCATAAGCCGAAAGGCACAGAAAAAAATATGTACAATAAGAATAGCTTAGAATACCCGTATAGGGTCAGTAGGTTAAGTGTAAGAACAGGTGTTAAGTTAGTTAAGCTAGTTTTAAACATTTTTTTCTAGCATGTAAGTAAATGAATTAAAAATAAAACAAAAATGAAAAAAAAAAACACGCTGAATTGTCACAATTTTTTTTCTAAATGAACAAAATCAATAAAATGACTCAAAATGAATTGATAATCTTAAGACTGGACCATCAATTCCGCCTGAGTTTTTAATATTTGTCAGGAGATTTGAACAGAAAAGTGACAACCTATAAAGATGTTCTTGTCTCTCTTAAAATTGATTCCAGTTTCTTGTGAGCAAACTTTGCAATGCTTGCAGAAAAAGAAGAGTATGTAGTATCTTGATAGATTTTCTTAGCCACAGCACATCATGAGTATTCCAGCTGTGTACTTACTTAAGTATCAGGCCGACTACCAATGCTCAGGTCCGAGCCTGAGCAATTGCTTCCTTCCTTGCAGTCATCAAGACCAAGCTGTGTTACATCCCCGATGACCTGACCTCTACGACGGAGCTTCGGCCTTCTAATAAGCTCTACAGCATCGCTGTTGGTATGCCTTGTCGATTACACGTTCTTTTGCTCACACTCGCCATCAACCCACGGGTTTCCTGTCGGGTGTGGTAGGGTGGTTTCTGCTACCTCTTTAATCGTTCGTCATCGTTATATCTATCAATTATAAGCTTCCCCAAACACACCGCCACACAAAGAAACCAAAAAGCAAACACACATTCCTCAGCTCCTTCTGTCAATAGCTTCGCAAAACATTCAAATCGTTATCATCAGTCAACTCCCCTCGTCAGCCATTACAAATTGATGACCACTTGGCATGTCCCACACACCCACTCCCACTCACGACTCCCCCTTCATTGGAAAGAAATGTCGTGGGAATTAACCACAAAATTGACTCCATCTGCAGGCCATTCAATTGCGACCGAAACACAAAGAAAACATTTATTTACATTATGTTGGACACCTCATCCATGAATATTCGAGACCCGATTCCGTTTAAATCAATCAGTGCGCCGCGCCGCCCGTCCCTCATTCACTCGCTTTGCCTATGCCAAGGCCATTAATAATTCACTGCCTCTGACCGGGGAACGTCCAAAAAAGGGGTAATGGCACATTCCGGGCATTCGCAAAAGCACAATCCTGTTTGGATTCGCAAACAGCATGTGGTACCAGTTCGAGTGGCGTTCCCGTTCGACTGCTGGACACACAAGCCACATCCTTGCTTCGTGTTTTGGACTATTTGCGACCTTTGCCATGATCTACATGCCAATTTGTCAACCATTTACCAGCTGTGGTTATTTGTCACTTAGATTACGGCGAATACAAATCGTTGACCATCAATTCACCGACAGCACAGGGGGTCAGTCAGCAACGAGTGAATCGGTGAATCGGTGGATCGCTGGGGTGGAATGGTGATTGAATGGACCAGTGTACGAGTGGAATTCATAAATTTGCATTGGCATATCAGTGTCATTAAGCGAGTGGACTTAATAACGACTCTTGTGGCTTGTGACATTAATTGATTGGGAAAATATGATTTATTAACTTTTTGCTTGAATAATTTAACTGGATTACGTTTTGAGTGGTGGCATAATGGCAGCCGTTGAAAAGCCGGTTTCGTGCATTTAAGGCATTCACTGGCAAATTGAAATGTCTTAAGCTGCGATTAAGTAGGCTCGCATTTGGTGTGGGTATGGCTAAAGCAGGTGGTTAATAATGTCATAGGTGCTTAAGTGAACGTTGGCTAAGCGGGCAATGCTAAGAACGACTGCAAGCAGACATGCTTCGAAAGGAGCGCAGCAGTGATCTGTCATTTGTCAATGATGCCGCAATGTGAGGCCAGACTGTATGGAATATTCGGCATCAAATGGTAATCAGCTGACACTTCTGACAGGAGAACAATATATGACATGAACATGTTCGAAATGGTTTTTCCAATTATCACGCGGAATTAACACACACACTTGAACTGCTTGAACGACAAGTGGTTACTTACGCGACTATTTGGCCTCACTCCTCCTAACCATGGCGCATCTCCGAAGACATAGCATTTACAATAAGATTCTTCGGCAGTCTCCACAGGAGTCAAAGTTAATTTCAAAATAATTACCACACTCGAAGCTGTGAAAAATAAAAAAAGCTACTTCGACTTAAGCAATTCAAACGCTGCTGTGGCCCACCCTACTGAAGTACAGTGTGTACGCCTACACTAAGGTCAAGATGTTCATAGCGGTTGTCCAATTTATAGAATAACCTATTTTATAGACCTGACTTAGTGCACATACATTCTTACTTTCCCTTCGCCATCAGAAGACTCTTGTTACGTAGGACAGTCATCTAACAAACAAGACAGGATTTGCATGTCAAATCTTCAAGATGAACTGGCCCAAACTGGATCCCTCTCGGTCTAAGAAGCTGTTGTCGTTGTACAAATGTAATGCGTGATTGGTAATGTTTGACGGCACCGATCGTCATTGAAGATCAAGTCAAGACACTAACAGATCAAGTCAAGGAGACTAGCCGTAATTTCTAGTCTTGTGGCGAAGCTACATGAATGAAGAATATTCAGAAGGCGTCCTCTGCTCACACTTGGCTCCGATGTTTCGCAAAAACCTGCGACAGTCGCGACTCTTCAGTCTGAGTTCAATCATCGACACGAGCAACTTTAATGATTCGCGACTCCTTATTCTTCATTCTCCTTGTATGGCGCTATAGTAAATACAGTCGTCTATCTCCAGTGCTACCAATCACATTGTGCCATACCATATGGCGTTGGAAAAGCGACATTTTAAGCTTCATTTAAACATTTCATATAAAAGTTAAATTCGGAGAAGTTGAAGGAAAGTTACAGCTGTTCAAAAATGAGAAGAATAAAATAGGGAAGTATTTTTTTTTCTATTTTCAAATTTTTCTATAAAAAAGGGAAGAATACCACGCAAGCCACCAATTCAATTTGTGAAGTAGCGCCCGATACGATGCTGTATCAGTTCGTGTAGCACAACAATGGTTCGCTCGCTTCCGTTCTCGAAATTTCGATGTTAAAGATCAAACTCGCTCTGGTCGACCTATCGTTGAAAAATTCGGTCAAATTGTGGAAAAGGTTGACCAGGACCGTCACATAAGCAGCCATGACGTCGCCAAGGAACTAAACATTCATGATTAAACGGCTTTGAACCATTTAAAAAAGGCTGGCTACAAAAAGAAGCTCGATGTTTGGGTACCACATGAATTGTCTTTGAAACATTTACTGGACCGAATTAACATCTGTGATTCTTTGATGAAACGAAATGAATTCGAACCATTTCTGAAGCGAATGGTAACAGGAGACGAAAAGTGGATCAATTACGACAATAATGTGTGAAAAAGATCATGGTGAAAGCGTGGTCGAAAGGTTTTGCTGAGCGTTTGATGGGATTGGAAAGGAATCATCCACTATGAGCTGCCCCAGCCTGGTCAAACGATTGATTCTACACATAACAGTCAACAACTGATAAGATTGAAGCAAGTCCCTCCATTTGTGAGGAAACAATAACTGATCAACAGAAAGGGCTTCGTCTTCCATCAATACAACGCTAGACCACACACATCTTTGATGACTCGGCAAAAACTGGGAGAGCTTGACTGGGAAGTGTTGATGAATCCACCAAGTTTGATTAGAAATACGAAAAGCCTTTTTCGACTACCCTTTATATAACAACGCTATCTCTGGCTAGCTGTCTCCAGTTTCACACACCAAGTTGATTGACGTCCTTCTCTTCTTTGGTGCGCCACCTTAAACGCGGGTGTAGTCTGTTGCGTTACTCCAGAGGTCCGGATTCGAAGATTCTTCGGGCCTAAGTTGAGTTTCCATACGTCTACATGACCCAACCACCGTAGGCGTTGGATCCGTACACCTGGCTAGGTTCATGTCGCTGTACAGCCCGTACAGGTAGTGGTTGAATCTGCTCCTCTAGGCCCCAATCAACGCAAGCCAAAAATCGCACGCAGAACAATTTATCTCGTAGAGTCTCTTAGAGACCAAGGACTTCTTCACCTGATTTGTCCATGGTGCCGCGCCGTGTAGCAGGATTGGGATGATCTGTGCCTTCAACTCAACTTGGTCCTTTGAGAAGAAGACATAGCGGTTGGCAAGAGTTATTCTGCGTTTGATCTCGGTAGTACTACTTCGGAGCCGAGATAGATGAAGTCCTTTTCGTTGACTACCTGAAAATTAAGATTATGTAGCAAGGAACGGCTTCAAGCGGGTACACAAAACTACAGAAAAGATCTTATACGCGATGTTAAGGAAACCTGCATATCCCTCGATAGTTGGCGCAGTCAAAGGAGCGCAGTCCTTTCTTGTGGACGGGACAAACGACGTTGAGATTACACTCGTCTGACATGCTCTCCTCAGACCATATCTTACAGATGAGATGGTTCATGCGCCCACACGATTATCTCCAGCTGCTTTAAAGATTTCAGCCGATAGACCCTCTGCTTCGGCTGCTTCGTTAGACTTCAGTCTGCTATCTTGACCTCGTGGACGGAATTCTCGTCTGTCATCATCCAGATTGACGGACTGCCTGACAGCCGCATTCTGATCGTCATCACCGTTTAACAGACGGTAGAAGTGATTTTTTTCAAATTCTCAGTATCGACTGCGATTCTACTACCAGTTGGCCATTTTCTGCAGACCTCGTTGTTCGATGCAGCATTGCCTTGTAGGCCTCCTGTTTCGTTGCATGTGCCTGCCTGTACTCGACGTCAAGCCATGGCGTCTTTCTAGGTGGAGTCGTAAAAGCCAGTACATCAGTGAGGGCTTCTTTGATGGCTCCTTCATAACCTTTCCATTTTTCCTCTGTTATTCGTGCAGGCAGCGTCGAAGTTTTAGAGAGTTTAAAGTTCCTAATTTGTGATGCCTTGGAGGCTGTGCTAAGCGACGACTCTAGCAAAGATTTCTTCTTTACCCGGGAGCTCAGAAGTCATCCTTGCTGCTGCCATCTTTATCCTCTGTCAGAGCGTGGGCCCAAATCAGTCTGATATTTCCGAATGTAGCCTTAATGCGGATTGTTATGAGGCTCGTTTTGCAGACAAAACTTAAGATTTTTTGCCTGAGCCTGCCTCGAAAAACGAATCCACATCCAAATAAGCGTCACTCTCTGCTGCAAATACCGTACTAATGTCGCAGTTTTTCATCCTCTTATTGCCCATTTCATCGCACTTCCTGTATGGCGTCGATGTCTGCTTTATAGCAGTCAAGGGCCTCCGTGAGTTGTTCGAGTGCACGTGGCCTGTTAAGGGACCTCACATTCCACGAGCAAAACCGAAAGTCATTGGCCCTAATCGTTTTCTGGGGTCGTCAACAGTAGATTCATGCCTTCATACTCCGGTATTCCGCACATATTATATAAATTCGCGACAGTCCAAGTGAGGTATCCATCACAAACTTATGGCTGTCGCCAAGTCAACTTCATTTGTGAGAAAACAATCAACGCACAATAAGAATTGTTCATGCAGAAACCAAGCCCAGGTCAACTGGTTCATTCTCAGCTCTGGTTGATTCCCCACGTCAAGTCCACCCAGTGACAGCTTAATGGACTAGCTGAGCTTAAGTGCATTCCATGCGTCGTGCCAACCTGTCTACCTGTCAAGACACGTAATATTGAGTTAAGTTCAACGTCCCGTTTAATAAAAACTGCAAAATTACTATTAAACAACGTTGTCGCTGACAGAATTGATCGCCACAGCGAACCACTAAAACACAACAGGTGTGACGTTAAATGGAGGTAAATCAATGCACATGCCATCAAGGAAATGTCAGAACGCTTTAATGAACAGAAATAACGACGAATCGGTCGATCAACTTGGCACAGCAGGGAACTCTAAAAACGGGAGAACCTGGCCATATTGATGTGTGTCTTGTTTGATGGGGATTTTTTTAGAAAAACAAAAATACATTTATTGCGATGAAAAAATGTGTGTTTAACTGGTTACAATGAAAACTTGGATAGTCCATTCGGAGCCGTATGTATGCACAATCCAGGTACATCCCGAAATGTCATTGGCGCTTAAGCTGGAGCGTTTGTAGTGATCTAAGAAGATTTATCTTGGCTAATGTACAATGTGGTCAAAGTAAATAGGCGGGTTGGTGGGTAATTGGGTGGATTAACCTCGTGGCCGTGGCTTACTTAGGCCGTGCTACGTAGTGTTAACCACTGTGAGACCTACAGACAGTTCAGCACCACTTAAGTCCAGCAGTTCTGCGATTAAATGCTTTCGTAGAATGTTTTTAATTGCTAAAGCTGGGCACTCGCAGAGCAATAGATAGAAGAAACAGTTCTTAATCTTTTCTGTAGCTTCTGCAAAAGTCGTCATGCCGAATGCTCAGTTCGAACCTTGCGACTAAAGCCAATGTTGTTGATCTCTTCTTGCTCTGCATCTCACCAAAGAGTCCTTTAACTCCAATGCTCGAACCAAGCCAGCACATTCTGGCTCTTTCTAGGGCTTCGTGTAAGTTTTCTCTCTATACAGGAGAGCGGTGCAACTTCGATCCCATTTTCGAGCGACTGTCCGCATTTTCATTTCGTTGGATTCCAGCCATTACCCACCAGGCTTTGCAGATGACCTGATGTTTGATGAAAAGAAAAATAACAGCCGTCGCAGAAGCAATCTGACTTCGTATATTACACTTGGTGAATCGGCAAAATAAAAGGAGAATTAGAGCGGTGACAGACTTTTTTATGACAGTGACTCAACTTAAGTTTTAGAACAGGCGAAGAAAGGTAGGAAGTATTGATTATTTTGCCGGCGAACAGATTATTTTATTGTCTGTTTTACAGAGATTAGAGGCTTTTCCTTTGCACTTATTGCACTTGAAAATAACTTAGACGCGGAGGAGTATTTGCGATCTACCCATCCCGAAGGAGCATTTCCAGCGAGGGGACAAAACTTACACCTCTTGTCTTCAGCATTAATGCAGCGTGCGGATTTACGGCACGAAGGCTAAATAAATCCAGGGTTAGAGTTTATTTTCTTCATTTGTTGCTATAACCAGGTGTGCGTCAAAAAAGCTTAGCAGTTAAATCGCTAAGTAACGTAAGTGTTTTGTTCACGGAGTAGTGAAAGGACTACAATTAGCTAAAGCGATAGAAAACTATCCGATCGGCGGTAATACGGTCCGCCGCACATCACCTGGGCAAAAACGTCACAATCGACAGCTACAATTTCGAGGTAGTAAAGGAGTTTGTCTACCTCGGGGCAAATGCAAACTCCACGAATGATACCGTAGTGGAGATCCGACGTAGAATCGCCCTTGGCAACCGATGCTACTTCGGTCTGTCAAAACAACTGGGCTCGAAACTCCTGACTCGAAGGACCAAAGTCATGCTCTACAAAACCCGTATCCTGCCAGTCCTACTTTATGGAGCCGAAAGCTGGACATTAAGTAAGGCTGCAGAGCTGATTCTTGGTCCCTTCGATAAAAAATTCTACCTCGGATATATGGTCCCGTCTGCGGGAAAGGCGAATGGAGGAGAAGACACAACCGCGAACTCTACGGGCTATACAGGGATGTGGATGTAGTCCGGAAGGCAATAATCCGTCGGCTACATTAGCTCGGCCACATCGAGCGAATGGACAACGCTCCAGGAAAAAGGGTCTTCGAATCCGAGCCTCCTGGTCCGGTATAGAGACGAAGTCATCGCGGATGTAAGACAGCTTGGCCTTGATGACTGGAAGCAGCGTGCCCAGGACCGTCACCGATGGAAGGCAACAATTGCTCAGGCTCAGACCCTTCATGGTTCGTCTGCCAGATAAGTAAGTAAGGTAATACGGTTAGAATTCGACCGTTGGTTTCTTTTTCTTTTTGAAGTACTCGAGGGCATCGAGCAATCGCGTGGCGCCCACGTTATAAACATCAAAACTACGGGCTCCTCCACGGCCATGTTAAAAACCGGTGTCCAAGTGCATTCTTCAGTCACAGAAGACTGCTGCCGCTGACAACTCGGCTTTTATCCGTATATCCGTATACCCACGGCTGGCTTATGCCTCCAGTTTCCAGTCTTGAAACCGTTGGTAACCACCGAGGCTCGGCTTCATTTTATCTTATGATGAAATATTAAAAATGTATCAAAGGCAGACTGATGTCGTCATTTGTTCTTATAGGCGGGCGGAAACTTTTAATTTGAAGATTTCCCTGAATATGTGTCCGTCGAAGTGGCTGGGTATTTTGACGTCGGTCTTAAGTCACTTTGACATCCCAGAAAATCAGGAAAAATCCCACAAACTCACTAGGAAAGTGTTGGATTGTGGCTAGAATTGAAGTTACTTCAGTGGAGTAGCCGATTGAAACGCTACTTGCGTGCCTAGCTCATGCTACACAGATGAACTTTTCTAGACGTTGAGACAATATCGTATCTACATGAGAACTGAAGGGGACAATAAGTGGCCAGGGCCAATTGAAATAAGGGACAGGGATTTTGATATGCTTAAGAACACATTTGATTCATCGTCTAGAATAATCTATGACAATGTGTCTATGATCTGGCAAGAAGCGCATTCGAATACTAAACTGTTCTGTCACCTCTTTTGGAGATTAACGGCAGTTTGCCTGACTGATTCAGATATCTTTGTGGCTGCCTGACGGTCTTTACCTGATTGGATCTTACATTCAACTTAAGCCATGGCAGTTCTTCGGGAATCCCCATGGCCTGCGTGAGGTGAACACTTCAGTGCTTATTCCATGTGGAGATCACTTATATATGAATATAGCCGCCGCAAAACATTTACCGAAGACTTAACCGGTAACTGGCATACTCGAAATCGGAGACGATCAGTATGAGCTGGCCGACTTTCAAGCTTCATCATTGAGCACTGTCATCTTGTCTCTCACTTTCATAGACTGATTCTGCCACTGTCGTACAACGACTTCTGAGAAGCTAAACGGACGAGGAGAACTCCTGTCCACATGATCCCTGCAATTGCAAAGCACCTCCACTTCTTCTTCGATACACTGGACTGGAAGCCATCGCCATCACTTTGTTAAAAGGGAGTAAGATGACTGACTAGTGACTGCAGCTTGCTTTGTGTAACCTGGCCGAGAGTGTATGATGAAACAATGAGTCCTCGAATAAAAAGTTAATAACTAAAAAACTAATGGCGGAAGGGAGAGCTGTCAATCTTCCGCTTGGACTGGAACAGCACAAACTAGCCTACCTGCTAGTTTTCCAACCAAAAGCTTTAACCACATTCAAGCCAAGCCGAGATTACTCGTTAAAAATGGTCAAAACCACCCCCAAACTAAAGCATCAAGCTAATAAAAATAATTTTCTCCTCATCACCAAGCGAACGTCGCAATCACAACATCGCAAAATTAAAATACTTACCCCACGCCTGTAAACTGGCAGTTGCTGAAACAGCAAGTGGAAAACAACTTAACAATGAAATGTCATTCCGTTTGGAAAACCTGCTTAATTAACGACATTATTGAATGTAAATTGGTTTTCTCATTTGAATTAACTATCGCTCGATGCTCAAATTATTTCCAACCAGTTTTTTACACACATATCATTATTGACACTTCGATCAGATTAGCAATCTCTAAGAATGTAGATTACCTTATTGTTCTTCACAAGACCTTCTGCGAACGATCGAGCATTCATTATGTGAAATGCGCTCCTTAATGATGTGTAATTGTGCAATTGTGGTGTCGTTTAGTAATAATTTATGTTTCTTTTTGAAATGTCACCGGCACACACCTTGGCAAAAGAAAAATGTCGTTCCAATGTGATAAATGGTCTACAATTACGGCCTCTTAGAAAAACTGAGCTAATTACACCGGATAAATGTTAATGCAAGCCGTATGCCACACTGAGAGATGTCGGAATTATGCCACACTGAGAGATGTCGGAATTATGAATCGGAAGGTATAGCCTGTCCGCTCTGACTGCCCACATTGACGTACAGTTCCGAGAAATGATTTCTTCGTGATCGCTTTGAGCTTAAAAGGAATTCCTGTTTACAACTTTAAGTAGATTAAAATTTGTTGAAATGATGGTGCAGTGGAATTAGTTAAGTTGACCACCTGGAACCGGAATCTTATAATGCCCGTAAAGGTACATGCTGCGTATGGCGCAGGCCTTGTCGGGAGTTTTGTTTTGCCGAAGATCAAATATGTCCTCCGTAAGTGGGCCACAACAACGCAGAATAGGTCAACAATAACAACGGGTGGGTGATTCATCATTTGAACACTATGAGAAGGTATTCTTAGTTGTTACCGGACACCCGTATGGTTGCACCCACAACAGACACCCGTGTTATTTTTCATAATTCTTGTACGTTGAAACGAAACAATAGAACGACTTACTTACTAGAGCGGGGATTATGCCAACGTAAATTGACACAAAAGTCAGTTATCCGAACGCAGCGTCACACAGTGTGTTGATTTTCACATCTAGTGGAACTTTTTTCCTGTTGTGGTTGGTATCATTTAAATATAGATTGTCTTGTTCGGTAACAGATAAAAAGTAGTTCTATGAGTAATTCTGTACAAACACGTGTGATCAGTCATACGCCACCCCATCCACCCACCATTAACCTCATAAATACATATGTCAGTAAATAAGACACCACTGATCCAATTTTGTTCAATTCTTCACCAATGTTTCCATAAAAGTTAGAAAGTCAATTTCACGTTGTTTAAGTATTTTTGTTTATTTACATGAATTCAATTAAATGTTTTTAAATTAATCGCTCTTATCATCGCAATCTAAGTTGCTACTACATGCAAATTCAGCGGAAGCCTTTAAGAGGGCAACACACTTGAGGTAGAGAGTTCCTTCTTCTGCGGAGCGTCGTGTGTTGACTGGAAATATAGGGATCTGATGATAATAAAAACCTGATGTCGTTTATATTCCTTATTGTATATAATGCGGTATATATACGTTTTTGGTTTCACTAGCATATTTTGTCTGCATCAATTTAATCGTTCACCTCTCAACGAGATAGACTAAATGTCTAACATCCTACTTATATGGGTGACTATAAACTGTAACATTCCAGAGAATTGTGAAGTAGAGAGAAGGCACAGTCTCTGTACTCTTTCCGGATGGAGATCCATGCCAAATGCAAAAGAAAAAATATACTACCCACTGAAGCTTAAAACGCACACATGGAAATCGTAAATAGACTATGGCCTCATCATCAAACAACTCTGGCTTACTTTCGATCGGAAAGCCAGCCAGCCTGATCTAATGGTCTTATAAAAGAGCACTGCACCATTGGAAAGCACACCCTTATATTGATCATATAATGATGACAGGGACGAATGAGAGGAAGAAACTATTCTATACACCTACTCAGTAATTGCAGTGATCCTTTCTTCTGAATAAGTCTAGAATCCTACCATCAGCAATCTGGCTGAATAAAGTAGCTTCTTTGTTTGCCTGTTGCCCAACAGCACTAGCTTCAACCTACCCTAAGCGGGATCTAACACCTCTAGACTTTTTTTTACAGATCTCCCTTAAATCACTGATTTATGCTAACAAGCCGCCATCATTAAAGGAGCTCAGAGTCAATATCGAACTTGAAACAAAGGTCTTCTTCCTTGATTGGCGCTACAGTCCGGGATGGACCAAGCCTCAACCAACATGCCTCTCCAGCCAGTACGATCTTTCGCCAGCTGCTAACACCAAGTTGGTTTTTCCTCTGGTGCGAGGACGTCCTCTGTTGCGTTGTCACAATGGCTCGGTATCGAAGACTCTTCGGGTCTTAGCTGTGGTGTCTGTCCGCCCTACATGCCCGAGCCATCTTAAGCGTTGGGTACAGTTCGTGGTTGAATCCTCTTTTCCAGACGCCATCAACGCAAACAGGACCAAAAATCGCACGCAGAACTTTTCTCTCAAAACAACCAAGAGCTTCTTCACCGCTTCCAATAGCGTACATGTCTCTGCGAGAGAAACAAAGGTCATGTCCCCAGAAATGTGTGGAGAGCCATCGAAATTTGTGTTGTACGAATAGACCGCGCAAATGTGCTTTGGAAGACAATATGTTTTTATTGAACTTCATACAAAAATACACTGTCATGTCAATATTAGAAAAGCCGATATTTTTGTTTTCTGCAATTGGGCATCTGAAGATGACATTACTAGTATGAAGAAGACACAGAATTCCAAGGCGGATGAAATCTTTGTGGAATCAATAGTATTTTTAAGTTTACTAGTCACAAACATGTGGCACTATTAAAAGACAACTCCGAAGATTGTTCCATACCAAGCCTGCAACAGAGTACGTCTTCGACTATGGTGGTGCAAACAAGTGAAGAACAATTCCCCCAGAACTGGAACTAGAAACAGCTAGCAGAAATGGCGGTGGATGGCGCAGTTGGTTCAGTGCTTGCCTTGTTTATAGGGCTCTAAGTTCTAATGCCAGTGAAAGCAAAGTTTCAAATCTGGTTCAGTCACCATTACCGCTGTGAGGAGATTAGCGGCACTGGGTACCAGAATGGTGCTGACCTATGGCTTTGTGGGTATGTGCGTCGACTGTATTGTACCTCGACTGCATGGTTCAATTCCTGATCTGTACAACAAAAACACAATAGCACGAAAAACACGAGTGGCATCACAATAACCTAACCTAACCTAACAGGCTTGAAAGACTGGTTCGTTGATATCCAAGTTCACCCTAGTCTATGGGACCGCACAAAGGAGAAGAAGTCAAGAACAAAGTTCAGACATGTTTCTAAAAACATACAAACATTCGTTGCCCACATTCTTCGTTTGGAAACACTCAATGTTGAAACGATTTTTTCCATCAAATGAAACGTGTGCGTTTCCAAAATGGGCTTATGATTTATTCTTAGATTACCAAAATAAAAATCATTTCCTGAAACCCATAAATCTCATCAACTACACCTGTCAATTGCACATTCTATAGCGAAATGCTCCCACATTTGGGGGCACTCGACCGACATCCGCAAAAAGGTGTTATTTTCATTTGAAATTCACCCTCCTCCGACATACGTTACCTTGCTTGAATGTAAGAAAGGCGAAGAATAACAAAAAGGAAGTGTGAACATGTAAAATCGGTTTTAATCCACAAAGGGACACACATTCTCCCCGAAAAAAAGGAAAAGCCAACAAATCACCATTGTCATTTGGAACTGAAAGGTAGTCAACCCAGCCATTCACCTTCCTCCCCCACAACCGAACAACGACACTCCGGTTGACAATTCACCCCTCTGTTGGAGCAGAAAAACAAATGATTCCAACAATGAGCACTCAGATTCATATTCAATACATTCCTCTGAATGCACACGAAACAACAGCGCGAGCGTTCCAGCTCCAGCGCCACTTTCTCATCTCGCACTGAACGAAGGCTTCTGCTGTCCGCACGCAAGAAGCCGACGGGAATTAAGAAAAAATAGATAAATTGTGCGCATGGTCTCCAAGGGTAACCACCCTTATGGACGACCCCCAGATCTCTCCTTTGAGAACACAAAAGCCAGCGCACAGATGTTTAGTTCATTTTTTAGTCCGAAGCGTGTTTTCATTGACGCCCATCGTACCTGCTTGCACATAAATAATGAAGGAAGGACTCGTCTCTCCGCCATATAGCTCTATGTGCAGGCACTAACACACAGCAAGGGGTGTATGTGTGCGTACATAATTGTTTAACAATTTCAGCGCTCGCTGTATAGTAGGTCAACAAACTTGTCTTCGGTGACAGGGAAAAACAAAACAAAAAAAAAAAACTTTCCAGACAAATGTCGGGGTTTTTTGATTTAAGATCGTTTCTCCTTTCGCCACCAGAGACGGTGGTTGGGTTGGCAGAAAAACCGAAAGTTAGCCTTGGATCCGAAATCAATTCTCTGGAAGTCCTCACCAGAGACATGTGAGTGAGTATCCGGACTTATACCAGCCACACGTGTGTATAAGCATCAAATTAGGAAACTCTGATTAACGTTTGCAGCTGACAGACACTCAGCTTAAATCGTACACTATGAAAGGCGTCTTTTTTTTCCTCGTATCGCGTATCCTTAAACCTTTTGAATAACTCGTTAAATTGATGATGTTGGTTGGATGGCTGGATCTGAAGACGACAGGTAATTTTCGTATATAAATACGCAAATTCGCTCGCTCTGTCTCTTAAATTGAATTTATACTTTTTTCCCGGGTTATTCGGGAAAACAAAAAAACTCGTTCATACTGGGAACTGCCAAGTACCTCTTATTGATTGTGTCTTTTTTTTAGGTGGAGACTTTTGACTGATTAACAATTTCAAGTTTAAACGCGGTGTCGTCCATCATGTTGTCCTAAAAGTGATTTTATTGTTTGGATCATGACATTATGATTGGTATGGTTAGAGTATACTGGTCAACACCCATGGTATGACTCTGGTTATGTAATAATAAGATCGCTTTACAGCTTTACTTTTTGAAACAAACAGTTTAATCACTTTGAATAAAAAATTGACATGTTCTTTGATTCAAAGACTTCATGTTGATCACATTGCATACGTTATTCTAGGCAGTAGCGCAACTAAGCGAGTTTTTGGACTTGGTCCAGCCACCTCGTTCTGGGTCTGGCAAGGGAACGCCTTCCTGATGTTGGCCAGTATTCTAATAAGTCAGAACTTGACGGATAATAGATTCCAAATCACCAAGTACTTGCACTCAACGACGAAAAGCGGCCCAACAACAATGGCCGTAGTAAACAATTACAGGAGTTAAGCTTAAAGTCGCTTACGGCCTGCTTCCTTAAGTTTCATTCACTTATTCGTTTAGTGAAAGCTTTTTAGTTTGTGAGTATGTGGAACGTCCCCAATACACTTGTCCAAATTCAATCCCTGATCTGTACGACAAAAATTAATTTTCACTTTCAAGTTGTCACTGACAAAGGTTAAAGAGTACTTCTGGCCTTTCGGTGTCGCCATAAAACTGTAGGTCCTTTCCACTCGTGAGACACCAATTGCAGTGGTTGCTGAGAAGCTAGGCCCTGACCCTCTACGGGCCACCCATTTTATTATTATAAAGCGAAACATCGTTCATCTCCACGCAATGGACGACGATAGAAGAGAATTCCGTCCCCCCGATCTAGACGAAGTCAAGATAGCGATATCGAGACTGAAGTCGAACAAAGCTGCCGGAGCGGACGGATTGTCCGCGGACTGTTTAAAGCAGCTGGAGATGATCTGGTTTGGCGCATGCACCAGTTCATCTATACGATATGGTCGGAGGAAAGCATGCCCGACGAGTGGAATCTTAGTATCGTTTGCCCGATCCACAAGAAAGGAGACCCCTTTGACTGCGCCAACTATCGGGGGATAAGTCTCCTTAACATCGCCTACAAGATCTTCTCTGTCGTTCTGTGTGAGCGCCTGAAACCATTCGTCAACAACCTGATAGGTCCTTATCGGTGCGGTTTCAGGCCTGGGAAGTCCACTATCGATCAAATTTTCACATTACGGCAGATCCTCGAAAAAAACCCAAGAGATGCAGATCGACACCCACGACCTATTTTTTAGGCAAGGCGACGCGCTGTCATGTGACTTCTTCAAGATCGTGTTGGAGAAGATCCTGCGAAACTCACACGCCAACACTAGAGGCACGATCTTCCAGAAGTCCGTTCAACTGCTAGCATACGCGGACGATATTGACGTGATTGGCCGAACTCAGCGAGCCGTCAATGAAGCGTTTGCTTGTATTGAGACGGAGGCGGCAAAAATGGGTTTAGCGGTGAATGAGGGCAAAACAAAGTATATGCTGTCATCAAGAAAGGACACACAACATCGACGACTCGGTCAGAACGTCACCATAGGCAGCTACAACTTCGAGGTAGTCGGGGACTTCGTCTACCGTGGCTCCCAAGTTAATAGTGCGAACAACATCAGTACTGAGATTAAACGCAGAATAACTCTTGCCAACCGCTATTTCTTTGGGCTCAAGAGGCAATTGGGTAGTCGAGCCCTCTCTCGAAAGACCAAGCTCACCTTATATAAGACCTTGATCATCCCTGTCCTGCTGTATGGCGCGGAAGCTTGGACTATCTCAAGAGCGGATGAAGACGCACTTGGTCTCTTCGAGAGAAACGTTCTGCGTTCAATCTTTGGCCCTGTTTGCGTTGAAGGTTCTTGGAGAAGGAGATTCAACCACGAACTGTACGGGCTGTACAGCGACATGAGTCTAGTCAGGCGTCTACGGATTCAACGCCTAAGATGGCTAGGCCATGTAGAGCTCATGGACAACACTGCTCCAGCCCGAAGAGTCTTCGACTCCGAGCCAGTGGGACAACGCAAAAGAGGACGACCACGGACCCGATGGCGCACTCAAGTGGAGAAGGACCTCAACCAACTTGGAGTGCGAAATTGGAGGCAGCTGGCTAAAGAACGTGCCAGCTGGAGAGGATTTTTGACCGAGGCCCAGGTTCACCCCGGACTGTAGCGCAAGAAGAAGAAGAAGAAAGCGAAACAACGTAAGGTTAAAGTAAAAGTGCGTAAAGGTCTTTATAGCTAGAAATCTTACCAGTATTCACTTATGGAACCAAAACATGTATGTATGGCCAAAGAGCACTCTGATCTCTTAGTCGCAAGCGGGAGAAATATGTTTTGGAAAATATTTGGTCCCATTTATAGGAAATGATACTTTCGAAGGCGATAAAGCTCGGTAGACTCCGAAAAACTGGGGGCCTGGCTCGTATGTGCGAAGAAGAGCCCTCCCGGATAGTCCTTTGCAGTACAACCTATGGTAAAAGACATGCTTGTGCTGGAATGATGTGCTGACCAGGATGACGAACTCTGTGCTAGCATAACTGGATGGCGTCGGTGAGCATTGAATGTAGGTGAAGGTGACTTGTGTGTTGGTCCTTTCCAATTCAATGGCGATAAGTTTTGCAATAGGCTTTTAAGTGCCGACTAAAATTTCGTGAGAGAGCTAATGGATAACACACACTCCCAGACGACTGACTATAACTGAGTTCAGAGCATTTCGTTAAGCATGACCTAGTGCGATATGAAGCGCAGAGCGAATATTCGAATATGACAGGTCAAAGACGGAAAAGATAAAATATGAAAAACAGAGAAATCAGCTAATATTGAATTGGAGTTCGTACTTACATATGCAATCGAAATGAACACATGACTAAGCATTTCGTTCAAATTTGACACCAGCTCATTCCTATTACGTTTGGCTACGTACATTTTGGTTGGGCCTTCAGCTTAGAGTTAGGTGGAAGTGGCTGCTTAGCCTCATATAAACCTGTTCGTCTATTTATAGACTATAGCACTATAGCACTATACCTTATAGGAATCGGGCCTCGTATGATTTATGAACAAATCTATCCCACAAGCAGTGGCTATAACTGTCTCTAGTAACATGTTACAATTTGCTTTTGGTAGCTTATTTTTGACTGTTCGATTCGTACCAGTCAATGTGGTTTTGAGGCAGGAACCACTCCCCTATATTGGCATAATCATTTACTGTCTCTGGAGGCAGCAAGGTTTGCCATATGTAATTGAAACAGAAATTGATTGATTGACCCTACATGAGTTACACAGCTGAAGCATAAAGCTTTTCATTAGAATTGAAGTCTAATTCACTGTGATTTGTGTACCTTATTCGATCTGATATTTGTACAGTGGGCAAAATTAACAGAGACCCAACGTAATAACTGGAAAAAATGGAGTGATCTTTCACTGTATTCAATGACCGTTAACAAAACGGTATTTTTTTACATTTGCTGTGTGCTAATGAGATCATGCGCTCCATGTTCACCTCAACATCAGTAGTAGTGTAAGTAAGTAAGTAAGTCAGTAGTAGTGCTCAACACTCGATCGATTGTAAAAGACTATGGTTTTTTTTTTAAATTTTATTGCGAAATTAATATAAAAGCGACTACTTTTTTTTGAAAAACATCAATTTTTCGGTAAGAATTTCTGTCACAACGGAGAAAGTGTTATTCTGAATTATTTAGTTTCGCAGTATTGTGCCGAATAATTCTTGTATACCAATGGCACATGGAAAAAAGCTCACCGGTGAGGGAAAAACTAAAATTAGAATTCTCAAGGAAAATGCCTATTCCATGCCGATTGGAATTGCGGTCAAAATTGGAAGATACTCCACCAGTGTGGATCATTAATTGCCTGATATTTGGCCCGCTTCTACGTACATTTCGATTGGGCATTCAGGCTAGAGCTGAGGTAGGTCGGGGAGTGGTGGCCGAATCATCAATAAACCTGCTGCTCTATAGTCGTACCACTAAACACAGTTGAAGCCCACTGCATCTGTGGTATTTTCAAAATTTACTAGATGATGTGTCTGGTGCTACAGTCTACTCCTAGCAGCGTGAATATTTGATAATAATATGGATGGCACTACAGCCAGTGAACGGCCAGGGCCTGGCTTCCACACAACCACTCGTGCTGTGCGTGCTATTGTTCTTTCACGAGTCGAAGTGACATACAGTTTTTTGCACAATCCGATCAGCCCAGTTTGAGAAGCTTCTTCTTAACAGGTATACTCATTGAGCACTGTCAGTGACTCCAGTAAGGCCAGGAAAACTATTTTTGGTCAAACCAGGGATCGATCCTAGACATGTAGGTCTAATTATGTTGGGTTCGACACACATGCCCACAACGCCACGGGCTACCACGACCAGGTTTGTAGAGTTTTTTTTGGGTATTCCTTTGGGACAGGCAATTTGGTTTTGATTTCGCAGAAGATCGCTAGAGAATACGCCTCTTCCTTCACCTCTCACAGAGTCCCGTACCACCGACATCAAGTGCTGAAGACCAGTGGCAATATTGCCAAGAAGCCATCAGAAAAGCCGCAACTGTGCTAGGTTTCACATTGCCACCACCAAGAAACCTGTGTTTCGATGAAGTATGTCAGCGAGCACATGCAGCCAAACAGGAAGTAAAGAAAGCAGCGCTGCAAAGAAGGACGAGAGCTGCTCGTGAGCTCTACGAGCAGAAAAGAAGGGAAGAACACCGGCTTCTCAGAAAGAAAAAGAAAGAGCATTAGAAGCGCGCTGTCGAGGAGATTGCGGGATGTTACTGCAGGAACGATGTTCGGCAAATCTACCAACAGGTAAAAAGAACATGTCAAGTTCCGCCCTCCCGACCTGAGTGAAGTGACGGCAGCAATCGCCAAGCTGAAGTCCAATAAGGCTGCTGGTGCCGATGGAGTGCCTGACGAACTCTTCAAAGCAACTGGTGAGGATTTGGTAAGTACATACACCAACTCATTTATAAAATCTGGTCGGATGAAAGTGTGCCCGATGGATGGAATCGCATCGTTTGCCCGATCCTAAAGAAAGGAGACCCTCTAAACTGTGCCAATTATAGAGGGATAAGTCTCCTTCTGCCGTTCTGTGTAAACGCCTGAAACCCTACGTTAACAGCCAGATTGGTCAATACAAGTGCGGTTTCAGGTCAGTGAAATCCACTATTGACCAAATTTTTGACTTTACAGCAGATTTTGGAAAAGACCCAGTAGTTTCAAGTCGATACCCACCACCTATTCATCGACTTCATCACCGCGTATGACAGTATTTATAGAGACGAGTTATACAGCGCATTGTTTAGTTTTGGCATCCCAGCAAAACTCGTCCGTCTTGGCCGAATTACGATGGAGAATGCCCAATGCTCTGAAGCGGCCAAGATGGGGCTTACGGTTAATGAGGGTAACGAAGTATATGCTGTCTTCAAAATAGGTCCACCAACACCGACGTCTTGGACAAAACGTCGCTATAGACTTATAGAACTTCGAAGTAGTGGAAGACTTTGTCCACCTAGGTTCCGAGCAAGCAATGACACCACCGCGGAGATAAAACGCAACCGCTGCATTTTCGCACTCGGTAAACCACTAAGGAATAAAGCCATCTCTCGAAGAACCATGATATCCCTATATAAGACCCTGATAGTCCAAGTCCTGATGTATGGTGCAGAAGCATGGACATTAACTAAAGCGGACGAGGATATTCTTGGTCGCTTCGAGAGTAAAGTCCTCCGAACTATCTTCAGTCCCGTATTTACGGATGGTGTTTGGAGGAGGAGACTGAACGACGAGCTATGCGGGCTGTACAGTGAAATCGACCTGGTCAAACGAGTTCGAATCTCTTGTCTGATGGATAGGTCGTCGAGCGAATGGACACCAATGCTCCGGCCCGGAAAGTCTTCGAATCCATCCCCGAGGGACAACGCGGTAAAGCAAGACCACGCCTACTGTGGCGCACGCAGCTAGAAGGGGACCTAAATAAGTTGAACGTGCGTGGCTGGAAGCAACTAGCACAAGACCGAGCTAGATGGAGAGGCATGTTGGCTGAGGCCCAAGTCCACCCCGGACTGTAGCGCCAGCCAAAAAAAAAGAAGAATTTGGTTTTGAGGCAAGAATGACTGCTGAACTAATTAGACTAATCAACGTCTGGTGGAAGCTAGGTTTTGAGTGTTTGATTGATTAAATTACACACCTGAAGCACAAATCGTTTTCATTAGAATTCAATGAGACATTGTGACTGAAGCATCAAATTCGATCTGATGTCTGTATGTTCTACAGCAATTCCTTATCTCCAATTAAACAATTAAGTGCGCAGCACGTTGTTCGCATTTAAATGACTGAGCTCCAACGACATTGTCTTACCATTCAAACCGCCAAAGTACTCGTAAACTGCACATGCAAATTGTTTTCCAGTTTCACAAAGTCATGATCAGTAAATCAAAACCGACACTCAGTGGATACAGAGATTAGTTTTTCTTTTTTCAATGAAAAGTCTCAATTTAATGGAAACTGGTTTGATAATTGCTGTTGATTAACTATCTCGCCTGCGCTGCGCGGGAGGCTTTTCGTTGATGAAATGTACCTTGAAGTATTGCGTAATAACCATCGATTGATTAATTTTCCCCAGTCACAACAGTGCAATTGCACCCGACAGGCCAACAGGGGGGGCAGTAGGCGTACAACAACATCGTTAACTCACTTTTGTACCACGGCGCGTGTATCCACTGCACTTGTGATTCTAAATCATGATTCAGAAACTAGCCTGTGTGAGATCTGCAATCTTGAACTTACTTAGAATTCAGTCGTAATTTGTGACTGCAGACGCAGTAAGTGATAGCTATAATATTTAACACGTGCTTTGAGTGCTTGCATTTGAATATACTTAAGGTGTTCTTGTGATTTTCTGACTTGTGCTGTGTGCTGTAATGGCACTGGTTAGACCTTGTACTGTCAGCTGCAGTGGCGGACCAGTTCAAAGTGAATGAACTCAGTGTTTATCAGACTGGTTGACAGTTTCAGAACCTCGAGTCTAAGATTACAGCTGGAATTAATTATAGTTGAAATGTGCTTGCTTTGAAGAAAAAGGGACAAGCGTTTCACCAAATCAGCGTCGTCACCCAGTGCCTGTGTTCTGTTCATCGATTCGCTTACTCAACCAAATATGAGTAGATTCATCTGTTGAATGCTTTATTTTTGTTCGAAGACGTAGTCACTTCCATTGACAACCAGTTCCAAAGACGTTACCGCAGCTGAAGTTCTTTCGAAACGACTACAAACCTGATTTGATGTTAGGCGAGTACAAATTTTGCAAGTGCGATGTTATGCAATCGAAATCAAACATCTGCTGGCGGTAGCCGCACGGGCCATAGATCAGTGGATCGGTATGTACCTCGTTAGAGCTAGCATTTTGTGGTTAAGTACGCAGATCACTTCATGGTCAAGTAAGCATTAATTTGTCAGAGGGGAAAACATTAATTACACTTGTAGTGTATCGGAGATAATGGAGTACCGAATGTTGATTGACTTTTGATGGTATGACAGACACTGAATGAATGAATACCTGTGAAGCTTGTCCTCATTAGACATGTTGCCTGATCTTGAGGTTGCGATTTGATTGGATTTGAATTCTTCATGGACAAATGTATGCGCCATCAACCGAGGAAAGGAGAAATCTCGATCAGTTCAAGGTTCGGAAGTAAGGTATGTCGTGTGCTTCTGTGCGCCAGCAGATGATTACTTCTCATCCACGCTGTCTCAAAATGGTGTACTTAATGTTACAGCAAGAATGGTGGTAACAATATCTATTTCTCAATAAAAACGATTCGCAGAGAGAGAGAAAGTGGTACGGACAAAATATTGCAGCAGTCGATCATAGAGACTGAGCGAGGACATTCGTCATTCTTGTTAAAATGGCTGTTCTTAAATAAAGTAGAGTAATAGAAAACTTTCCCAATTGTGTTTGTTTTAAGCTTACAATAAGTATTAATTCATGCAAGGCACCATGAGAGTACGCACAAGTACGTCATTTTTTCCGAAAACTAGTTAAAATCCGCATACCTGAACTCGACAGTCCTGATCCACAGCCCATGTACAAGCAATCATGTCCTCTTGCCGTTCATGTCGCACACTGAACTTGAGGCGCTTCACTACGGACGCGTTGGCGCTCACAGGCCGCAGCCACAATTTGGTCTGGTTCAGCCGAGGATGCGCCAAAGAATTGTACTTTTATCCCAAAAACCAGCCGACATTGTGTCTGACTTACACTATTTATGTAGGTTAAATTCATGTGCTCTTAGTAGTCGCACCTAGTCACATCTATCTAAGCTAAGTGTGCTAGCACACGAATCAAGCCCGTTTATAAGCAGCAAGCACAAGCAATAGTGGGGTTGAGATGACTGATTTATAATCTTTGTGTGTGGTTCTACAACTCGTGGTGGACCGGGAATAGCTTCTCCAATAAGCACTATTATTGCACGTGCGTTTGTTCTCTCGTGAGTAGAGGCTGCCTACAGTTTCGAGTCAACGGCGAACACGGATTTCTAGATAGGAGCTTTATCCGCCACTAGAGGGAGCGTCGCGTGAAATATGACAAGTGTTTCATGCCTGGAATAAAACCTAGGCTCCCAACTAAGAAGTCGCTACGGTTAGCATTATCAACCTCCCCATAAATTCTAAAAGTAGGGAGCGTCTAAGAGCCTTTTTCTTCAGGTCTCAGGTGCTGCTTTGCTAGGAAATCATTTATAGTTAAGAATCCAGAAATGTGTTTCATAATGAGGAGAGTCGCGCCTTCAAACCACCTGCGTTCAGTGACATTAATGTTGACAACCTTTATCGACAAGCACGTATGGTAATTTTCAATAAGCAGATATCATGTCCAGCTAATTGATCGGGTTCTCACTGTGTTGGAGTGTGACATCAAGAGATAGGAAACAATGCCGAGAAGTATTTAAGTGAAACGTGACTGCACGCAGAAATTCAATCAAAGTCTCTTTGTTAGAACAGATGAAGATGATAAACTTGACGGTGATTGATGCTTGGTATCTGCAGATTCTGTGGAGAATATAAGGAAATTCCAGAAAGTGTACTGGGATTTTGTGAGGCGCTAACCAACAAAAATCAAAGATGTCTGAGCAGGAACCAGATATCGGAGGAAGATATTGAAGTCAATCTGATTCTCATTTTCCTAAATGAAACCTGCTAAGAAATAATACTCTAGAATAATAAATCGCGTCCACGTATACTCAACATGAACCTACAACCATCAATACAACTCTGAAAAGAACTGTAAATGAGAGGAACTCCAGGGGAACAAGGTATGAAAAAGGAGCGCAACAGATCTAAAGCTCGCAATGCAAACATACTTCTTCTTCTTTTTTGCTGGGCGCTACATTCCGGGGTGGATCTGGGTCTTAACCAACAAGCCTCTCCAGCAACCACGATCGTTCGCTAGCTGTTTCCAATTGCTCACACCAGGTTGACTGGTGTTTCAGTCTCAGTCTCAGTCTCAGTCTCAGTCTCAGTCTCAGTCTCAGTCTCAGTCTCAGTCTCAGTCTCAGTCTCAGTCTCAGTCTCAGTCTCAGTCTCAGTCTCAGTCTCAGTCTCAGTCTCAGTCTCAGTCTCAGTCTCAGTCTCAGTCTCAGTCTCAGTCTCAGTCTCAGTCTCAGTCTCAGTCTCAGTCTCAGTCTCAGTCTCAGTCTCAGTCTCAGTCTCAGTCTCAGTCTCAGTCTCAGTCTCAGTCTCAGTCTCAGTCTCAGTCTCAGTCTCAGTCTCAGTCTCAGTCTCAGTCTCAGTCTCAGTCTCAGTCTCAGTCTCAGTCTCAGTCTCAGTCTCAGTCTCAGTCTCAGTCTCAGTCTCAGTCTCAGTCTCAGTCTCAGTCTCAGTCTCAGTCTCAGTCTCAGTCTCAGTCTCAGTCTCAGTCTCAGTCTCAGTCTCAGTCTCAGTCTCAGTCTCAGTCTCAGTCTCAGTCTCAGTCTCAGTCTCAGTCTCAGTCTCAGTCTCAGTCTCAGTCTCAGTCTCAGTCTCAGTCTCAGTCTCAGTCTCAGTCTCAGTCTCAGTCTCAGTCTCAGTCTCAGTCTCAGTCTCAGTCTCAGTCTCAGTCTCAGTCTCAGTCTCAGTCTCAGTCTCAGTCTCAGTCTCAGTCTCAGTCTCAGTCTCAGTCTCAGTCTCAGTCTCAGTCTCAGTCTCAGTCTCAGTCTCAGTCTCAGTCTCAGTCTCAGTCTCAGTCTCAGTCTCAGTCTCAGTCTCAGTCTCAGTCTCAGTCTCAGTCTCAGTCTCAGTCTCAGTCTCAGTCTCAGTCTCAGTCTCAGTCTCAGTCTCAGTCTCAGTCTCAGTCTCAGTCTCAGTCTCAGTCTCAGTCTCAGTCTCAGTCTCAGTCTCAGTCTCAGTCTCAGTCTCAGTCTCAGTCTCAGTCTCAGTCTCAGTCTCAGTCTCAGTCTCAGTCTCAGTCTCAGTCTCAGTCTCAGTCTCAGTCTCAGTCTCAGTCTCAGTCTCAGTCTCAGTCTCAGTCTCAGTCTCAGTCTCAGTCTCAGTCTCAGTCTCAGTCTCAGTCTCAGTCTCAGTCTCAGTCTCAGTCTCAGTGTCAGTCTCAGTCTCAGTCTCAGTCTCAGTCTCAGTCTCAGTCTCAGTCTCAGTCTCAGTCTCAGTCTCAGTCTCAGTCTCTGTCTCTGTATCATTATAGCAGGACCTTTTAAGTATACGCTTATTCAGACCTCATCTGCCACAAATCTGCCATCTGTTCAGAAACTCAGAGCACTCCCAGTAAGATTTGGCGATAAAATGTTGGTTGATACGTTCCTGCTTACCGCAACTTAAAGTTGTATCGGCTCAGAGCATGACATCAAAAACTCTTGAAGCTAGAAGATCTCGATGATGACAACCAACCCGAGTGCACTTGCAATCCAACGAGGGGATCTTACGTTTTCTAGAGAAAAATACTCGTTATATTTGTGCGTGCTCGCTTTTAAGCCGCGATCGAGCTCATCGAACTAAAAAATAATCAACCTTGAATCAATCAATCATACAACCGGTTGAAAAGTTGAGAAATTCTACAACTTCAGAGGTATGTACTCTGCAAACCGAATGACGAACTGGATATTGACAAAAACTCTTCCGCATCAATGTTGAATCAAAAACAACTACCGGCAGATACATACAGTCGGTAACAAAAGTAAGGATCAGCATCATGTCAAATTAGCTATGTATTTAAAAAATACTCTATGTATGAGAATACCCTAAAACAACAGCATAACCTTCTTCTATGCTTGCAAATGCTTTAATGCCGCTTAAACAAACAAACACATCCATTTTGTGACCGGCGGACAATAAGTCGATGCCATCGCGAAGAGCCACACTAGATGCTAACAAGATTGGCCATATTATGGTAGATCCTTCCAAGTGCCTTGTCATGTGGGCATGTAAATGATGCTACATTGCTTGCTTACGGGTTATGTCCCAAGTGCTTAGAGGCTATAAATATAAAAATTAGTCTAGTTCTATGTATGCTAGTGATTACTATAAAAAAAACCACACCCCCTTTGAATTTGATTTTTAGCACACGGACTGGGTGATACTGACTGCATACATGCCAAAATGTATCAACCAGTCCTCAAAATACTATGCAATCTGGCGATCTCACTTCTCTCTTCCGAACATCGGTCACTACCAAAACCAGAATAATGTGTATTGTTACGTACAAGCCATAAATCAGCAACTACAGTTCTGCTATGCAAACAAGTTCTAAATGTTGGGAGAACCCTGCATGAATCCTCTCCAGCTCAAGTAATTACATAACAAATGCATGACCTTCATATGCACGTGAAATTGTTATAAAATATATTACATTTACGGCAATGACCACGTGACAATAAAAAAACAATCTCATTAGGTGTATACAGCAAAGGAGTGTACGTAATTAAAGATCAGAATACATACGGAATGTGATTAATTAGGAAATAACGTGTTTACTTAATACTCATCCATCTACACTCTGTCATGTTTTTTTCAGTTAAATCGCAATTCAAATGTCCATCTGTGCATTTGAAATTGAAGCACAACAAGAATAATTGCTGATGAAACTGGATTTGAAGTACCTGACACACTACGTCGGAGCCCGTGTGTCATAGACAAGGTGGCGAAGGCAATGACTGTTGCCAATTTGACGTACAGAACTTAAAGTAATCGGGCATTTACTAAATGAGGGGATTTTCAGGTTATGGCACAATTTGTACAGCGACTCAAGAACATGAGCTTAAAACTTTTTTTTAGATAACTAAACTCTTATCATAAGCAGAGTGTTCGACGATAAGCAGGAAAGCACGTTTTGGGTGCATTCGAGGCAAAAGTTCTCCGTCGAATTTTCGTGCCCTTATGCGAGTAGGGCGAATGGACAAGATGACACAATCGCGAACTCCACAAGCTGTGTGGATGCAGTCCAAAGCCAAGAAACGACGTCTAGACTGGCTGGGCCACATCGGGCGAATGGACAATAATGCTACAGCAAAGGGGAATCCCATCTCACGGCCCAGGTTCGTGAGGAAAAGGAAGACCGAACCTCCATTTCAAGGATCAAGTTATCGCAGCATCCAGAGTGCTTGGTCTGCATGAATGGAGACATGGTAGGTTACCGTGTCTTAGGCAGAGATCCCTCACATCGACGGGATCTCTTTAGGTAAGTTAAGTAAACTCTCACCCACTCATCATAGTCATCTTCGGTTTCCCGCATGATCCGTAAGAAGGGAAGCGGAGCCAAAACATGCATTAGAGATCTCCAGGCCACTCGATCCTCCGCCGTCGACTCTAACTCAAGTTATGCCCATGCACAGTGGCTTATCACCCCGTCATGGGTCTGCCAGGCGGTCACCTATCTGATGGAATCGCATTCAACGCAAGAAAGTCGCAATGGTGAGAACATTTCACGTGACCAGATTATCGACGTTTATCCAAATCCACCTCTCGATCCTCTGCCGTTGAAATCCAATTCGGGATTCAGAATTTATTTCCCCATTTCAGTCGCATATAGTAAACAGAGCTTTCATCCGTGTTGATCTTGTGAAAACAGCGTGCTTAAATCGACCACGAAATACGTAAAGCATCAGCGAACTTCAGCGTGTGGATGAATAACCTTCTTTACTGCGATTGAACTCATTTATAACTCGGTTTAAGCGCTAACAACCTCGTTGTCGCCAAGGGGGAATCCCATTGCATCCACAAACATCACTGAATGGCGAGCAATTTATTCTAGGAGAATCATTGAGGAATGTGTGACCGTCAATACTCATCACTCATCACTATAGCAAAATGTGAACCGAAATTTTGAACTTAAATCGAAGATCTCTGCCACATAGATGTTTTTTTTAAGAAGGCTGTGCCGTTGCCCACGACGCATTTTGCCTTTATTGCGAGGAAAGTTTCCTCGACGAGTCACTTCACTGCGATCTGGCCTGTAAACGGCCATAAAAATTGTCGTTGGAGGTTTTAATTTGTGTGGGGATATGCAAAATATTGTGTTGTTGACAGGATTATTTGGCCCTTAAAGTACTATTGACGATGACGCATGAGCCGCGTCATGGAAATCTTACCATACTACAGTACTGAAGTCAAATTTTGTGAATCACGTACACTATGTGGATCATGTGGACCATGTGGATCGTGTTTTTAGAAGTCCCAACGGAAATTATTTACTCACTTTTTTGTAGGTGATATCGATAAGTATGCAGTTCTTATAAGTAGGTAGCACTACAGCCCGTAGAATACCAAGGCTTAGTTTCAGCAACCACTAGTATTGTGTGTACTATTGTTCTATCACGAATAGAAGAAACCCACAGTTTTATACCGACTCCGAACGGCCAAGTTTGTGAATCTTTTTCTAGACCGGGTCTTGGTAGTGACACGAAAGAGATGGACCCGTACAAATTATTTTGTTGGTCGTACCAGGAATCGAATCTAGGCGTGAAAGTCCAAGGTATCCACAACAGTTTTTAGCATTCCAAAAAGTACACACAGTCTACCTTCGATAACTCGTAACTCCAGAAACCTTGCAGAAACGAGAGCATTGCATTGCCAACTGAGCAATCACTTCGAAATAGGGAGTGTACCAAAAATCATATGTTTTGTTCGACTAACCAAGGTTTTTCAATCCAACAATGTCAGATTTATGGAGAATTTCGACTTATCGCGAGGCAACTTTATTAGGTGTTAATAGTTGTTGACAGCTTCCAACCAGGCGAGATATTAAGATCAAGTTGACATACGGCCTCCTTGCAGCGCCCTATGGATGGCTTTCACAATAACATTGTGAGAAGAACTAATGCAGGAAACAATTCCTTTGTGGTTATGCGAAGGGCTAACAACCCGCCCACAAAAAAATGCAGTTGCTACGAGCGAGCAAGCAGCATCGGAACAACGGACAGTTTTTCTTCGTTAAATGCGAATACGCAAGTCAGACGACTGAAATTTTGTTTATTGTGTCGATTCCGTTCTAGAGATGTTGTTAGCAAGATGCTCTAGAAGTCCAATGATAAAGATTATTGAATCTCACCGTCATGTAAGCACTTCTTTAAATGCTTAGGAGCGAAATACTTCACAAAAAGAAGCTCAACGTCGTGCGGTACCCAGCACGAATAAACCGGAAAAGATCCTCATAAACCATTTCTTCATACAAATCACTGCTGAATCGCAGCAACATCAACCCGATTTTGAAGCAAATAGCGAATGGTAGCGAAATGCAGGGAACGAAAATGTCAAGCGAAAACCTCGTGGTCGAATCGTGGTGGTATGACACAAACGATGGAAACGGATGTGACAACCTTCGAAATGCATTCACGATTTACAAAGGAAAGTACTAGATTTAAGGGAATACGCCTGCACTATTACCCCACACGCTGCACTCTTCTACCACTCTCCCTGTGGAACTGCCATGAGGTATCACTTCGTGGGGCTGGTAAGCAGCATTTGTTCGGCCTGTTCTGCTGATTTTCTTTTCGCGGTTTCCTTGCACGGTTCTTACCAATTCGTAGATGTCTAGTCAGTATTTCTCCCACTACACGATTCTTTTTATTACCTCTGGCGAGTTACTCCAGAAGAGAGTCTTCTTGACTATTGGGCGGGGTGCTGGTTAGCTCCAGGTCAGAGAGGCTAATGTCATCAGCTTCCTGACCATGGCTACCTAAGTTATGGGTCAGCGCCTGCGTGCCAGAGCCCTCCTCGTCCACCTCCATCGGTACCATATTGGCTACAGGGGTTGCCCTCTCGATGGAGCCTGAAGTAGAGGGTTGAGGCTCGCTTGAACCAGGACGGTCTTTCTCCTCCTCTGCTACCGCCGTCAGTATATTACCGACAGTTGAAGCAGCGGAGGTGGAGGGAGGCTGTTCCGCTTTCGCGCTTGTCTCTCCATCCTTTTTATACACCTTCAGGGTGATCGTCCCAAAGCCGTAGTGGATGACACCTTCCGACTTGGCAAGTGGGTCCAGTGATTCTTTATTTATCACGATCACTGCGGACCTCGTTTCTCCCTTTAGTTCATCCAGGTTAACAACCTTCCAATTGTGGGTAGGAAGGTTTGGGTTGCAAAGTTGGATGAACTTTAGGATTGTTGCAGGATCTGAGGAGCTTTGCGAAAGGTAAGTGCGGGTTCTTGGTCTACTGGGGATTTGATCCCTCGTTACAACCTCGAGCCGCGCCCCCTTCCACACCTCACCCAGTCTGCTGATGGCTTTTTTAAAGAGATCAGCCGATCTCTGGCACGTGAAAGTCACGAGCTTAATATGACCCTGGTGCCATCCTCCGTCACGCCCTACAGGTGCAAGGCCTCCGTTTTCCAGCACCAGGCTCAGATAGATGTCATTAATCGCTGACTCCACCTTCTTCCAATTCAGTGGAGAGATGGCGCAGTCAGCGTTTCCTCTATCTAATACGGCGTAAGTGATTTCGCCTTTCAGCACTTCACTATTGAGCCTACTGGCAATATTTATTGTTTCACCACTCGGTTTCAGCCTTTTAGGCTCCGAGGGTGACGCCTCCAATGACCTGGCGCGTTTGGGCGTAGTGCCCCTGGTAGTGTCCGCCTGTGGTTGGCTTTTCACTACATTTGTTGCCCAAGCTAACGACCTCTTGCTACTGTCGTTTAGCTTCTCCGGTGGAATGCGTTTAAGGTGCTCCAGAATCCGGGCAGCAGAACGCCTCTCCTTGTATCTTTTGAGGGAAGGTCCTGTCACCTTCGAGGAGGAGGCAACTCCGCGGGCGGAGATTGTTTTTTCCGTGCATTAACTCTTAATGGGGGTTACCGTGCAGGTATTTGGTTTATGAGGCTCCACGCGGCCTTTGACAGTCTTTAAGGCGGTTTGAGCCGCCTTATCCGTCGGCACTTCAGGAGCCAAGGTTGGTCTGGAAGAACTTCCAGCCGGCGAGGGAGCACCGGTCTCTTTCTTATTGTTATTTTTTGTTTTTTTTTGTAGTTTCATTCATATTAAGTCCCACGAGTAGCGGAGAAAATGAGGTCCGGCTGTGCAGAGATCCGCATTCCACAGCTAAGGCAGGATTAATCTGGGAGTGTGCCAGTACACCCAGATACTCCGTTTGCGACTGAGCTATTATTTTAGGTGGGCCCCCAGCCAGGCTAATCCTCGGCACGGGTCGTATGACACCTCGTTCCAGCCCACCGGAGATGGAAGGGAGGGATAGGATGGAGGTAGGGAAGGGATGGTTACATCTTAGCTTCGGGTCTCCTCATAGGGAATAAATTCCCTTGAGTCATTGACCTTTACTAAGCCTTCGCACCGCGTCAAGGTGTGTAACCACGCGAAGATCAACCCTCTGGCGGGTGTGGTAGGGTTGATCTCCATTCCGCGAAGCGTAAACAAAACAAAATTGCGTGCTTTACGTCCTCCTCCTTGTTTGCTTGTTTGGACACTCAGGACAATAGGGAGAGTTGTCGTGTCCAAATCTGTGCAGGTACGGTCAGAACTGTCTGCAGTTTTCCTTTTAAGCAAGGCCCAGAAGCTCTTACTGTGTATTTGGTGGGACTATCAGGGCATCATTTACTATGGTAAATATGTACATGCTTCAATACAGCCTTGAGTTCTAGCTCGAGCAAAAATAATGGATTAATTTTTTCTGCACTCAATAGCCTATATTTTATTTTTTGTACATTCGCAATCGCAGTTCGCGGCTCAGTTGTGTCGAAATGCCATCAAATATTTACCTTGTCAGAATCGAGTTCTGAAAGACACCGTGTGGTGACTATTTAAATGGAGTTATATTTAACATTAAATGAAAATTGTGAAATTGTGCTCTCAATCTAACATCTGGTGATTACTCACCAAATGGACGGCCTTGTAAAATATTAACTATATAGGCAATCTTCTAGAGATCCTTATCTGGGTGGGGACTTTAAATAAGAAATCATTCACTCGCCCTTCAAGCATTCTTTTAAATCCAACCACACGCCCTTCAATCCATGCACCTAAGCCAAACACCAAACATTCTCTTCACTGATTGATCTCTCCTAAGCTGCCGGGCTTAATTACACAACTTATATCCAACCGCAAGAACAACCTTCCAAATTCTTATCTCACTCGTGTCAACTCGAATAATCAAAACCGATCTCCCAATATGTTTCCCACTCCAACCGACCACTGCACACATCATCGCACAAGTCAAACCAATTGAGTACAAATCGAATTCAACTCAAGACTCGAACAGTAAGCTCGGCGTAAGCTTTAGATGAAATGCAAATGATTTCAATACTTCAGAAAACAACAACCGGTCACAACTCACAAGAAACCGAGAAAGCACACAAAATTCGAACTTGCATCTAGTCGAGTCCGAAGAACTTCAAATAATCAAAATCTCGCTGCGAGCACTTCAGTTCAAGACAGTACACCGGCTAGAATGCGTCCGGCTAAGCGAAATATCGTGTTTCTTACATTCGTTACCTGTTTCGTGGGTCTATCGATTGATCAGGGCCATGGTCGCACATCGGACATTTTAAAAGTTAAATTATCTCACGGCGGTACACTGATCGGTCGCCATTTGACATCGCACAGCGGGCGACATGTGCGGGCATTTATGGGAATTCCATATGCGGAGCCACCGCTTGGTGATCTAAGATTTAAAGTAAGTTCTTCGTGTTTGATTCTAGATTTATAAAATTTTCAAACGGGACTAGTTTTTTGAGTGAAATTTGTTGACTAGCTGGATACGTTCGCGCATATCCAGTGAGAGTGGTTCTTTTGAGGTGTATGCAAATCATTGACGGATGCTTGCGCTTAGACAATGTAGTAGATTATAGGTGGGAGTACTTCAGTCCACCAGGAAATGACCACAACTCAGCTTAAAGATTTCTAATCGCTGTTAAGAAAGCATGTGTCTTCCCCTCATCAGAATACGCACGCATAAACACAGCAGAACAAAAGTCGTGACTCGTGCTCAGTGGCATTTTTGTTTAGTAAAAGAACAAGTTTTAATGAACCCACAACTGCAAGCATTTCCCGTAGACGTGCAGGAAATTCCCTAGAAAATGCACCTTGCGGTGATTCGGTGTTGTGTGTGATAAATGTGTATTTTGGCTGAATAAATTAGAAAGTGATTAATCTTCTTATGAAAATTGGAGAGAAAAAACTCGCTCGTATTTTGTGGGATATTAGGAAACAATGGACGTTACAATTGTCTGAATGGAGGGTAATTATTTAATTTGATCCGTTTGGAAAGGAAAATCATGCAACATTTAAAAGAAAAAAAGGCGATCATTTGTCAAAGTTAATGAAATTCAGTCAGCGACAGATATTTAAGACTAAAATAAATATGTCACGAAAGAAGTCATTTTGCATAAAATAAACGTTATACATTCCTCATAATACTAGTGTGGACGATTCTCATAGACACGAAAACATGTGAAGAAATACACACAGTCCCACAGAGAGACACTCGATGAATCAACTCGAGATAAGCATGGTCAAACTCCATGTGAATAAGGGACATGCTTAGGTGTGATTGTTCTGTGTTCTGTACTGAAATATGCATTCTTTTTGAACAGCTGATAAGAGCTGGCCTAATCAATAATTGTTTGAATAAAAGAAATATACATAAAATATTTGATGAAAGGCAAATGACCATCAAATCATTTCTGTCGCTTGATAAATTGCAACTCACCAGAAAAGTGTCTGAATAAAAATTGACGGAATGGAACATTGATTTATGATCGTAATTATGTAGTAGAGGTGAGCTGCAGACACTCAATCAATTAAAACATTGAAGTAAACTGACACTTAGTTAAACTATTAAAGGTAGCTTAGACGATTGGGCAAAGTAGTAACGAGTTAAAAAACAGCAATTAGTCTTAGAAGTCTGTTGGAAGAATGTTTTTCCAACACACAGAATAGACGAATTCATGTGCTTGGGTAAATGATTCGTTATTATTGTTGTTCTAGCGAAACAATTATCGACTCGAACAACGAGGTTTCCTAATTCAAATCCGGATATACACGCCAACTGTACTGAAGTGAGAAAATTTCGTGTGAAATTCAGATAGCCATCGATAGAAATGGAAATGTGTGCGAGGTTTTAATTCTGAGGCCACCGTCTTGTGGGATCCAGACGAAATGACGGACACGTGAGATAAGTTACGACGACGACTGACGATTCACAGAGACTACCTTTAATTGCTAAGAAAAGCTTTTAATCGGTCAGCATCATACTGTTGGTGATTCGTGAGAACATTTCAATGAAACATCACACGTGTGGTGCCAAGAGAAAGAAAAGTGGATTTTAAAATCGAATTAAATTGTTGGCTCCCTTAAAATGCCGTGCAATCAAGATGGGTGTATGTTAAATATGTACTTACAAGCAAAAAGCTAATCAACTAGCAATTCACCGATTTCTGAATGATCTATTGTTCGAAAACTATCCAAAAGTGGTAAAGTTACATTATTATTCAAAAGATCACTGGGTGTTCTACATTCTTCCAATCTGCACTCAGCAACACACGATATAGAGGACCACTTTATAAGTGTGAGTTTGGTGTTCCCAACACTGAATTACTAAACTCGTTTTTAGAGAGTTAATTAATGTCTAGTTCGCATGATGTACACACAGTAAACAGAGTGGGAAATTGTATTGGTGGTTATAGTCACTTTAATTTCACTTTATTTTCGATTTGTTTATGCTCAAGTAATCATTACCAATTGCATTTCTTCTCTTCGTGAATTTACCGGCAAATACTTGTCCAGCCAGGAATAATCATCAGTGTAACATCAAGCCTGTTTTCAAACGCACAGTTATGCTTAGATACTATATATTTTTACCCGCACCACATAAGTATAGAAAACTCTTTCCAGAATCCCAGAATTCTAGACATTTAAGACCAATGTCCACAGTAAGCTATTCTCTTTTTTCCTTTGCATTCTCTTGACTTCAGGCACATGAGAGTATTCGTAAATTTGAACACGCACATTATTTAAAAAAATGTAATGAGCGCTTCCTTTTTCTTTAGTTTTGTGACCTCAGAAATTCACTTGAAATTATTAATTAAAATGAAAGTATTCGTCCTTCAAGTTCTTCAAAACTTGCATGACTTCTTTAAACACATTAACATTGAGCTGCCTTCTATTCCATCAACTTTCCTTGTCATTAATCCGCATAAACCTTCAATCAAATTTGAATCGGAGTATAGAGTCGTTATAGTCGTACGCTAATAGGACAGATCGGACGGCAGTTAAGAAGCTAAATGTATTGAAATTGAAATTGAAAATGTAACGTACATGGGGGCAACACACACACGAGAGATCCTCAGCACACTAGATTTTTTGTAGTTAGTCCTACCATCCTGTCATGAGCCTGCCAAGTGGTCGCGCTCTTGATGAAATCGCATTCAAGGCATGCATCGGCGGTCGTGGTGTTGAAAACATTTGTAGCACGTCGAAGCATAGCATAGCTTTCTCTTCAATCAGATGCCCAAGAGTACCTCCCACAGCAGCACGAATAAATCTAGTCTAATTAACTTGTATTTGCGAGTTTGTTCGTCCGATCATAACCAAAATATTCACATGCATATGTATGTGAGAAGAAAAATAAAAACTGACTTGAAAACAGTTAACTTGACATTGAAACCACTTCGAGTCTACCTGATTACAGATCTTTGTTTCACATTTGGCCCATCATATTCCAACATATCTAAGTATGAAACAAAGTACATTTTGGGAAGGATATACAAGGATTGGCAGCTTTCGAATGAATCTTACAAAGTAAGAGTCATTCTTACTTCTAGTTTTTTTTTCCTGCAAGTCACATCAATACAAAAAAGTTGTCTATAATAAGCATTTAACTGGCATTAAACAATCTCACTGAGTGAATTAGTAAACCGGTCTCAGGAAAATAAGCTAATCAGAGCAATTTTCCCAAAGAGTTCGACTTAGAGGATGGTTTCTGTATGCAAAATTGAATTGGAGAATACCAAAATATGGCAAACGAAAAATTCGAGTTAGAGATCGGTTTGGGGAGAGTCAGTTACATTGACTAGAGTGTTTCAAGGGTCAAGTAATTCAAAAAAGCAAAAAATGACATAAAGTGTCACAATGCTTGGTAGCAACTTTGGGTAGTAGATGTATCACCATTGTGGTAAAATCCCAACATTGACGTAGATAAACATGTTTTTCCGTGTCTTTCTCTTCTTCTAACAATCCATTTATTCAAATTGAAAGAATTAACTCGAAACCTTTGCGATATTTGACGCAGATTCATCAACAATGACAAATTCGGGGAAATATTCGTTTTCAGAGAAAATAACCCTGTTCATGCTTGTGGTTCTGCTTGCGTCATTCAAAATGTAGGTAGATGTTCAACAACAAACTATGACCACTAACGTGTACGTCAAAGTCTTATCAAAGGTCTGACATGTGGAAAAAAAATATACGCTAGAGAAAGGTTGAAACTTGTAAGAAGAAGAAATTATAACTTCATTGCTTCGAACTCAAAAATATTACAAGAAAAAGAGATAGAATGTAAGAAAAGGATAACATAGATATTATATTTCTAAACAGTAGTTCGTTTCATTTAATCTTAAACAGCCCCTATTGGTTTCAGCGTCTTCTTAGGTGTCTACTCTGAGCCCTGTCAAGCTAAGTCGCGTCATGCATCAAATTCGTTTCAAGCGCATGTGTTTTGTCAGGAATTTGTATCACTCTACTGATGAAACAGACCAGAAATCACGCACATTAGTTAAAAGCGGCATTAACTTATGCATTGTTCAAAAGCGGGCACTGCGTTTTGCTTGTTCCTGAATATTCTGTTAACCCGCAATAAACCGTCCCCTTTGTTAACCTATCCGCAAAACCAAACAATATTCCAGTAGGTTGGTCAGTCTAGTTGGGTTGGGTCTAGTCAGGTTTGTTTCTTAAAGCAAGCTCTCTCCAATTGAGTCTTAATTTTTTGTTTTGCTGATTATGCAAATTTCCACATTAATCAATTAATATATTATCTCTGTGTCACTCCTCTGACGCTACCTTAACACGATGCTTTATGAATTGTCGCCCTTGCTGTGATTCCCCAGCGTGGTTTATGTTACCCGTATTTCGGCTGAGTCAAATTGATGTGTGAACACTGAACAGTTGATATTCGCTGCATATCCAATGAAATTCATCAGAAGTGATTAAAGAACATTTGCGATCAGCCATTACTCCGAATCTTTACGTTTTTCCCCCGCCATGTATTCATTAATTAAAATGCCTCTAACCAATCCCAGGTTAATGGGTACTTTCCTTTCGTTCAATGCCCCTGGATACGTCAGCAGCGAGAATGCTTTTCAAATTCCGAGTTAGTCACACACTTATTCAGATTATTTCAGTCAAAAATTAGCTTCTCCAAAAAAGCCATGATTTTCTCAAGTAGGTGCATCAAATTAAAGCGCTAATAAAAATGTTTACGTACTGCTAGGACAACATTTTTTAGATTGAGATCGGAACGTCTCATGTGCACGAGTGTCGATTTGACGGTCGTTGTTGCTAGTGTGTTGCGAAGCTTTTTTGGGGAAAAATAGGAGCACAATGTTACGCATTTCTAGCAGAATCGTTTAAAATTCTGATTATCGGCTTTTATTTACGAAGATGTGAGCACAGCAAAACAACAAAAGGGAATCCACAATATTCTGCTAGACAGCATCCGAGCATAGACAGCGGCGTTCAAGTTCAGGGCCCAACGATCAGTGACATCAGCATAAATAGTTTAACAGTCGATTTTCGGTATTGTTCTATAGACAGGAGAAGGAACCTACAGTTTTATGTCGACTCCGAACGGCGAAGTTTAAGAAGCTTTTCCTAGACAGGACATACTCTTTGAGCATTGTCTGAAACTTGACTCGCAAGAGGTGGGGCGTGAAAATTATTTTAGTCATACAGACCAGGGATCGAACTTAGACGTCGAAGTTCAAGTGCATTGGGGTCGGCGCACATACCCACAATGCGACGTGCTACCACGTTTTCTTTCGGTAGCTGGACAAGTAGCTTGGTAATGGAGAGCGGTTTAGACTTCAAGTTCCACCTTAGTTATCTAGCTGCGAATTATGGATAAGGCCATATGCTAATAACCTCGATTTGAATATTTGAAGTGAACTTGTCTCCTTGACGTGAGGCCAAAGACTGTCTTGCCTCCTTTTGCTGGGCATACTAGTGTACCCAGAGGCCCAGGGATTACAGCGGATCAGAGATAAACGTCACTCAGATGGTGTGGCCCCAGACTTCATGTCCACTTGCCTGCTTTCCGTCTGTCGAATTCATTGACAGCAGTTGAATACCTTTAACTTCAGCTGGGACTCCACTGCAATGGTCAGGTAGCCGGAGAGCAAGGAAATCTTTGTTGTTGTGGCCCCTGAACCTATCGTCCATGCATATTTCTATAACAGGTTGACTTAATTCGAAGGCTTCGTGAACATAGAGAAATAAGATTCAGAAGTCAGGATTTCCTGGCCCTGCGCACACTGCTTTCAGGTCTAGTCATCAAGATCAAGTTGTGATGAATTTGAATTGCGGTGAATTGGTTGCTATACTAGAGGTTCAGTCTTCCTCTCCTTCTCGAACCAGGAGGCTCGAATTTAAATCCCCTCTTTACTGGAGCTGGAGACCTTTGATAAAATTATTATTCCAACTGTTGCACTTTTAGCAAAGGCAAAGATTGGCTCGTAGCCCAAGCGTGGGTATGAGCTTCCCACAGATGTCTATGTCTGAGCATGCTATCGTTGATGACAGCTCGCGAAAGATTGAAATAAATTGACTAATTCAAAAATAATATTTATAATTTGACAAGACTTACTCGAGACTATTATAGACTCACGTAAACTTGAAGCCATCACCTTGACCAGGTATAATATAATAATATAGGTGGCGCTACAGCCCGTAGGGGGCAAGGGCCTAGCTTCTCAGCAACCACTCGTGTTGTGCGTGCTATTGTTCTCTCACGAGTGGAAGGGACCTACAGTTTTATGCCGATTCCGAACGGCTTTGTTTGAGAAGCTTTTTCTAGACAGGGAAAACTCTTTGAGCATATTTCAGTGACTCGAAAGAGGTGGGTTCGTGAAAATTGTTTTTGTCGCACAGAGCAGGAATCGAGGTTGGGGTCGACGCACATACCCACAACGCCACGGGCCACCACTACCAACCACCTTGACCAGAACCGAAGGAAAAGTGGCCCGAAGCACCTTCTTTCTAAACTCATGCAGCATTCCAGCACAACTTGTATTTATGTACCTAGGCAGAGAGAAATTCAAACCGTCCGCACTAAGTAAGAAAAAATTAACGAAACTGAACGAAGTTGTATAACCACAAGGTATCATTACTGTAAATTCGAACGATAGCATTCGTTAACTAGTTCACTTAACTCTCCTTACGTCTATTGTGATTGGGCCATGAAATTTGTCTTAGGGTCAAATACTTAATAATTTTAGTCTTAAATAATTGAAGAACAGATATACTTTCCAAATATTCCACAAATAAATTATTTAGTTGTGTTCGATTTAGCTTCCAAACTAGTTATGCAGATTCTGAAGCTAAACGTTTACGTTACAATGCACAATTACGTCTGCAACTTTGATCCCCGTCTATTCCCCTCTCCCTTCACGCAAATGCCTTTTTAACACTGAAATCTTTCATTTTAGCCTCCAGTTCCAAAGGCAAAGTGGTCGGGCGAAAAACTGGCCGTCAAAGACTCGCCGATATGCATCCAAAGGGACCCCTTCCGCCGTGACGAACAAATAGAGGGAAGCGAAGACTGTCTGTATCTCAATGTATACGTGCCTGAGGTAAGTTCACTTCACACCGCTTCACACCAAAAATAAAAACAACGAATCTCTTCCAGGAGCCCAAAGAAGCCGGTCCACTGCCTGTGATGGTCTTCTTCCACGGCGGTGGCTGGGAATGTGGTTCCGGAATAAGTGCCTTCTACGGACCGGATTTCCTCATGGATCACGATGTTGTCTACGTAAGTGGCAACTTCCGATTGGGGCCCCTCGGATTTTTGAGTACAGAAACTGCTGACTGTCCCGGAAATAACGGTCTGAAGGATCAGCTGGAAATATTGAAATGGGTAAAGCAGAATATAGCCAACTTCGGCGGAGATCCACGAAGTGTTACGATCTTTGGTGAGAGTGCTGGCGGTGCTAGTGTCACATATCACATGATGTCTGAAAAGTCGAAGGGACTCTTCCAAAAGGGCATTTCCCAGTCTGGGACGTACTTCAATCCCTGGGCTCAACCTGCTCACAAGGGGATTGCAGCAGCACGCGCGAAACGTCTCGCCAAGCTGGTCAACTGCGACAAGTCAAACTGGTCGGCCACATTGAGCTGCCTGCGGGAGAAATCAGCGGCCGATATCACAGCAACCGTTTACGATTTCTTTGTAAGTGTCCGCTGAGTGTTTCCTGACCTTGATCCTGTGTTAATGATTGTTTCTTATTAGGAATGGGACTACGATCCAATGATCCCCTTCCCTCCGGTGGTTGAACCCGAAACGCCGGAAGCCTTTATCACCACCCTGCCGAGAGACGCCAAGGTTCCGCATGGTTTCAGTCTTCCCTGGATGGCTGGTGCCACATCTGAAGAGGGCACTTTGAAGACAGCTGCGCTCTTGAATCTTCCCGGATTGTTGGACGAGTTTAAGGCGAAATTCGCTGACGTTCTACCAATAATTCTAAACTATGACCACCACTCGAAGGATGTTCAAAAACGCATTACCGACGAGATCGATAAGTTCTACTTCAACTACCAGCACGATTGGAGCAAGAAGAATCACCAGAACCTCACAAATGTACTAAAGATCAATTTGCGCCATAAGCCTCTTGAATTTAATTTAATTTCCGTTTACAGCTTATAACCGATGGCTGGTTCACGGGTGGTCTGGATGAGTACCTACGTCTCCGCATGGATGCCTTAAAACAGAAGACAACAGACGTTGGCCCCACGTACGTCTATTTGTTCGACCACAAGGGAGCAGCCAGTTTCACAGAACTGTTCAAAGGAGGAGAAGACTACTACGGTAAGTCGCATTTGACGAAGCCCGAGTTGGATCATTCTATTTTAAAAATCCATTTACAGGTGTTTGTCACGCCGAAGAACTGCAGTACCTGTTCCCGATTGGAAAAGGCTTATTCTACACCTCCTCGCCGACCAAAGAAGACATTCAAGTGCGCAAAGCGCTTCAGACGATGTGGGTGAATTTTGCAAAATACAGCAACCCTACTCCAACCGGGTCGGATCTGCCCGCATGGAAAACAACCAAGCAATATCCTGTGAATTACATCCGAATCGGCAATCAGGATGACGAGAACTGGAAACTTATAAACGTAGAAGAACAACTACTCCAGGAGCGTGTGGATTTCTGGAATAAACTAAGGCCCCACATCCCCGCCAATCAATTAAAGGACGAGCTGTAGTGCTGTAGCAAAACGAACAAATCGAGCAGACGTCTGTTTGAAGTATTTTTACAAAGTAATTTGTTAGAGAATTTATTAAGATAAATGTAATTGTAGTTTTTAGCCGTAAGAAAAGGTGTGCATGTCTCCAATAGTAAAATTTGATTTGTTTGAAAATTTTGTTTGGTTGGTAAGTGACGGATTTAGTCTAAGCACATACTCAGAATCCTTAACATCAAGGAATCGAGTTTTCGGAGTAGATTGGAAGTAAATTTTGTAAAAGGTTATCTTGAGAGAGGGCTTCCTTACCCTATTGCATCCAGAGCCCAAAGAAAGAAAAACAATCGACAAGGCAATGTTGTCTCCGTGTGATGTCTGTGATACAGCATGTGGCCTGTACCTGAGCAACAGAATGTTCCGGGGGAAATGGGGATTCTAGCGCCAATCCTAATCAAATGAACCTCTCAAAAATACGACAAATCCAAATGGATGGAAGATGCAAGAAGGCACAGTAGCTATTCTACCATTCAAACTGACAGAGCTCAAGGTTCTCAATATGTAGTATCCGACTACTCTCTGCTGAGTCCCGGATCATAGGGACATACACAGATGGCAATGAGACAGCAGATGAACTTGCCAGGGAAGGGGCTGAAACTAATCCATCCCATCCAACCTCTTGTTGATGTCAAGAAAAAGTGAATGACTAAATGCCAAAGCTGAGAAACTCTGAAAAAATGTTGCTATGAGTGGTAGTTAGAGTGCTAACTAGCTATAAACATCTGAAGTACCATTGAAACCAAATAGGACCTCCTGCCATTGGAATCTGCAGCCTTTACCCAGACAGTGGCGATGAACAAGAAAATGACAAGCGACGTTCAAATTGTACTACCGCGTCGTCCGATCGGCCCGAACGACGAAAATTCTAATAGGCGGTTTATGGACTTCATTTATGAGGGTAGTTTCGTCCCATCAACAAACGAACATAAACTTTATCGAAAAACTATCGTTTTCATTTATCCGCTGATGCTCACTCGTTGAAATAAAAAACATGAATGTGTACTGTGATCGTACCACTAGTGTTCATTGTACTATCTGCCGTACTACCGAGAGAAAAAGTTGAACTTCCAAACGACCGTCTGCAGGACCGTCGTATGGATCTTTTAAACTGGTACAACCTAATCTATATTGGTCTGTACTACCCGGTCGTACTAAGCAGTAGTACAATGTGAACGTACATACCTATACCTACTGCCCCAGCCTCTGCCAGTTGAGATATAGAAACACTGAGAAAACATTTCTCTCAAGACCTACAGGTATTTAACCAAGTTCCCAATAACCATCGTTTTTCAGGTTCTTGACATGGAAATGGGTATCAGGAAGGAGTAATAGAATTTTGCTCTTTGAGCATTGCAATAGAGCTAAGTGAGGCGTTGCTTACGAGTCTAACCACTCCGCCTATCGTATCCTAACATACTGCAGAGTCGCGATGGACTAATTCGTTGTACTAACGCGTTGTAAGTGCTTACCTGAGGAGAAGATGTAACTCATATTTTCTTCGCTCCCTTTAAAACGTGGCTGGCTTTCGTGTCAATGTAAGCAAATACTTCATTGATATCATAAATAAATGAAAATGAAATGAAATAAAGTATTGACCTGCTGGATATCAATGAACATATCCAAAGTTGAATACGAACACATTTGAAAACTTATCTGTCCACCTATATTTGAGTATCGAAACTAAATTCAAATATCACTTGGTCAACATTCAACCAGTGGCTCCTCAACTGTCTGTGGCAGAATTTATATATTCGTTACAAACAATTTATGAACTGTCAATTGCTGCAGCCACCTGCTTGAGCGTGAAAACAATCGATAACTTGTCAAAAAAATTACGAAACATAGGTTTTATAACCGGAATATCTTCAACACGACGAAAACATTTTAAGACCATGTTACTTTTAACTCTCAAATAAAGTGGGCGCTCATAACCAACGAAACTTGGCAAACGAAACTGACATTTTAGCAAACCTGTTTTTGACAACTGCGATTTTTTCAATAATGGCGTAGAATATTGACATAACAGCAAACAGTCATTTGAGAAAAATGTATTTTTCATTCGAATTTAGAACAGTGTAATTAAAAATATTAATATAAAACAGCCACCCAATAGTGTACGTATATAAAATCCTTCAAAACAACTAAACACAGTGCACGAAATACCCCCAAAAAACCGTGTAGTTTTGCATTTGTTTTTTCCTCACATATTTTTACATTAACTTCAGTTTCTTAAGAAATCCTGTGTGTTAAGTAGGGAATTTAAGAAAAATTGATATTCAAAGCCGAAATTAAATGAATAAGCAAAAACAAAACATGAGCTGTTCTCAATTTTCAATGAAAAAATCACGAATCGAATGAAGAAAACGATTTAAAGAAAAGAACGAAAAAAAATGTTTGAATCATCGCCGCCCCAAACTCAAGGACATTTCATTGAACTCGGAAATTAACTGGAGAGAAGTGCTTGTAGGGAAGTGTGTATAATTACAGACATTTCCTTTTACAACTTCTTTATTCGATTTGAAAATATCGAATTCAATGAACAAATTGTCTTTTCATTCGGTTTAGTTTTGAGACTTGTGTGTTGTGTCGATGGCGAATTTGAGTACAACCATTTGTACATTGTACTGATTTTATTTGTGTGAAGAAAAAAAAAAAACATTGATATCTATATCGAAAAGTGTGGTTAAGGTTTGGTTCAAAAATTGTGCAAGTACATTACAAAGGTGAGGTGCGATATTTGCAAACAACTTTGTATGCTTTCAAGAATTTCATTGAAGCAATTGTGATGAAGCTCAGGCCATAGGTTATCATCGAAAACAATCTGTTATCATATCGTTTGTTTACATTGTGGGCGAGTTATTCTTTTGGCATCTGAAATGAATTCCGAAATCCTTCGCTTTTGCTCGCTGCTTTCGGGGTGTATTTACAAGTGTGATGACGACAACCTGGCTTTTATTATCCCTCACAAAAATAGTTTTGGCAAATATAAAGACACACTTTAGCAACTGGTACCAATAAACTTAAATTTCCCTCATAAATGCTACATTTGTGAGTCTTATCCACAAAGAAATATGCATGTGGATGGACTCTGTTTCATTTGTGTCTCGCGTTAATTCTGATCTCATTTACAATTTGATGCATGCAAAATTTTATCTTTATGCGTTTACGTCATTTTTATAAAAACTAATTCCCAGTGAAGACATTAAACGAAACCAACAGGTCAGGTTAATCTCGAAAAGTGCCGTGAAATTTTGTACATACAAGCACATAGCTTAAGTAAACGTGTCTATGTATCGAAATCATACTTGTAATCAATATTTTGCGTGGAAACCTTATCTTTGCCGTGTCTTTGGTCTTCTTTTGGCCATCAATCAAGCAACTTGTTTATCTATAGTGTCTTCCCTCAACCAGCAAATTGAAGATATAGAATATCTACAAACACACGTCCACTTAAATCAACAAACAATCGTTCATATTCACACGGATTTTGTCTGCTTCTTCTATATATTTTCAGTAATGACTAGCTATGGATGAGAAACGCATTGCTGATTATTTCGTTGTGGCTGGCATGCCAGAAAATCCACAACTATTGCAAGAAAGTATATTTAACGATTCCGGTCATTTGAGAGCATGCAACAGCATCGATCCGATAACTGACATTGGGGTATTTTTTCCGCTGCTCGGCGAGGAAGTACCCGAAGGCTATGAGGTTCTCGATAAAACTCCCACTGGACTTCCCGCCAACTTGAACTACGGCTCCGTTCGAACCACAGAGTGTTATATATATTTTCGTCGCGGTAAAGACCGACCGCCACTTGTTGATATCGGTGAGCATGTGCTGATTGTGGTTTCCCCGTCGACGATTGCAAAACTGAGTCGGTTTCTTTCTAGGTGTTTTATATGAAGGTCATGAGCGTATTATGCCCGATGCTGAAATTGTGGCCGAAACCCCGGGCGGAAAGGTAGCGAATGTAAATAATTCGTCGGCCAAAACATTCCTAACATTCCGTCGTGCAAAACCTGATATGCCATGCAATGAACTAGTCGTCACTGACTTATGTGTCATAATGTGGTCGAAGGGTGAGAGATCTCGAAAACAAAATGCATACAATTGATAACTTATTCGAATGTTCACAGGAGAGCGGCCGCCACATGCGTTCTGTTTGATTCACAAGACACTCAACAAGGCGTACATGAGCAGCGACGTCTACCTTTGTTACAAAAAGTCAATGAACCGTCCAAAGTTGATCAGCTACCAACCGGAGATTCTTTTGCGCTATCCAACAGTCGATCACAATGATTTCCCACTTAACCTATGTCCGAGTGTGCCTCTATTTTGTTTACCCATGGGTGCTTCTCTTGAAGCCTGGCCGCATGTAAATGAATCGGTATTAAATGGCAATTTATTAAATGAACCATAATTGCATGCAATCATCAAACATTTCAGACAAAGAGAGAAGGTATCAATCCAGTATTTAGTACGTTCGTTTTGACCGTTAACGATGGTACCTACAAGGTGTACGGATCAGCTTTAACGTTTTATGAAGATTTTGAGTAAGTTTCTTTGTTTCATCGGGTGTCAAAAATACTAACAATGTTTTTTAGTGAAAAAAATCTAACAGAAAAACAAATCGAGCTGCTTGGATATGACGACGCGGACTTCAAGAACAAACACTCACTGCACATTATTAAAGCAATATGCCTCCTGTCGCATCATCCTTTTGGAGATACATTCGATAAGTGGCTGAAGTATTTACACGTGAGTTAAATTCACACCTAACCTCCGAAACGAAACAAGTGACCGAGTGATGACACTCCCTTTTCAGAGTATGGCGTCTATGAAGCAACCTCTACCTATTCCTATAGAAAGGTATATAACCCAACTCATCGACGAAGTTCCCTTTCCCTCGCCCAGCATTCATTTACAGGTAAGACATGCGGCATAGATCCATCTCGGACGACCTTTTTATTAATTTCTCTTTCAGCTCTCAGGTGAAAGTCATGAGCGAATTCTTCTCACACAGCCAGAAGATTCCCCATTGCCACGCAGTGGAGCAGGTTTTCAGTTGCTGCTGTCAAACCTCGGCACGGAAAATTGCCTGCACGTTCTTTTGCTAGCCCTGACCGAGCAAAAAATTCTTATTCATTCACTAAGGTATTATCTCTTCATTGCTTATCAAAGACAACGGTGATCAATTAATATTTGAATTCATTTAAGACCTGCCACATTGACTGCAGTCGCTGAAGCTGTTGTGTCATTGTTGTTTCCATTTAAATGGCAGTGTCCGTACATTCCACTGTGTCCTTTGGGCCTGGCAGAGGTCTTGCACGCCCCACTCCCGTACTTGATCGGTGTGGACTCGAGGTTCTTCGATCTGTACGAGCCTCCAACCGATGTCACATGCATCGACTTAGATACAAACACAATCAGCGTACGTAAATAAAAGAAAACTTGCATTTAGTTGCATTATAATCCCTTGTTTTTTTTTTGTTCATTCTGACAGTTGTGTGAGTCGCAAAAGCACCTGACTCCGAAGTTGCTGCCGAAACGAGCAGCAAGAAACCTAAAACAGACGCTCGTTTATTTGGAGAACCTCAAGCAGACATGTCCACCAGAGTCGACCAACAGCTTGGACCGGGACTTCAAGCGAAAGAAACGTGAAGTAATATTCCCCAACCTACAGTGTCCCCCCAGGTTACTCATCTTTCTGTGTATCCCCATTTGCAGCAAAATCTCGAACAACGAATTCAAGAGGCCTTTTTGCTTTTTATGGCATCCATCCTTCGCGGGTACAGGGACTACTTAGTGCCCATTTCCAAGGCGCCCTCGGTTGGCGCAACGGACCCGAATGCTTTATTTCAACTAAACGCATTTTTGCGTTCTAGAGATAAAGTAAGCAAGACATGACAACCCACTTGACAGCAGGTTTTTCTAACCTCCATTTTTTTTTATTTCAGTCCCACCATAAGTTTTTCCAATTGCTTATGAAAACTCAGATGTTCATTCGGTTTATCGAAGAGCGTTCGTTTGTATCCGACGGTGACCATGGCCTGACATTTTTCGATGAGTGCGCCGAAAAAGTGAGTTCGTACGATGAGACGCCTTCAGATGTGCGCTTGGTTGACTGGGAGACGGGGCACAGCAGCGAGAGGACAAAATACATCTTCCCTCCCGACAGCATTGGGAATGCAAGTGGTAAGCGAGTACCATCTCCATCGTCATCTGCAGTGCCTAACGACATGTCTTTTTCTTCTAGAATCATCACCTGGCTATATTTACGAATCATTTACACTGAATCCCATCCTGTTGCGACCGGCAAAGAAAACTCTCATCAAGAACTTCTTGCAGCAGCAGAATCTTAGCACTGCACCCGGTTCGCCGATCGCTCGTCGTACAAAGCATGAGATTAAGTTAGCTCAAAAGCTGGCGCGTCGCTGCCAAATGCATCCAGAAGCATGGGCGAAGTATCTGCTCGCCACGTGCTATTCGCTATATTTTCTAATTCTACCAAGCATGATTCTGGATGCGAATGGTAAGGAACACGCAGTATTACGTTCCGCATACAATTTGCTTGTACGTGCGAGCAAGCTGAAAATAAATTGCGATGAATTTTGCTACAGAATCATGATGCAGTTATGTGGAATACATAACCTGCCGGTGTTGGCTGTCCGACTGCATTACCTGATGAAACGATCCGGCGTTCAGCCCAATGCACTGACATACGGTTTCTACAACCGTTGTGTTCTCGAGTCAGAGTGGCCGTCTGATACCACGACCCTCAGCCAGTTGCGATGGAATCGAATAAAGAACGTTGTCCTGGGCGCTGCTCATTTTCGTCGTGCCGGCAAGAGGCGAGCAATTACAAAGCCCCTTTCGGCCTCGTGTGAGAATAACCTAAGCACCCTGGAAACAGTCGATGGCACATCGAGGACAAGTTTAGAGTCAACGAACTCGTCCCAAGTTGACCATGCGCCACAGCCTATAGCTAGTACAATTGTTGACTTCACAGCGTTCGATAAGCTTCGCGGTAAGCTGGGAAGCATTGTTAAACAATCGGGAATTCAGGAATCCTCAGATGTCATTAGCAGCGCCGGTTTGTTGATATCAGGCGATGCCAAAGCTGACAGTCCTCAACCGGCCTTAAAAATGCCACCGTCCAGTCCGAATTGTGACCTAACATCGCGCAAACTTACGAAGGCTGATAGTTTCGGAGGAGACATGCAAATTTTAAACAAATTGCAAAAGCAACAATCCATGTCGAGCAAAGATGCGAATGCGCTGCAGCAACGCTTCAATATGATAAATCTGGAAAACGAAGAGTCAACGGAGTGCTTGAATGAAATCGTTAGTTCGCAAGAGGAACTTGACTATGAAGGTGGTGACAACGCGGAATGCGTCAGCAGTCCGACTAAGTAAGACAGACAGTCATGTGTGTGGAATGTGTATCATTAACAAATTGCTTTTAGAATTTCACCTCGAACACCTGTCACCCAGAATGATCCCCTTGGCGCGCTCAACGAGGAAGCTGACGAAGTACTTAATGTACCGAACAACAATGTTTCAGGCTCAGACAACAAGCCCGTGGCGACCAATAACACCATGTACACAGATCAGCCGATTCTCTTCAAGGGTCAGCGGAGTGCAACCTTTGACGAATCGACGCATCTGAACAAAAGTATGCAACGTTCTGAAACTATGCCCGGATCGAGTGTTACGACGAGTCTGGCTAATTTCGGGTCATCATTGAAATTTAATTTTGGGTAAACACTTTGCTGTTTTTTCTTTTCCCCCCGTAGGAGCTCCTCAGAGAGAACTTTTATATTTTTTATATTTTTTTTTTTCGTTTTTGCTCCAATTACCCGCATGCTTGTATTACGTTTTTGATTTATTTACTCCCATCAATATCGTTCTCGATGTAGACGCTATTCACCTGCACGATTGTCTTTTAAGAAAGACTTGAAATTGCCCGCCAATCTAATAGAAAACATATCAAACATAAGGTAAGTGCCGCCAGTAGCTCTGAACAATGTGCTGCAAAGTTTTATTTTCGGCCTCTAGTAAAGATCTCTCTCGATAACCTACTCTTTATTGTTGGAACGTTGGGCTTTATATCTTGTTGGTATCTTTATGTTGGTGGAGGTTTGTATAATATTGGTGTTTAATGACACCGTTTTAAAAACAGATGTCATTCTTAAATAAGACAAAGCAAAAAAGATGTTCTTAAGGTAATGGTATTATTTTATGTGTGTTTTTCTGATAATGTGCACTTATTTAATTCAGTTAACAGTAGTCATTTTTGTGGACTTGTGTGTATGTGTGGTTTTGTTTCTACTTAATTAACGTACGTAACATATCCAGCCTTATTATGACTTTCACCCAAATATTATTTCGCGTGGAAATCTTTGTTCTCCCGCATTTTTGTTAGCTATTGTGAGTTTCACTCGAACAAATTTTGAACTTAGATACTGGTGCTGAACGTGTCCCGATTTCAATTGTTTTGTTTCTTTTCCTTTATCATTCCATAGGCCTTCACTTCATCCATCTCACTAGGTTGGTTGCAATTGTCTTTAAACTATTTAGAGTGAAAATGTGGGGTTACATAGTCCTAGTTCCAGGAGTACCGATTGCTTCCAGGTTTTTTTGGAACGACCTGTCTGTTTTGCCTTGAGGATTCCATTCTAACGCCTGATAGAATGTTGCGTCTCTTACTCTGTATCACAATTGCTTCCTCTCTTGTCATTTCTAACACATCCAGGCATCCTGATGGTGTTCGACTAGAAACTTCGAGATACGGTCCGGAGATATTTGTTGTTGATAGCCTGTAACTTTTTTATGATGTTATTTGAAATCAACCATACATCAGTAATGATTTGACACGAGTTGAATATTCTGATCTTCGTGTTTCTGAAACTCTGCATGGCCGAATACTGGTCTTGCTTCTCGAAGTCTGTTATAAACATGTGCTTCTGCGCCACCGCCTGTTGTTTTTATATTACAGCCTCCTTAAATCGAGTTTCTCTCTAACTCGTTTTTTTTTTGCCATACTTAAAAAATCCATTCTCGAAGTCAAACTCACTCCAACTGGAACTTTAGATATCCAGTGACAGTAATATCTTACTGCAGCAGGTGTTGATTCTCATGGCCTTCTTCTTCTTCTTTGATTGGCGCTACAGTCAGGGGTGGACGTGGGCCTCAACCAACATGCCTCTCCAGCCAGCACGATCTTTCGCCAGCTGCCTCCAATTTCGAACTGTAAGTTGTTTGAGGTCCTTGTGTGCGCCATCTAGTACAAGGACGTCCTCTGTTGCGCTGTCCCAATGGCTCGGTGTCGAAGACTCTTCGGGCCGGTGTCCATCCGCTCTACCTAGCCATCTTAAGCGTTGGATCCGAAGACGCTTAACTAGGTGCATGCCGCTGTACAACCCGTGGTTGAACCTTCTCCTCCAAACGCCATCAACGCAAACAGGACCAAAGATCGTACGCAGAACTGTTCTCTCAAAACAACCAAGAGCTTCTTCATCCGCTTTCAATAGCGTCCATTCTCATGGCGTTAGTCTTCTACATATTTATCTACAATCCGGTCCCACGGGCAAATTTTGCAAGGTGTGGTAATTTAGCTTACATGTCGCTGGGCTTGTTTAAGAGTAGACATGCTTGTGGTCACAGAAACCATAATCGATAAAGTCGACTTTAGACAAAATTGAGAATTTTATGGATTCAGCGTACTTAAATATATTTTGTGAATTTTTTCAGCGATCCATGTAAAAATTTGGCGACAAATATAAACAAAAACAAATCTCCTAAGTCAGTTTCTCATCAATCTTCTCTTCTGTCAGAAACCTAACCTGTCCTAAGTGGTGGCTAAAACCACCCCGTGATCTCTATGACTTTCAAAAGATCCTCTCGGGTTCTACAGATCGCGATTTGATCCAACGCCAAGATATTTTCTGTTGCTGCCATACTGAACTTTCCATGTGACAGTCGTTCCTCATCCATTCCTACAAGATGACTTCTTTTATTATTGTGTCATATACGATCTGTAAAAGTGCACTGGATCGATGGTTTCAGTGAAAGGTCCGCTTCGTTGATGTCCATATCAGATCCTTTTTTAGCCAATTCGTTCGTTCATTCACTCCCTGCGATTGAGCTGTGGCCCAGGACATGTTAGGTTAGTTTAGGTTATTGGTCTGCAAGCACATTTACGTAGGTCATTGTTGGTCCATTGTGATACCCAGTGCCGTTAATTTGATCCCAACGGCAAATGGTGATTGGACCAGATTTGAACACTAGATAAAAGCATACAAGCTTTTGTTTTCACTGGGATTCGAACCTGGGACCCTTATAACCAAGGCAGGCACTCAATCAACTGCGTCATCCAGCCATGGCCAGGCACAACAGACTTTGATCTTGTGGCGTCTGACCTGATGGAACTTAGTGAGTCGCTAGATTTTACGACATCCTTTGATTATCATCTTCACTCCATAGGGGAAAAGGGAACTTCTTCACGGGGAATGCTGATCGGGTGAAACTCAGAATAAAGCTACTCTTTTGTAAATCACACAAATTGTTATAATACAACAGTTAGTACTACACTGACGACTTTCTTTATATCTATTTAATTTTCTTTAAAATGCATATAACCTAGACAATCATAATTCCATAACAAAATTAAATCATTCCTGTAGTTAACGTGTCCCTAACTTGTTCATCTAATTTTAAGGGTTCTTCTTCCGGTTACAAGCTTCAAGTTGAATTTAGACCTTCACTCGCATCTGATTTTTCCTTAACTGTATTATCACTTCTTATATTTTTCTTCAATCAGTCCAAGCCTGACGGGTAAAAAATCGAACGAGATCATACAGGGTAGTCTGAGCAGTATTAAATATGCAGCCACATCCGTGGCACGAAAATTCGATGAGATTAAAGAAGCCATCTCTGCTAATTCTACTCCGGTGAAGACGTCAGGCAATCCAAACGACGGATCGGCAGATGATGACAGTCATCAGGATGAGGGAGGTTCAAAAACCAGACGCGTCTCGGGCGACTTGGATCCTTGGGGCCGTTTGAGTGAATCCAGAAAATCAAGCTACAACAATCTGGTACCACTGGGTGAGAACACGTCAACGTCAACAAATCTAAGTGTTTTCCCCAGCCTGCCGGATAATCTCTACAATCCAGTGGCTGATGTAAGTGATCGCTTGCTCATTGAAAGATCCTCGATTTTAAAGTAAACTTTTATCATAGGTTGTCGATAGTCCTGAATGTGATATTCTGATACAATTGACTTCATGCTCGCAGTGCCACAACTGTTCCGTTCTGCTATATGATGAGGAAATAATGTCGGGTTGGACTGCCGAAGATTCGAATTTAAATACAGCTTGTCACGCTTGCAACAAATTGACTGTGCCATTCCTTAGTGTGCAAATCATCGTCAATGAATCACTGAAAGATGTAAAGCAATCCGATAGCCTAAGTATACCATACTTGAATCCACTGGTATTGCGAAAAGAGCTGGAGAATATCCTCACACAAGAGGGTGACTCTGCCTTGCTGAAACCGGACTTTGTCGAAGAGCATCCAATCATTTATTGGAATCTGATTTGGATTATGGAACGAATAGAGAGTCATACACATTTGCCGGAATTGTGTCTTCCTAAGCAGGTAGGTTGCATATTGCTCCTCGTCCCCATGTATTCTACTAACTTATTGTGTTTCTTTCAGACTGACGTAGACATTGATCCACTGAGCAAGTTGAAAACTGTAAAAACGCAATGCCTGTGGGATAATCTGCGGTTGCACGCAGAGGCTGGCCCACCTATGTACATTTTATGGAAGCAGAACCAACCTGCAAGCCCCCTGTTGAAGGCGCTTCTCACGGATCAGACTTACTTGAATAAAAAGTAAACATCAAATACCACAACTTGGCATGCTTATAATGGTCGCTTTCTCTTTGCAGTACAATTCAGCAAATAATTTCAGCAATTCGCTGCAACGATTTACTCACACCCGTGAAGCGATTAGCGAATGAACGTCATAAGCTGAAGAATAGTGGTGTCGATCGAACACATTCGATCTACAGGGACATCTTGTTCTTGGCGCTTACGGCAATTGGTCGCTCAAATGTTGATTTGGCCACATTCCACAGGGAATACGCTGCTATATTTGACAAGCTAACCGAAAAGGAATGCAACATGTATTATCGCAATCAGGATTTACCGCCATCAACAGCAACAATATATTGTCGGGCGTACTTTAAGCCGTTGTTACTTCCTTGACGTGAAATCGCATTTAATCGGTCTGAATTTAATGACATACGTAGATAGCCGCTTTTGTAAAGATCCCGAACTGAGCTACATAGATACATATGTATGTTATGTTAATGCACACGAGTAAAGTGTTAATTAAAACTTATTCACTGCATAAGTTTCAATTTATTGTTTTTAATTCATTAATAATTAATTCTTTTACAACTTTTCATTTAGTAAAGACGGACCTTTAAAATGTTTACTTTAAAATTATGTGTTGTCTGCATTTTCGTTCCGACATTGCTAAATAGGTTACAATTAAAAAATATACTAGTTCACACAATCTGCCTTATTATTGAGATGTCATACACATAAATTAATCATAAACAACACCTAGACACCCGGTCAGACAAATAGGCGAGTTTTTCAAAAACTGCAATCGTTCTCGAGACGTTGGATGTTTAGGTTTTTAACGTATTTTTTTTTTTTTTTTGTTCATCGGTAAGAAGTTGTTACGCATGAAGGGTTTTGTTTCGTTTTTTTAAATACAATGGCAACATCTTTCGCTGGGAATAGTCTTTCGTTTCTTTTTCTAATGTTTCCTACACACAAATTAGTCTAGTTAAAGCACACTGCACGACAGAACATACATATATATGCAATCCACATCATTTTAACGAATTAAGTTTAAGTGTTTTTTTTTGAAGAAAGAAAAATTAATAATGCAAGAAATTTTCAAAATGTGTTTAGATAAATAAATTTGTATTCTGCTATGAAAATTGTTATTGTGATACGAGGGCAAAGATGAAACATAAACAACTTGACAGAGATACTATAATTGTTTGTCTATAAGTAAATGCACTTTTCAGACGGAGGACTCGTTCTAAATTTATAGAAGAGGAGAATTTAAGATGTCTATCTTTACTTTCATATTTTATATATTCGTTACATATATTTTGAGGAATTTTAAAAGAAAATCACAATATAATGAATGTATGTACAGAATAAAGATACGATTATAATAAAATATAAACTCACTGAATTAACACGTTTTTTTCTGGATTTGAAAACTCGCTGAGAAACGAATTTCAGTTTTTACCCTGATCGTTCAGCTAAGCATGTAGTATATGGACCAACGAATTTTCGACTCTGAAAGTGTGGGACAACGCATCTAAAGATGTCTACGCACAAGGTGTCGCACACAAATCGAAGGGCACCATAACCAGCTTGGTGTACGAAACTGGCGAGAGATCGTTCTGGCTAGAGTAATATGTTGGATGAGCCCCGATTCAGTCCTGGCTGTTGGAATGTAAGAAGAAATTCAGTTTGCAAACATTGTTACAACATCCACTTTAGATACCGAAACCATTTGCATAAATTCACACTGATGTAATTGTACAGCCCTTACAATTTGCAGTTAACTCTTCTTTTGCAACTGCCATTAACGTCAATAGGACGATACGTTAGATTAAATTGAAATGAGTGATTGCTGTACAGCGACATGAGTCTAGTCAGGCGTCTACGGATTGAACGCCTAAGATGGCTAGGCCATGTTGAGCGCATGGCCAACACTGCTCCAGCCCGAAGAGTCTTCGACTCCGATCCAGTGGGACAAAGCAATAGAAGACGACCATGAACCCGATGGCGCACTTAAGTGGAAATGGACCTCAAACAACTTGGAGTTCGAAATTGGGGGCAGCTGGCTAAAGATCGTGCCAGCTGGAGAGGATTGTTGACCGAGGCCCAGGTTCACTCCGGACTGTAGCGCCACAAAAAGAAGAAGAAGAAGATTGCTGTACGGTCCACACTTAGGTCAGCTTTTGCTACAAAGCGGATCTACACATATTCCGCAAACCAATTTGTGATTTTAATGAATGCTTAGCTTGGCCAGGTTATTGACATGAGAGAACACTGCAGTTGCAAAAGAAGCGTACAATAGTTTGTTCCTCATTCTCTTCACCACTTGAAGAAGTCATTGTACAAGAGGGCCATTTCAGAGCCGTGAGTAGCATTTACTCAATACCGTATTTTTACGCCAATGAGTGCTCTAAGACTAGGTCTGCTAAGTGATCGTTTAGGGTTCAGCATAGGACAGAGTTTTTTAGTTATGAGACATCCTGCGCCAGTTGATCATCTACGACTAGCTTAAGCAAGCTTGTCCAGTTTCAGTAGATCGAGTTAGAGAGTTAGTTACCCCTTGCAATTCTCTGAAATGTCACAGTGTCGCGGAAACCAAGAGTAGTGTATTAAAATACTTGTCCATTTCGTTAAGAAATAGGCGGAAATTACTGAAAATCTTGGAGTTGGGCAGATGACGATATGTGTTCTTGATGTGTAGCACATTGGTTTTATTTTACCTAAGATAGACCTTCCTTAATGGCTATGGTTTTGGCACCCACATCTGCGTCCATCTTCGATACGTCTATAAAAATTCGCAGCGGACTCTCAAGCGTCTGATCTTCCGTGGGAATTCTTCTTCCTAGTGTCCTGATCATGGTTCTTTCCAGAAATTCAGTAATCTCAATCTGATCGTCATATCTGCAAGTCAGACTAGGTCTATTGGTGGAAGGTTGAGGAGAGTCGTGATTTTCTAGTGCATATACATTACGATAGACTACTAACTACGTCATCCGCATTTGATTTGAATGTGTTCTATACTGAAATAAGCTGAATTCATGTAGAGAGTCCTCTGTAACTCAATTTCACCTTGATCCCAAGTAAACAGAGGTTGTACTTACTACCAATACGGTGCTGCCCTTGTTATTCCGGTTCACCGCATAGGAATAGTACACCAAGTCAGTATACACAATTTTTCCCTTGTTCGCAACCATATAATTTCAATCGCTTTCATCTGAATGCAGATGCCTCATTAACGGCTGACTGTAGAATCTGCATATAGCAGCCTTCTGAAAGGTGAACGTCTAGCGTTGGACTGTGTTTTTGTAGGATCATTGTAAAAAAAAAACATGACCATATTGAGATACTGAATCATTTCGTATTACAGTGTGAGAACTTTGAGATGTTAATTAGTCTAACCACAGCTCATTCCAATACACAATTTGAAAAGATTCCTCAAAACCAATCCAGCGGAGAAGCACAGCGTTTGATGGCCACGAACAAATTTTAGTCAGTGAGTCTCTCATTTTGTTCTCTTTATACCATTTCCACCATTTTCGTGGTAGAATCCACGGATTTCTTAAAAGCATGTGTGAAATTCATGCCAATGGACTACCTCATTTCATATTTTCGGAAGCATCAACGTCAAAAATCCTGTCATGGACTAGGGGTAAGTTTGACCGCAGTCGGATATCTCGTTGCTCATTGCCTCCTGTTTTGTTTGAAAGCAGACAACTTCTTGATTTTGAAAATGGAAAAAAGTGAATCCCGTGTGCTGATTAAGCATTACTTTCTGCGTAAGAAAACCATCACAAGAACCAAAGAAAAGCTTGACAAGTACTATGGGGACTCTGCGCCATCAATTTCAATGTTTAAGAAGTGGTTTGCTGAGTTCCGTTGTGGCCGTACCAGCACTGTTGACGCCGAACGTACAGGTCGCCCAAAAGATGTCGTCACACCAGAAATCGTTGACAGAGTCCATGGAATGATATTGGACGGTCGGAGAATTAAGTTCCGTGAAGTGGCTGAGGCAGTTAGCATCTCACATCTTACATTACTATTTGGACATGCAGAAGCTATCCGTGCGATGGGTGCCGCGTTTTCTCACACTCGACCATAGGCACAATGGTGTAACTGTTTCAAAGAAATGCTTGGCTGTGTTCACCTGCAATTCGAGTGAATTTTTGGGTCGTTTCGTTACCGTGGACGAAACATGGATTTACTACAACACACCAGAGACCAAAGAGTGTCGAGATGAACCTCCACCAAAGAAAGTCAAGTCGACGGCGATGGTCCTGGCCACAGTTTTTTGGGATGTATGCGGTATCATTCACATGGACTTCCTTGACAAGGATAAAACGATAACGGGGGATTATAATTTAGAGCTTTTAGACAGATTCGATATTGATTTTAAAAAGAAACGACCACATTTGGCGAAAAAGAAGACGCTGTTCCACCATACACAGCACACGTCCTTAGCCACCATGGCGAAAGTTCGTAAACTGGGCTACGAGCTGCTACCTCACTCTGCATGCTCTCCAGATTTAGCACCCTGCGACTATTTCCTGTTTCCAAACTTGAATAAGTGGCTCTGCGGTAAGCGATTTGAGTCGATTGATGATGTCATCGTTGGAACAGGCGCCTATTTTGAAAGCTTTGCAAACAGCTTCTAATGTATTGTATTGAGCTAAAAGGAGACTATGTAGAGAAATAAAACGCATATTTGTTGAAAAAAATGTATTTTTACTTAGAGTCGCTGACTGATCAAACTGCCCCCCCTGCAACTGATCTTATTACAAACAAATGCGACAAGCTAGGGCTTACTCAATTCAGGATATCGCAGTTCATGGCCGATAATCCAGCGAAACCAATCTTCTTCCATCAACAACTCATGAATGGTCTTACCAAAGACATACAACTTAATCGGTTGATGGCACTCGATGTCCGCTTTCGCCACTACCTTTGCCTCCAGCGCCAAGCTGAAGTCTTCTTCATTCACCATGATAGCATCCAAAGCGAAGACAGCATGCTGAAGATAGAGAAGTCCAGCGCATAGAGATGCAATGCTCTGATCCTTGGACACGTCAAAATATGGATGATCAGCCTCCTCTTTGTCATTTAAATACATCAAATGGTAGTCCTTCTCCGCATGGTACATGGAGAATATCGAGCAAATAAAGTAAAACACTGTTGCAACCGAACTGACAAGGGCTTCCATGAAAAGCGACGATCTCAACCCTTGATGTATGCCGAAGCATCCAATTATGGCGATTACCGTAAATCCAAAATAGGTGCCACAGAAAAACATCTGATGAGGCAATGGTTCGGCGTCGTCTAAGAATCCTCTAACATGGTCAAAAATGCAAATGATGCCAAGTACAGCCTCAACGATCTTCAAGAACATCCAAAATTCTTCCATATTCTCTAAGGAGGAGCACTCATTAAAATTTGTCAACTAAGCCGCCCACCGCTTGCTTGTTTTGTTGCAAAGAAAAAGCTTATAGTAATTTCTTAAAGTATATTTTCAATACACACTTAATTGTGTGTATGTTTTACAGAAGTTATTTGAAGTTTATTTTAACAAATAATTGTAAAAAAATCACTAAAATGCTGACTGAGAATCGAAACGGCAAAATGTATAGTGCAATAAAATATAAAGGTAAATATTGAACACCGTAAGCTTATCTAATTGGGTGACGTATTTCGTTTTGGTGTCGATGGGGGTAAGTCCATTGTCTTGCATACCCAGCCCGCAATGTCAACCTCTTCCACTTCGGCTTTTCGAATCCAGGCGTGGTTCTATTTTGTAAATAAACTGTTCTTTAATTTCCTACTCGACGTACCGGTGCATGAACTTACCAAAAGCGTTTTGAGATCAGCCCTTTCATCGGGATTTTTCTTAAGGCAAATATCCACAAAGTCTTTGAAGTCGTCGGTGAAAATGTTATGCTCCAACTTAGGTGGGGGCTCATTCACAATGTAGTCTAATAACTCAAATATGGCCATGTTTTTTGGTTCGACTGTTGTCTGACTTCCCTCTTCGGTGTTCTCATCGAATATGGCTTCTAACGTTTTCGCATCCGGTGGAGGAATTGGATACATGCCAATCGCCATTTCGACTAGTGACAAACCCAACGACCAGATGTCTGACTGCACGGAGTAATGAGTGCCCTGCAGCCGTTCTGGCTGAAAAATTAACAAAAAATTTACAAATTTTGAACAACGGCTTCAGAGAGCAAATTTGTTTGTCAATTTCACTCACCGACATATAACTTCGTGTGCCAACGAAGGAGTTCGCCATGGAATCAATCAGTTGACCAGAAACACCGAAATCACAGATTTTAATCTCCCCACTACTATTCACTAATATATTACTCGGCTTCACGTCTCTATGCATGATGGCATGCTTGTCACGTAGATAGCTAAGACCTTTTAAGACGGCTAAAGTTATTTTTCCTAAAATCGACTCCGGAATGCGGCCAGCTCGTTTCAGTATAAGATCCAACGATCCACCATCCATGTATTCCATGCAAATACTTATTTCTCCATCACTGTAAAATGCTCCATAGAATCCAACTATATGCGGAAAGTTGCACTCGTGCAGGACCTTGAGTTCTCTTATGATTTGCTTCTTTATAGCCGGCTTCACTTCGAGGTGGATTAGTTTACGGGCCATTATCAGCTGGGTCGGAATGTGCCGAACTTTCATCACCACACCTCCATTGCCCGATCCCAGTTCGCCTAGTTTCTCCAAGTCCTCATCGTTGAGTTCGCCAATTTTCTCCTTCTGACTGAGGAAGGTTTTTATACGCTTTCGGGCTGTATCGTCCATTTCCAGTTCCTCCAGGGTTTCGGTGAGTGCCTCAATACTTGTCTTGGGCTTCCCCAGCAAACTATGTTTTCTTTAATTAGTTCAAGTGAATTCACGAAGAAAAAACCAAAAACAAAAGAACACACAAAATGCCAAAAAACAAACCGAAAATAAATGAAACAAAAAAATTAAATTTCGAATTTTAAAAAGCAAATATATTTACTCTGTGCCGGAGGGTGTCTTAAACGGAGGCGTTGGAACCACCTGCTGCGCTGTTGAGTCCACAGATCCTGGAGGCAAGGTAAGATTCAATTTGTTTTTCGACATCATGCAGTGTGTGTATGTCTAGATTCTATAAGAGCTTGTGAGTAACAATATTTCAATGGCAAATCGACAAATTGTTCTATATTTAAAAATCACATTTATTTAAATTAATCGAATTAATTAATATTTTTTCTCTTCTGCTCGACAAATTTCTCAATTTAAGTGATGTCGAGAAACTATTAAAAAAACCTGCCCTGCCCGTAATTCTTTTTTGCGATCTTTGTTTCTTTTGCTTTCTGTCAAACGCACTGCTGTCAAATGTCATTGCAAACGGAGACTGTTTCCTTGAACATTTCGAATCTGTTTGACTGAAGGGTGTCATCAGTTTTTACTCATAATATTTTAAAAAATGCCCTAATCCGTATATCCCAAACTATTGCCTCTTGAACGCAGTCTTTGGAAAATTACATAAACTCTTAAAAATAGAAATCAAAAATATAATAAAAAAATATCAAAAATTAAAGTAAAAAAAATTAGTAAGAAACCATCGTACAACTAGTGACACCTGTTGGCTCGATATATAAGTGCTACAGGTAAACCAACTGGAATGGAAATCAGTCAGTTGGCGCGTTGTCGAGGGATTTGACATTTGTAAAAGCGGTTTCTTGGGGTTTTCGTAAATAAAAGGAGTGTTTATTGAACTTTAGCAATAATCTTTTTTGTTATATTTAAAGTTTAATCCTGTGCTCACTGAGAAAAATATGCGTAGCGCGCAGAAGAAGACTCCGGCGAGCGATAAAAAGAATGGAAAGGAACAGACCAGTGGAAAGAAACTTATACAAGCCCGTCTGCCATTTAAAATTGTTGCAGGAACTGTAGCATCTCCGGCATTGGTAGCTGGTGTCGTTTCCTCTGAAACAGAAACTCTGCCCAAAAAGCGAAAACTTTCATATGATGATGAATCTGAAAACCCAAACAAAAAAATCGGTAAGTCTGAGTCTAAGGAAAATTCTACTTTAGGCAAAGATGACAAGTCTATTGCCGCACAAGATGTCATCGTTTTGGAGGATGATGACTCCGAAAAGGGGTCAGAAGTAAGAACTCCATCGAGCTCAAAGATCACTAAACGAACGAAAAAAGGCACGCCGCATAGTGCAGGTAAAAGTAATACCCCTAAGGTACAAATAAAACTGCCATTAAGCGGGAAGAAAAAGCGAAAGAAGGTGGATGTTACTGCGAGAATAGAGAAGGCAGCTAGTGATTCTAGTGATGTTGAAATCGTTGACGAACAAAATACACAGAAGAAAATAAAGCTGTCTGAGGATGTGGAGTCTGATCAGATTTCAACTAAAGACACTGCAAATGCTGCTGAAGAAAGTCCAGAAGTGGTGTCTTCAAGTGAATCACTTGAATGTGAAATTGCATCAAGTAAAAAATCACCCGCCAAGACAACTTCTAAGAATACAATAAAAAGTACACCGGTATCAGATTCAAAGGTGAATGCGCGTAAAAATGCAGCAGGAGCTCCTTCAACGAAAGAAAATGAATCACCAGAACCTGAAATTTCATTAATTGAAAAATCCCCCACCAAGAAAAGTTCCAAGGACACAGTTAAAACACCGTCAGTATCAGATTCAAAAGTGAATGCGCGTAAAAGTGCAGGAGCAGCACCTTTAACGAAAGTAAAGGAGTCACCTGAACCTGAAGTTTCTTTGATTGAAAAATCACCCACCAAGAAAAGTGCCAAGGACACAGATAAAACTCCGCCAGTGTCCGATTCAAAAGTGAATGCGCGTAAAAGTACAGGAGTAGCACCTTCAACGAAAGTAAAGGAATCGCCTGAGCCTGAGATTTCTTCGATTGAAAAGTCACCCGCCAAGAAAACTTCCAAGGACACAACAAAAAATACGCCAGTATCCAATGCAAAAGTGAATGCGCGTAAAAGTGCGGCAGAGACTCCTTCAAGGAATGACAACGAATCGCCTGAGTCTGAAACTCCGTCAAGTAAAAAATCCCTCTCCAAGAAAACGTCCAAGGACTCGGTAAAAACTCCATCAATAACAGATTCAAAAGAGAATACGCGACTAGCAGATAAACATGTTCGAAGCTCCTCCAATGAGGGCAGTCCCAAAAGTGACTCGGCGGGCGAGAAAACCCCAGCTCGTCAGAAGAACCTACGTGTGTCGCTTAAACGTGTCAAATCGGCTAAAAAGAAAGAAATTGAAAAAGAAGAGACTGAACCAAATGAAGCAACAGGTGAGGAGCAATCCTTATCGCAAAAGTCGCAAGAAAATGAAGAAATCCTTAGTTGTGAAGAAATATCAGACACAGACGGCGATCTGGATAAATCGACCGCAGCTGACACATCGACTAGTTCATTGAGCAAACGACTTCTTACTCCGAAACAATTAAAACTCATGGAGCATCGAAAGAAAATCAGAGAAGAAAAGGAGCAGAAATTGCTGCAACTAAAGGAGGAAAAGAATCGTAAGCTGCAAGAGCGCGAACGGAAGCTTCAAGAGGAAAGACTTCAAAAGCAGAAAGAACGTGAAGAGCGCGAACTGCAAAGGAAAAAGGAACGCGAGGAGAAGGACGAGCAGAAGAAACGTGAAAAGGAGGAAAAGGAAGAACAAAGGCGTAAAGAGAAGGAGGACAAAGAACGTAAACGCTTGGCTGAGGTAGAAGCTAAAAACGAGGAAAAACGAAAAAGAGACGAGGCGAAGGAAGAGGAACGTCGCAAAAAAGAAGAAGATCGCCGTCGCAAGGAACTGGAGAAGGAGGAGGAAGAGAACAAGAAGAAAAAAGCTGCTCAAGCTTTCACCAAGTTTTTTGTACCAAAGACTGTGAAATCATATTCCGAAGCTGATCAGGAATCGAATGATGATATGGTAATAACAGATTGTTTAGCCTTCCGACCATTTCAAGTTAAAGGCGACATGAAGCTAGCGCCTTTGGTTCGTCGAGATTTCAATGCAAGCTCCCGAGATAAGATGGATTCTCTGCTGAAACGTGCTCCATCGCAGAACTCCTTTCTGTATTTAAAGGAACTCAAAAGTGGGAAGCACGCACCACTTAAAGGTTCCAAAACTATTTTGAAGGACAATGACGATGACATTATAATAATAGGTAAAGTGTATTTGAATGCTAATCTATTCCTTTAAGCACTAGTTCAATGTTTTATGTTTTAGAAAATGAGTTGGAAACAGCAGCCGAAGCCATCTCCGAGGCCAGGCCTAAGACTACTGAAAAGTGTAGAGCTAAGTATTTCTTTTTCCGCGAAAATCGTCGCCCTCCCTACTACGGAACGTGGAGAAAGAAAAGTTCCGTTATAACAGCGCGAAGGCCATTCGGAACAGATAAGGTAAGACCAACTTACCAACGCGCATACATGTCACGTGTTTCGGTATCATTAGTACATTTGTTGCTTTTCAGGGTTTCTTCGATTACGAAGTCGATTCGGATGACGAATGGGAAGAGGAAGAACCCGGTGAATCTCTTAATGGCAGTGATGAGGAAAAAGAGGAGTCCGAAGACGATGACTACGAGGTGGACAATGAATGGTTCGTGCCACATGGTCATTTGAGCGATGAAGAGCTTCAAAATGAAGACGAATTCGGCCCAGACACATCTCGTGAAGCTCAGAAGGCAAAACTGAAGGCGCTTCAACAAGAATTCGCCCAAGAAATGAAGAAGAAAACCGAAAAAATCAAGCCCCGCCTGTTCGGTGCCATTTGGGAAGACGAGATGGGTAATAAGCCAAAACTTTGTCCGGAAATCATTTGGGAAACATTGTGTGCACGTGCAATGATCGTCTGTGAAACACCATTAGTTGAGGAACCAAGAATTCCTGACCCCGAACCTAGTACGCCGCCGCCAGAGAAACTAAAACGTTTAGAAATAAATGATGACCTGATGGTGGCGCTGATACGTCTCGTTCATGGCAACAGGCACTCAAAGGCTTTTCTCATAAAAGAGTACATAGAGCATGTTCGTAAAACATGCGAGAGTGTAAAGTGCGGGGAGTGCTTGGCACCAACGAAGTCGATGATAAGGGAGAAAATAGATGAAATTTCCGAATGGTCCGTTGTGGACGACAAGGACGGCAAGACGGCGAAGATGAAGAGTAGGAAGAAATTATGCTGGGTTGTTTCTGCGGATGTGCTGAGTAAATATTCGGTCGACTCGCTGGGGCTGAAAAACGAATGGTCGTACACACTGCGACCGAAATTTGACAGTGCCAAAGAGTCCGCGACTGTTGCGGAAATCACTGACGAAAGTCCTGTTCCTGATGCGGCGAAGCCAGAGGATCCCAAGTCGGACGCAACTGAAAAAAAGAAATCAACTGCGGATGCAAAGGAAAAGAAAAAATCAAGTACGGAAGCAAATGAAAAGAAAAGAACAAGTACTTCAGGTATAACTAAATTTGCGAAAGTACTAACTTCAGAAGAAAAAAAGAAAAATCTATCCAGAAGTTCATTCGATGCTAACACCTCTGCAAAGGCCGCTAGCAGCGGAGTTTCAAAGACCACTCCGAAAGTCGTGCGAAAACCCGAAACAGAAAAGGTATCGGTCTCCAAAACTACCCCTGCAGTGAAAAAGCGAGTGCCGCTGTTAATGTCAGTTCCTCCCGGACAAGATTTTCCCGCGAAATCAAAAAATGCCCTCATAAGTAAATTCTTGGAGACGAACAAATCCAAGACATCGCCTGGGAAACCAAACGCGAATGCCAGCTCTTACCTGCAAACGGATGAGGATGATGCAGTAATTATTGAATGATAGTATATATATACAATTGTTTTAAGTGATTAACCGTTAAACTGTGTAAACATAGTTTTTTCACAGTTCGAACTCTAAATTGGCATTAGTTATTAATTTATGTTATAATGTTATCTAATAAATAGAGGTTAGACATAATTCTTTAAAATACATAATAAAAAAAACTATTTGATTTTAAGCTTATAAAATAAATCATTCATGTCAGTCCAATTGTATAGAAAAAGAAAAACAATTGTCTTTCGATGTTCCTGTGAAATGAGTCGAACAGAGGGGCGAGCTCATCATAAAATGTTTGTTCACTAAGCGCATACAAATATCGACTCGTTATCGTGTCAGCGTGATCATAATTGTATTGTGAAGTCCCCCAGCTCTCCACTCCTACGATTATCAACTGTACTAAGTGCATGTACAAAACTGAAGATCAACACGCGATACAGTTAGTTGGTTTTTCTATTTTATTAATGGGGTGGGGTTATTGAACTGAAGTCTTGTCCTTGTGTGTGTGGTCAATGACCGATTTGCTAATTCAATTGGTTAACTTTTTTGATCATAATTAAACTTTTCGAGGATTGAGAAAAGCTACATGTGGGTAATTAATTTAATTTCTCAATTATGTGTATAAGCAATTGGTATATGGTATAGTGGACTCCGGAAAATGTGATCTTGAAATTGTGCTCTTTTTTATACACTAATGGCAATTTTATACTCTCAGGATTGACACCGTAGCCATTAGTTGCTTAAGTTAAACTACTATTTAAGTAGAATCCATCACTTAAGTTAGACTGTGAAAACAAAATTTGTATTGATTCGGAGTTTAGTATCGATCGACACTTATAGTAAGCTCGCACTGTGAGATCGGGCATTAGAAATTTATATATATTAAACGATCGTGCCCTCCCGATAGGTTTCCACTCGGACAGCAGTACTGCCAGCACCATCTCCGTCGTATCCTTATCCTCCAGCAGCTTCTGAATTCGCTCTAGTCGAAACAATGGCAACCATTTGAGTTGGAAATCTTCTGCAGCTGCCTTCTCCTTGCCGTCGACTTGATCGATTTCATTCCCATTATGTTATGTGCCGTAACTTGGAATCCCGTGGCGTTGTGGGTATGTGCGTCGACCCCAACCTCGACGTCGTAGGTTCGATTCCAGCTCTGAGCGACAAAAATAATGTTCACGACCCCACCTTTTTCGAGTTATTGACAATGCTCAAAGATTAATTCCTGTCTAGAAAAAGCGTCTCAAACTTGGCAGTTCGGAGTCGGCATAGAACTGATCGAAGCCTTTTGGATGGCGATGATTGCAGCGGTCTGTACGGGAAGCCGATATGAGATATACGTGCAAGACTACCACCGATTGGATTTAGAGATATCTCAATAATTCACTTTACCATAAACCAAATTTTACTAACAAGGTTACAAAGCTGTGGGATTATAACACCACATAACGCTATTTTGGTGTTTACAGGACCACCTCTTCTACTTTAGGTTGGATTGGGTGTATGGGTCGACTAGCCGAAGTCCGTCTGGAACCATTGTAATGTCCATGGGAAGCGTGTTCTTATATGCCTTTCCGGGTACAGAGTCCATCATGTCTCACCTCTTGTCTGTTCGTTGTCTAACTACCAGGATGCTTTGACGAATCTGCAAAGAAAGTTTAGTGGCACCTCTGCCGGCTCGTTTATGTCATAAAATAAATAAATATTCTCCCAGTGTTCTGTGCCTGAATCCGCAGGGGCTTCGACAGTGACAGAGGTAGTGAGGAGAATCATCTTTTTCTTTCTTGTCGTCAAAGCCTCTGTAGATGTAGTCATCAAATGGTTATGACCAGTTAGTGCTACGACTACCATCCTGATTATTTTTTTTATTGTACTCCAAGAGTTTATCGGTTTTAACTATGTTGTACTTACGCCATAGCATCCGAGTGGTAATATTATTACCCTATCATTCACTTTCCTCTTGACATCCGCTTGAAGGGGGAATGTGTAGGTTTGCGGGCTGAGTCGATTTCGTACTGGCAAGTTCGTCTGCAGCATCGCCATAACCGGGAAGTCTTGGTGACTCATAACTGCGTACAAATTTTAACGAAGAAGAAAAGTGCTTGCCTAGCAGACTCGCATTCATATGTATATATCAAATACTTCATAACAAAATGTATCCAACACTTAAATTTCGAACTAGATTTACATAATATCAAATTTCACAGTTTGAGCTTAACTGAAATTTCTCAAATTACATGTGCTGTCGACTGAACGCACTCCACTTATTTACCAAGTCCACCCCAAATTCATCGTATGATTTTGGCGTTTGTGACAGTTGTCATTTACGTTTTGCACCCCTTGCATTTAATTTTTTGATTTTTTGTGCAAAACTCAAAAATTGTTCGTTTTCTAAGCTAATTAAGATTGAAAGCAGTTTTGTGATATTTATCTGTAAAGAGCTCAAAAGTATTTAAACTATTTGTGTGGCTTTAATGCACCAATTTTGTTTTATTTTTCTGTAAAAAACCGTACAAAAACCTTTGTAAAAATTACTATGGAATTTGAGCAAAGAAATTCAAAAAATGGTAAATCATAGTTACACATATAATACACAGCATTATGATGACCTTGTAAACGAATAAATTATTTCCCACTTTAATTAGCGGAAGCACAAAAAAAAGTCATGTCAGCAGATGATCGTCTTGCAACAAAGAAATCATTGATGTTATTGGCAATTATATTTGTGTCAAGCTTGGCGGCAATGTGTTATGTATACATGATGTTCCCGGAGCTAGATGAGTGAGCTATAAATGATATATTTTAAATGAAACATACATTTTAATGTAGTATGCATTCAACAGAACTGAGAAGCAACATATAAAACTCCCACGTGATATTCAAGATGCCAAGATGTTAGCCCAAGTTTTGGATCGATATAAGGACATGTACTATTTTGAAGTCATGTTTGGCATTATATCAGCTTATGTGTTGTATCCTTTTTAAATACATTTTGGTTAGAATGATATCCGTTCAGTGGCAGTAGCCTAAGACTGAAAACAATCCACGACAAAACAAAGAAACACTAGCTAAGCAAACAAAAATACTCATACACCCCATGACTGAGATAGCAATACGAATTGATATAAATACACGCTCATGAACGCACCTTTATCCAAGGTGAGTGTTAGTTCAAAGGTTTGTTTGAACAATTCAATTGAAATTTCAGACACACGAAAACGAATTTCAAACGTTTTTTTTTTTTTGCCTCATGTGGGTATTGAAGCTCGGTGAAGTCCAGCCTTGCATCAAGCAGTATTGACTCTTGAACTCTATTTTTACGGATAGAGAATGCCTACAAGATTACGTTTACATTGACCAATGACCAGAAAAAAGACTGACAGAAACATTTTGTCACGAAGTAACTGAAAAAATATTTTCCTTAACAAAGATCTCATTTCGTACAGCCTTCAAACCTTTGCCATTCCCGGTTCCCTTTTCCTATCAATCCTTTTAGGTTTTTTATACAAGTTTCCTATTGCACTGTTCCTGATCTGCTTTTGCTCATCATTTGGTGCAACACTATGCTACACAATATCGAGTTTGGTCGGAAGACGACTGATCTGTCATTTCTGGCCAAAAAAGACTGCTGAATGGACGAATAAAGTCGATAGTCATCGTAATAATCTTTTCTATTACATGCTGTTCCTCCGGATGACGCCGATCTTGCCAAATTGGTTTATAAACCTAGCCTCGCCAGTGATTGGTGTTCCAATGTGGATATTCGCAATTGGAACATTTGTTGGCGTTGCACCGCCATCATTCATTGCCATACAAACGGGAAAAACTTTACAAAAGATGACTAGCTCCAGTGAGGCGTTTTCATGGACATCCGTTGGTATCCTATCAGTATTTGCGATTGTTGCATTACTGCCCGGTTTGATAAAAAGGAAAAAGAAGTTGGAATAGACGAATTTATCACGTGTTACATTATTTTTTTCGTTTATCAAAAATATTGTTATGTACTATTTATGAGTTAGTTATGTTTTTTTTTTTTAGTAAAAATTGATGCCTAAACGTCTCAGTATTCATTTATATACATTTTCTTTTTATTCTCGAAGAGAGATTTGAAACATAAAACAAAACACGACAAATGTAGTTCAATTATTTTCATTTTATTATTCTCATTGAATATGAAAACACATCTGTACGTTTTTATATGTAAAACATATAAGCTAACTGTCTACATCAATATAAATCAAATAAGTCCTGAATGTGTGTATATACGTGTTAATTTATAATTTGTTGTGATTCATGGTGTCTCTTAATTACCCACTTATTCAGGTGTGTTGTATTAAAGTTTAGTTGCATGCGTCATATACAAAAATTCAGGAAAAAAAGAATCAGCACACAATCAATGAAATACAAAGTGTAACTATCCATCTTAAGAATAAAAATATAATCACAGCAACAATGTAAGAGTTCGTTTTTGTTTTTAGTGGGTTTTTTTTTTTTTTTTGTAGTTAAAGTGGGTCTATTGTTTTCGTCTTCTCTGCTTAAAGTGGGTTCAATCAAATTGTAAAAGGATAGATTAAGTAACATCGGAAAACGAGAAAGTAACGTGAGATCATACACCCAGGTATATAGATTTCAATGTAAATGTATAGAAACCTGAGAAATTAAGGTCATGCCTATTACCTACAAACTACAAGTGAGCATGTGTACACATTCACACGTTCTACCTTGACAAAGTGAATTCTGTTTCTCGCTTCAATGCACCCATCGTGTAACACAAGTGCATTTGTTTATCAATGAATAATGACAAGAACATGTGGTCAGCGGAAGTAAGCCCCCACAATAATTTTGTAACTTAAGCTTCCCCGTCGCTTGAAAGTAAAACCAATGTTTTGTATGTTTTTCATCAATTATTATCGACTGTATCAAAACTGAAGCTGTTATTCTTTGTATACAATTAATCATATAATTTATCTATTTAGGAAAAATAAAAACATTTTAACATAGCATTAGAACCCCAAAATTATTGTTTTTTTTTTTTTTTTCAACGAATTTATTTTCCATTTTCAATTAAATCACAATATATCTCAAATTAAAATAATTATTATAACTTGTGCTCATACCAAAGCTGTTTTTGTTCATCATTTAAACTATGAGTATAGAACCATAAAAATTATAGACTTCCTAATTGCAAATCCGAGTTGCTTACGTTTCAGAAGAAACAAAATCATTAAAATAGAAGTTTGTGTTTTTGTGTTTTTAATAAATAATCACTTAAATAAGTTATCTAATTTAATACTACTGCACTGAAGTACTACATTATATTTGTTGAAATTAATTAACACGATAAATTCAAGTTGCATAATATAATTTAAATCAAGCTGACATATGTGAAGGGAAAATAGTGTAGCGATAGAATGATTGAAAACTTATCAACTAAAAAATATTGCTCGGTATGATGTGGTTACGCTCTTTTCTCCTTGAATATATGGTTTTTTTTTTTGGTTTAAGGCAGTTCATTTAAATGTTTGCTGTGCTTGCCATTCAGTATGAATTTAATTTAGTTCTTTTTTCTTGTGGTATGCTATAAAAGAATGTGGTGAAATCAAATGATACATAATTTTATAAATAACACAATTTATTCAGAAGGTGTAAGGTCTTTTTCGGGTTCGTTTTCATTGAGAATTTGAGAGAGCAATTCATAGACGGGCTCGAAGACTTTTTTCGAGCCAGTATTGGTTAAATTCTTGTAGTCAAACATATCGTGATGACTGATTGTACCGTCCGCTTGTATTAAACCTTTGTCTATACATACTATTTGCACTCGATCTAACCACAAACAGATTTCCTTAATCATGAGATTCACTTCAGAGTTTTTATCGCGTAGCTTATTGGGAAATTGTCCGCGTGGGAGTATGGTCTGTTGTTGAAGAAAACATTAGTTATCAATACATTTCAACAGCAGCACAGACTTACAGGTAGAACGATGTAAATACCCGGGAGCTTTTGTCGAATTTTCTTAATTATCTCATATATTCCAAGGGATATCTCTCCGGCGGTGTTATCCACATTGTTTGTCCCAACATGCAACACTACGATCTGTGAATGAAACAGAAAATAGAAAATGTTTGCTATTTCGGAACTACCCTAAGTCGATTCTTTGTTTGCCATTTGTTGGTCATTCTTCTAGTTTTTTTTTATACAAAAAAAAAACAACACCCTCTAATAGAATTGTCTCTAACTTGAACAAATATAATACATCCCATGAAAATACGACATGTTAGATTCCATAGGTACAATGAGGAGACATTTTAATCACATACAGACTTTGTGGACGTTTTTAATAAACAATGAGTAGGAAGATACATATAAACTGTCACACAAATCGTAACCTATTTGCAAAATGATCTTGTCGAAACACAGGCACAGTGACCGACAAAGATCAACATACGATCCACATTTGTGCAACCTAGCGAGTTCAGAACTATTATGAATAAATATACTGATGCAGTATTGTTTTAAACCTCTATTTTAACAATAGCACCAAAAGGTTTATTTATTTTTCGTAAACTGAAGAAGTAATTCACAAAAACAAAAAAAGAAAATTGTCTTCCGGATTCCCATAATTAATTTTTTTTGTATGCATATGGATGAAAAAGGTAAGCATTTGCGCGATATTTCGGGCACCAATTACCCACAAATACTGTGTGAAACAGCTTAAAGAACTACACATCAACCTTAATGGTTTATCCGTTAGACATACATTAAAAAAGCAATAGATTTCTAGAAATGTGCTTTACATACCGGTGAATCAATATATAACATTTCGGAAGTGACTAGAGAGCTAAAGTTCGCGAGGTTGCAGAAATTAGAGTCGCATGTAGACTTTTGTCGGGCATTATACGTATGTAAATACAGTAGAATTCGTGAATAGCGACCTCGGTAATAACAACGAAGTGAAAACCTAAACTTTGGCTTGTCATTCAACAATTAACATGAAAATGTAATTCGGATAAACGGACGTAAGCTTATAACACGAACAATTTGTTTCCCTTCAGTGGTCGTTCTAATTGATTTTTTTAGAATATATATACATTTTTTAAGTGTCTTTTAAATATTTTCTTCGGTACATATGTTCTCATTTTACAGCAATCTCAATGATTCGAAATAACAACACAATTGTTTACACAAGAAAAGTGTGTATCAATGATTATCTGGGAAAAAAAAATAAACCACTTTTTTCCCAACTGACTGCAGACACTCATGCTATTATTTGCACATATGTATTGCAAGTACGTCGGTAATAGTGACGAGTCAACATAAGAAATCAAATAACGTTAAATCATAAAAATGTACATAAAATTAAGAAAAAAAAATGTTTGCCGGCTGAAAGTCTGATGTATGATATCACCCGCAATGGGGAACTTACTTTTGGTTTTACATTATCCAATTCTCCATTTTCCACTCGCCAAAGAACGTTTTCTGTACGATCATTGCGAATGCTGAAATTAAGGCAGTGCATTGGAGCGAAATATGAATTCCATGTTTCAGTGTCCTGCAATGTTTCTAATATACAATCGCCTAGGAATATCACATCTGGATCTTTTTCACGACACTCGGAAAGGAAACGTTTATGAATACTCATCCACCTTTCGTCGCCGTCATTATCTGGAAAGGGTGTTGGTACCGAACAAGGATTCATTACTTTCACTAGCTATTCGGATTTTTTTTTATGAAATTCTAATGTAATTATTGTGCAAAATGAGTTGGGTATAATTTACGAAATTATACTGTGCCAAGGTATCTGCAGATATTTCAATACGAAATTTTGTAAGAAAAAAAATGTAGGAACACAATTTTTGTGTTTGACGGAATATATCAGAGATAATGGAATTTTTTTATCTCTGGAATATATGACACGGGCAATTGACAGATGGTGAATTTTAAATTGGCAATGAAAAGGGTATGTTCACAAGTCTATGCGATTTTTGTTTTTTTTAATACCACTGACATTTAATACAACAAACTGAGCACGAAGAGATGATCTGGGTTCTAAAATTGTCTTCTTGTAGTTTGCAACGGCATCTGTGATCCATTAGCAAACATTTTGGATTATATTTGAAAGTTACGAATGACATCAAATGTCATTGTATGGAACTAATGTTTTTGCTTATAAAATCAAATTTGGCTCCGAGGTTCTCGATAAATCCCTGAGAATTGAGTTATTAGCGGGCATCATGATACACAGAATACAAGGCAATATGTTCCCGCGTGCAAATCACATAATTACTATGGTAGATTATGCTCAAATTCTACTTTAAGCCCGGGAATAACAACACAATTCGTCTCCATTTAATGAGAAAATGGAATTTCTCCTCTCAACGAATATGGTACACTAGTGACGTCACGCAGCTTTCACTCAAATGAACACTGATCATGCACGATAACATGCAAACAGGTGCGCGCAAGTCGTTGGTAGCCCCAATAGACCCGTTGTGGCTGTTGGAAAAGGGGCCATGAAATCCATCAGAAAAGCCTTACTAACCACTGCTTAGATTCTTGCGTCAAAATCTTAATGTTTCCGGAGGCACTCCAAACTCTCAGGGTCGGTTAATACACATACCAGAACATGCGAAAAGGTGTGCGCAAGTCGTTGGTAGGCCTAGTACGGCTGCTGTGGCAGTTGGAATATGGGCCATGAAATCCATCAGATTTTTAAATACAATTTAAAATCAAGTTATCTTAGGCTTCTCCTATTTGACATTTGGAAAACAAACTAGAATACGTAATAGTTTCATTATAACTCCAAATCAAATAACAATATACTTAACCATCCGAGACAGTAAATCTTCATCCCTTATCTTATAACTAATAACAAACTAATTGTAATGTTTAAATTAATAAAGGTATTTTTGAATAAACGCCTACAAATTGGTGTCTATTACTAAAACGTCTCGCACGTCCTGTAAATAATACGTGGCATTTCAATTTTTTTTTCACACAAACCTACCATTAAGCACATGTACCAACTGAACACTCTCGGACAATGGAACATAGTTGTGGCCAACTTCACGCGATTTTCTCATACAAATTGATGAATCGGCCGCCATTACAGGGGTGAATTGGCGAATCGGCCGCCTTTACAGGGGTGAATTGACGAATTTGTAAAAGTATAAGTGAAATATAAGGGATTTCCACTACTCTTACATTCCTCACTTTTGTGGACTAGGGGCAAAAATGGCCGAAGATGGATATCTCTTTGCTCTCTTATTTCTGATTTCTGTTGCAAACATTGATGGCTCTAGACATTTTTCTTTAAATTCTTGTCCCAATTTGGGCTTTTTAAATTGCTTTCGGCATCCAGTTCTAAATGTAGACTTTTCAAAACCACTTGTACCATTTAATCGGGAAACATGACTATAACACTGGAGACCATGAGTTCATTTTGCCGCACTTGTCTAAATGTACTGGAAACAGGTGCGGAATTGGACATTCATAACACCCCTAATGTTGCGAAATGGCTAATCGTGTGCACATCAATGGATTTTGAAAAAAACGACGGCTATCCAAATAACATATGTGAAACGTGCTATTCGAAAATAAAGGCCTCCTATGAATTTCGTGTAATGTGCATTAAATCCACAAGAGAGCTGGATGGGGTGATAAACGCGTTCCCCAAATTGGAAATCGATAGACTTGAGCTGGATGGTGCTTGTGCCGATTTAAATAGCCCGCAATGGCTTCAGTTGGCTAACAAGATAGATGTTTCTAATATCGTTCCGATTGTGCACAAACAAGAGGTAATTGTTGTTTTGTTGAAGCCTGAACGGCGGCTAATTGCTTTTGTTTTGCTAGGAAGATCTGCCCGTAGAAGATCAGTCAGGGAATAGTGCATCCAATGCGAATAACTTACCTCTCTCAGTGCTGGAGGAGCAGGAAATAGATCACAATGACATTTTCAGTGGTCTCATAGACGACTCAACAGATTACGATTCAACACCTGAGCAAAACATACTAGATGGAGTGGAAGAAAGTGCAATGAAAAAGAACGACAAGCCGCCAGCACCGCGGCGAGGCAGGAAACCAAAAGAAGAGGACTATACGATGCCAGCGTATATTAAAACCCCAGAGATATACAACTGTGAGAAATGTCGAAAGAAGTTCTTCAAAAAGGATCGATTTGATGCCCATATCCGTCTGCACGAGGGACTGAAGCCATATCCGTGCAAACTGTGTGATAAGACGTACAACAAGTCGTCGCACTTGAAGGTTCATATGATGGACGTCCACACAGAACACAAGGAAGAGTTCAAGTGCGACTACGAGGGTTGCAATAAAGTGTTTCGTCGTAAACAAACTCTTCGTGTCCATTGTCGCATCAAACATTCAGAGGTCAAGTATGAACCGAAAATATTCATTTGCGAGGAATGTGGAAAGACTTTCCGAAACATCGGCGCACTTAGAGATCATCGATTTAGGCACACAGGAGAAGAATTTCCGTACAAGTGTGAGCAATGTGGAAAAGGATACGTATCTCAGCGAACGTATCGTGATCACCTCATGCGCCATGCGGGCATCAAGAACTTTGTGTGTCCTTACTGCGGATTAAGAAAGACGACCAAGAGCGAACTGCGCATTCATATAAACTATCACACTAAGGAAAAGCAATGGCCTTGTCCCGCATGCCCTCAAGTATTCAATAGTTCTGCGAATCTCGGCCTCCACAACCGTATAGTGCATAAGGGAATCCGTCGATTTAAGTGTCGGTTTTGCGATCAGAGCTTCGGTAAAGCGGAGACCCTTAAGCACCACGAAATGCGGCATACTGGGGAAAAGCCTCATGAGTGCACCATTTGCGGAAAGAGATTCATTCAAGTTGTTGCTCTCCGTGCTCATCTCAAAACACACAACAAGGCCACATAAGTGTAGATTAATTTGCGTGTAACATTAAATAAAAATATTCATTTATTTACAAGTAACAGGTGTTCTCGTCTAGGTATTAGTTTTGGGTTTCAAGTGCTCCATTTCCTTTTGTACGTAGACATCCATATCTTTCAGTGGTTTGTAATAGGTATGAACCAATTGAGATCCTGCGAGCATTGCAAGCATAGCACTGCAGAAGAATTTTGTATACTGCCCCCACGTAACTCCTGCGGGCATTTTGGTGATTTTACAACGATGCGACTGGCTCTGGATTAGGTGAATTCAATTTCGATTCCACGAAGTTCTTAGCTTGGCGTTTCTTGTAGGTATTGTCTGAAAGGGAAAATTAATAACAATGAAATGTCATCAGAAACATATGCAAGTTGTCATACAGAAATTTGTTTCGCCAACCGTCCAGTTTATCATAGAAAACTCAAGGCCAGCTCCAAGTGCGAAGAACACGGGTAGAAACCTATAAATACCCAACTGTTTTTTTCCGGGCCACTTGTCGAGAAACTTTTTCAACCGGTTGCTGTAAAAATTCATCGCTGAAATGAGGATATTAGATTATGTAACTACGGCGTTAGATTATGCAAAATACCTTTAAAAGGAATTTGACATTATTTCTTAGGAAATAATTTGGGTTAGGTATGCGATGGCCTATGGAATATCAATTTCTTTAAGTATATATGAATACAATTGTTAATACAAGAGCAGTGGATTCGGCATCCAAAATAAATTAAAATACAAATGAGACAAAACTCTGACAATTATCTGACATTTCGCACTGTTCGAAATGTAGACAGCAGAAGTTAAGGGTCGGCTACTCGACAGCAGGGTGGGTTTGTCGCAAAAGTGTTATATTCAAGCTTAACGAATTTATCTAGTAAATATCACTGGTAAATTTAGGAAATTAAATTATCTTAATTTTCATAATGGTTGTTCAAAATGCTTACTATACCTGAAAATGCAGAACGACATCCAGGACCATAAATAAATGAGTAAAGTAATTTATTTGTGCCCAGGACAGAGCGATTTAAGGCAGCTATTAGAAATTCTCCGATATCCGGGGCGCCAAGGTTTGAAAACCAACCACCGGAAATCGTAGACAGCTATTGCTCAAACTCAGACCTTACATGGGTTGCAGCCCTTATAAGTAAGTAAATTATTTAAAATAACAGGGGTTACTTTTTTATAATACATACTCTTTTATAAACGGGTATAACTATATTTCCATTGTGTCTTGACCTTAATAATGACAAACCCAAAGTACACCTAACTTCACAAAGCCGAAAATATTACGGCTGTCAAATTTGTAACAACAAAAAATCAAAAACATAAAAATACACCCTCAATTTGGTCTGCAGAAAAAAAATCGTAATATTGGGGAAGACGGAATAGATTATTACCTTATTTTTCTCTGGCACATCCAAAGGGTTGTAATGGTAAAACGAAGTAAAGCGAAGATTTTTCTACCACCAAAATGGAAAACATTGATGTAGATTTCTCGAATTTAACCCGGAATCAAGTGATAAACAAGTACATTGAAAATTTACGTCAATTGAAGTCTATTGCCGAACAACATTGCAACATTCGTGCATTCCAATTTGATAGTTATGTGCTATTTCAGTATTTTGAACAAAATCGATCAGCTAGCAATAACAACATAAACAGCAGCAATCATAGTAACAACCATGTAGCATTTATAAAGGCTGAAATTTTAAAGCAAATTATCGACCGCAAAAGGAAAATCCTCTTCTGGATATTCTATTTATTTATTGCGTGTATATTTATATCGTATAAAAACGAAGCGTCCACAATAGTCTTACGAAACATACAGACGTTCATATATCCGGGGATGAAGGTCTGGAGGAAAGTGACACTGCCAGTGATCAAGAAATTCCCTGGTCTGACGGAACTCTATGATGAATCATGTTTGATGATGAATCCCTTCTTTCAAGTGGACGATCTCAATTGCGATCCATGTGCAAATGTAAAGAACGTTTTAGATTTGACAAACATGGACGAGACGACTGAATTTGTGCCTTTTGTGTTTAAGGTTTGTGCCCAAAGTTATCCCCTAACAAGTAATACTCTTCAAGGTCCCCTTTTAGATACAACAAGATTTCGTTCAACCGGAAGACATTTTTAAATTGTACACCATTAATCGAGATACCTTCCAACGGGACGCATTCCGGGTACAATCGACAAATCGTGAAATCACCAATCTCGACGAATTGTTCAACGACTTCAATCGTACCCATCACGAACAGAGCCACAATCTGTGGCGATGCAATCGAATGCAGCCTGCACGGCTAATCCGGCGACTCTTTACGCGACCGGAACGTCTTCCAAAAACAGGAATCGCACTAGAACGTTACGTAATGATCGACACTCCAAATGCCGCATCGTATACTTTGCCAGACACAGAATGCTCAAACATGTATGTGCAGCAAGCATTAGGCACTCGATTCATTATTTTAAGACCAACACCAGAATGCCGGCACAAATGTCGCACCTTATCAGTGCGCTTGCCGCAATCGTTTGTATGTAAGTATTGTTTGCTTTCGATTCGAAAATGATGTGATGTGACGAATTTTCGTACGTTTCAGTAAGCTACAACTGGTGGTACTGGAAACCGATATCTGCCCCTGTGCCATTGACAGAGACCGTTTCCATAAGTCTTATCGGATCGTACTGCTAAGCACGAAGTAAATGTGTATAATCATAATCGATTTTATAACATAAACTCTACTAGTCACTAAGGTTTTGTTTTCCCAGTTTATACAGTTTTTTTTTATTATTTTATTTTATACGTTTCCAAATATCTTCATGCGGCCGCCGCTGGTCGTGTGTCACTTTTTGTGCGGCATAATTTTGTATGTCTAATTATTCAGCAATGAAATTGCGTACTTTCCTTTGTAATAGGCTCATATTTAAAATTATTTAAAATGCACTGATTCCTTCTTATTGCCGTTGAAATGTAAAGCAATACGTATGTTAATATATTTAGAACGCTTGTGTGTATATACGAATATTTTTGAAGTAAATCATCAGCTTATTTTTGTATTCGCGTATCTTTATGTAAATACTGGTATAAAACAATTATTAAAAGAAGAAAATAACGATTTGAAACACACAACCAATGCATTATTTTATAGTCGACTTCAATTCATTGGTCCATAAAACTATCGAACTTGCGGGGGTATTTGCATTTGTAGAACTAAGTGCTCGGCCAAAGGAAGTTTAATACGTTTCGTTTCCGGCACAATAATTACAGAGCCGAAGACCTATTTCCTGCACGCTAATTGAGGCATGTACTCGCAGTGGGCGTTAGTTGACGAAGAAGGCCACATCTCGCGTGGTTCTACAAGCATTGTGCAAGCCTAGTGTCAAACCTGCAGAATGTGTAACGAGGATGAAGAAACTGTAGAACACATACTGTGTCACTGTGTCTTCCTAGTCAGAACACGTCATCGCCACCTAGCCCGGTACTGTCTTAAAGCGGACGTACCTAGTTTATTAAAAAATATACCAAGATTCGTCATGAACTCGGGCTTCCGTAGGAGGGATCACAATAGGCACATCTGAGGCCGCAATGTTCAAGCGATACCCTTCCACCGCCCTCAAACATGCTAAATTCTAATTCCAAGCGTATTATCGTACTTTCTCTAATTCTCGAGTAGTTAAAGATTACGTGCATCTCGGTTCCAGAGTAAGGTTCCGGAGTAAATTGTACGAATAGCATCAGTACCGAGATCAAGCGTTGAACAAATATTGACAACCGCTGATTATTTAGGCTCACGATGCAATTGAGTAAAAGAGTCGTCTCTCGAAAGACCTTGACTCTATATAAGGAACTGATCATCCAAGACCTGATGTTCGGCGCGGATACATGAACAATCTTAAAAGCGAATGAAGAGGTCCTCGGTCTCTTCTTCGAGAGTACTCTACATCAAATCTGTTTGCGTTGATGAGTCTTGACAGGTGTCTACGCATCCAAAGCGTAAGGTGCGCCTGCAGAAAGCATGAACTACTCAGCTCAGGCACGAACAATCTTCTGATCCGAACTGTGAAGGAAAGCCACAGAAGACGCCCGCCCGTCTCTTATGTCACACACCCAAGTCGAAGTGGAGAAGGGCCTCAACCAATGTGGCGAGACAGCTAGTTACAGATCGCGTTAGTTATAGAGGCTTGTTGGTTAAGGCCTAGCTCCACCACGCACCATACAAAGAAGAAGGAGACTATCCCTGTAGGAAAGGTCACTGAATGATGGTTAAGACACCCTATTTGGTGGAGATGGTGCCCTGCCTGAGAAATGTGCTCATCTACTACAGAATCTCTTCCTTGGGAGAATCCTTTTAGACCGGGTAGTACGGAGTAACTATTAAAGAAGTTTCCAGAGTCCAGACTATCCACCAAGTAGCTCTGGTTGTCGCCGTTGGCTAAAGAGATGATCAGTTTCTCCGTGGTCGTAAAGAGCTAGATGTGCTTGTACTACGGCACTCACTCATGCCGCTTTATCGTCTGTGGCTAAAGGGTGGGTTTCCCGAGGAGGTATCACGAATTCGTTGGTAGATGGAAAGTGCAAGCGGCTGTGTCTTCATGAGACGTAGTATCAACGCTTTGAGATAAAAAATAACAAAGAACTCGTAATACAATGACGATTCAACATTTGAATTTATTTAAAAAAAGGGATTTTCGAGAAACGAATTTTCATAACTACTTAAGCTTATTTTGAAGACTTAGTTAATTCATCAAAATACGATCCAGTCATAAGATCCTCCTCTTTAATCTCAAATACTTTCATTAGTTCCTCCGCGATGGCTTGACCTTCTGCGATTGTTTGTTCGGCACGAAGACACACTTCGAATTCCATAAAATTCCCAAGGTCCTCAACCTTATCCAGATGGATTCTTGTTTGCTCATGCATAAATAAATAACGTTTTTTACTCAATATTCCAAGAGTGCCATTGCTAGCCGCAAGGATTTTCTCCAATACTTTGGGATCATCCACTTCGGTTTTGTTGTATTTTGATAGTTTCGGTCCAGCAGTGTCTGGTCTGTCGTAGAGCACTAGTTGAGCTTTTGCATTTTGTAAGTAACGCAATTTGAGGCGGCCCGTTGCAGATTTGAAAAACACATCTCTTTGCACAATTAGTTCCGCTTCGGAGGACGTTAACTTTTTAGCGATTTCTACCTTTCTTTCAAAGTTCTCATCGGTGCCGACACGCGCTTTTATTTCAATGTTCCTTTCTTCAACGGGTAAGTTTGTGGAGGTCATAATTATATTTTTTCGGTTAACAAGTGAAAGTTATTAGAAATGTTTAAGTAGTTGGTGAATTTTACTTGGCATACAGCAAAGATTTCTCTTAGATTTATATTCAAATACCCGCACTGTGCTTATAAGCCGGTTTTTACGTTTTGGTTGGAGACCGTTTTGTTGATGACAATCGATGAACAAATGTCAAAATTATCGGCTTGCAGATTATAAGCAAATTTGAAATGAAAATAATAATTAATGTGTAGTGTGAAGATTCAATGTTGTGGAAATACATAAAATATAAAATCCATTCAACAAATTTGCTCAAATTTTAAATACGAATTTCGAGAATTTTATAAGAAATGTGACGAAAATTGTGTTACCGCCTTAGGCAAATGTAATATGTCAAATATGACGAAAACAAACAAAATGCTATTAACGTCAAAACTGACATGCACCGGGCACATGTGTTTCTGATTTGTTTTCATTTTACCTCCGTTTACAAGAAATCCTACAGTCCTTAAATAAATATAAAACATGGCAAGGAAAAGAAAAATTCCAGCAAGAAAGCACCATGGAATACGAGATCCATTGAAACAACAGGCCATACAATTCGCAAAGTAATCCACAAGATATTTAATCATGCTAAATTCATAAACTGAACCCATCTCATTTTAGACTTAAAGGCGTTACAAACAATCCACCGCCTAAGGGAGACGATCAAAAGGTTTCGAACAGGTTTGCTCAATTTGCAAAGCTAGCCAATGATGCTAAAAGCGGAAAGAAAATGAAGCGAATCCGACGCGGAGTTGAAGATTTACCAAAAGTGACCACAAAAAATAATAGCACTCGCCAGACCACAGCAACTCCGAATAAAATCAGAGCTATCAAGCAATTGCCAAATGAAGATGACAAGGACTATCTGCGCAGGGTGAACCGGATGACGACGGAATCACTGAAGGAAGCCGAATACGAAGCAAAGTATGGAGTGTCAGTTGTCAGAGACAGCAAAACTGGAGCTATTGTGATCAAGAAAAAACCACCAAACGAAATCGACGAACTGATCAAGAGCAAGAAATCAAAAAAGCCAATGGCAAAGAGTACAGCTAAAAAAATTGACCCGAAGTTGGCAAGGGAACTCATTAAGCAGGCGATTAAGGAAACCGACGAGGAGGTAACAGATCTTTTCTTGTAACTGAATTGAGTTTTCAATTAAGTGATTTATAGATCAAAGCGGAGGACAAGACCATCGAAGAATATAAAAAAGATGTATTCAAGTTTGGAGAAGTTGTGCATGCCCCACCAACTTTGACTGTCATCCCTCGAAAAGCAACACCAAATGAAACCGTACCAAGGGTATGTTAAAAGCAAACATAACTTTGCTGTTTACTCATAACTTCGTTTTTTTATTTCTAGCCTGGGAAAAAGGATAACCTGCTATTGAAAGACATGCTAAAGGGAGCTGAGGATAAAAAGAAATCCTCCACACCGGCAAAGAACGCCCAAACAAAGAAAAACACAAAGCTGTTCAAGGGTAAGCTAAAGGGAAAACGCAAGGACTTGCCCCCTGTAACCCGAGTGATGATCGAGGAAGAGCAATCTAAAATCATCGACATGTACAGAAAACTTAAAAAGAATAAAAATCAATTGTCGAGCTTATAGACACAATTAAACAAAACACCGTCTCTTCTCTATGTTATGTTTATATTTCCGAGCTTCTTTGGATGAATAATAAAATTGTAGGTGAACTCAACTCACGATATAGGAATTTATATCAACATCAATTTCACAATCCACTTCCGTTTTTCTGTAGCATGTCAGCGAATCTTTTTGTTATTAAAAGGGAGGTGTCAATGAAACGGTCAACGCAATTGCTAAGGCATGTCTCTGTGCTGCTGTCCAGTTTCGATCCAGGCTTCCCAACGCATTTGTCCCAGCAAATTTCATTGAACTCGTGCACCTGACGATGTGAAATGGAAAACATAACATCCAAAGTTTAACTGAAGATATTTCACAATCATACCTGAGCATTGGCCTGGGCCTTTTGTTTTTCAATCATTAAGAACTCCTGGAGTTCTTGATCTGACGCTGTGCTGGCAATGGAATCAAAATCCGACATATTTAAGAACTAAATTTTATTAATTTACAGAGCCAAAGACCTATTTCCCTCGGAAATAATTGATAAAGTTATGTGCATAACCTTAAATTTCAAATGTTCTCCTTACGTCATTGACGTTAACATTGAAATGAGTGTATTCAACACTACATTGAGAGATAACGTAGTTTGGTTTATTAAATAAAATCTTTATGATTTACATATGTTTTACTTATTTTGAAGTAGTAATCCGAAAATTTGGTCCCATTTCTCCATCGATATTTCAAATAAGATAATTTGGTATTATCACTGCAATTTCCCAAAAATTTCCTTCAACAAATCGGATTTCGGTCTTAAAAGATTACTCAAATTGTTTTCTGTAACTCCTCATTACACACAGTTTCCTGTTATTTCACCTAAATAATGCTTAAACTGCCGAAAATAAAACAGTTGCCATGGGTTTTCTGGAGTGCGGTAAATTAAAGGTTTCCGGTAAGGTGTACATTATGGGAAAAACTGCTAAGCGTTTTTATATTTTTTTTTTAATGTTTGTGAAATGACGATGAAAATGTCAGACGATGTCATCATAAACCAAGATTGATGGTTACATCATTCTTGATCTTAAATGCAGTTAACATGCGAAAATTCGATCGCATACTTGCTTTCTTTCAATTCGTTTTCGTAATTTCTCTTTAAAAACCGTTCAAATTATTAATTATAAATTAAGTATAGATAATTATAAATATATAAATAGAATCCGTTGCTAACTCATAAGCTCTAACATTCTAGTTTCATACCGATGCTGTTTAAATATTAGTTATTTCGGTACCTCTGGAATACATTTTTGACATACATATATGAACGAGAACATATGTAGGTGACAGTCGATCAGTGTTTAGAGACATTTTGATTAATGGGTATACGTTAAATCAGAGTGAACCTAATATATATGGCTGGCGCTGCAATCCGAAGAGGACCAGGGCCTAACTTGTGAATCCAAGCTGATGTAAAATTCGAACGAACTACTATACCAGAAGCATAGTTAACTTTTAAAATACCCTGATATGCATATGATTGCATATGAGAACTTAAGCAACTTACTAACTTAACTACTCCTTACTTATCTACGCTAAATCGCACTGCCAACTGTCATTGACGAAATCGAAAGAGTGAACAAAAATATAACGAACATAAGCGAAGCGGTCGTTATTGTCGAGACCGTGTTCGGTATAAACCACATTTTTGCAGATTTTGGTCATGGATGAATTATCACTTAAATCTGACATTCTGTTCGGTAAATCACAACATGATAGTGTTGAGAATGCGAACGTATCAACAAATTTAAACCAACTCGAAGTAATGAGAAAAAAGTTCCTGTTTCCGCTGTTCCTCTTTTTCTATACTTAAAGTAAAATTCTGTATGTATTATTTGGACGTCCCATGCCGTCCCATGGTTTGTGCAACAGAGTGACATCTTGAAACGGTATTATAAACTATTAAATTGTAGACAATGCATCGGTTCTATTAATTTTGCCATCACTGTAGAAAGCTATAGATTCAAAAAGCTTTATAGCTTTGGCTTCTATTGCCATTGTGAAGATCATCCAACTTGTCAACAAGACAACAACACATGGCATCACAACAGGTTGTTTTGCTTGGTGGAATGTAAACATCGGTCGACAAGACTATTTATTTCTTTATAATGTCTATGATGGCGGCACTCAAGCAAAGAAGTGCTTTCCTTTGAGGAATTGTGTTATGAAAGAATCTTATTCTTTAACGCACGTGAAATTGTATTAACATTTTAGAATCAAATGTGTTTCAGTTGAAGATTTATGGAAACAGTGGTTGAATGTAGAAGTTTTTCTTCCGTGGCTGAAATTGTGACTTCATTAAATTTCATTGTTGCCTTGCACTTGGACATACATATGTACCTTGTCCTCCGATTGAAGAGATTTAATCCAAGTATTTTGGTCTTCAATTTTCTCGGGAGGTGGTAACATTAACAATTGCATTAGAAACTGCCAATTTCTGCAACGATTATTTTGCTTGCAAAAATTCACTTTGTTTTACGATAATCCGGCAGCCGATTGCGACATGCATTGGTGTTGGCGGTGATATGACACAATTTCTGGGAAACTAGAAACACGTCTGCCTGATAACACATGTATGATTATACTTCTCTATCCGAAAATATTGCTTCTACTCGCATTTACGCGATAACCGCCTCAAACATAGAATCAATCATAAACAATATATTTTTTGGGAACCCCAAAGCTTTGGCTCTCCACAGAATACTTCATTATCTCCCGATTCACTGACAAAGCTTTGCGAGTGAGTTGTTTGTTTATCGTCAGTCTCATTTCAGTACTAAACTAATCGAACCGCCGTCTTCTAAAGTCCCCACAGAACAGATTTGAACTTTGGTATATCCACACTGCCAGAGAGGGGCCACCACAACAATGCACAGTCCGGACTATACGCCAGCGACAGGACTCATTCAGGTGAAGTTCAGTCCGAGGTTTACGCAATATGCGAATCAACCGAAAATAATCGATTTGATCAGAGAGAAAATTGATAGAAACGAATACTTTTATGGCCTCGAAATATCGGCTAGATCGAATCACGTTCTGGACTACAACACATTTTCAGTGATGCCTTTGTTTACGTCTGTGGTTTGGTTGACCAGTTATAGTGACGTTGAGTCTGTCGACAATTTAGAGTCTGTTCACCTTACGAATCGTTTGCTTCCCGGGACGGTGGTAATGCCGCATTTTACCGCCTATAAGCTGACGGACGAAAAGCTCAAGCAGTATCTCTCGTTGAACTATTCAAATATGCTCGCCTTGCGAGGCAATGATGTCATGAAAGGTCAGAAATATCACTACGGTGCTCAGCTGGTGAAGGAGGTTCGGAAAATTAGAGGCGGTAAGTTTCTTGCACAACTTTTGAGTGAAATCTATCTAAATTTTCTTCCATTCTCAGATAGCATCGGTATTGCGGTGGGAGCGTATCCGCAGGGGCATCCTCAAGCGAAGTCACTTGAAAGCGATATTCATTTCTTGAAGGAGAAAGTAAGTAGAACATTTTTTTGATTATCTCACAATCGCTGTAATGTGGTTTGGCAAATAATGTTTATCATTAGTTACGAGAGGTTTAGATTACGGTAATGTCACCTAATGGCAATCAGAAACACCACGGGCTATTACCGAGGTAATTGCATTAGAAAAGCTTAATTAATATTCACCGGCAGATGAGGCACGTGTGAGGCATGGTATTTGCCCGTTTGGATATGCAGTTTAGTTATTTGAGCTCGTTGTAAATATTTTCTCCGTCTTCCTTATGAATCGGAGTATGCAAAATGCATGTGATTTGATGCAGTTTGGCTTGGTTGATGGTGATGCTGTTTACTGCAAATTTAGCCGTGAGCAAAGGTTGGCAAGTGTTTACGTCAGTTGGACACCGCACGTCATTTGCGTTTACACTGCAGCACAACTTCTTACATACATGTAAACATGCAATTAATTACGACCTCTAAGTGCAGTTTGGTCTACATTTTGCTAAGGTGAGGTGGTGAAATATTTTAGCATTCAACGTATGTGGGTGCTGGGAAATTATGACATTCTCCGGAATTCGCGAAGACGTTGAATTTGGCCGGCATTATTTTATAACTTTTAGCGGATGGGTATAGTCATGCCTTCATTATTGTTCGATTAGTTCAACTAATTCAAACAAAATATCTACAGGCAAGCTTAGATAAGTCTAACTTCGGTAACTCCAAGTTTTGATAACTCGAATGAAATAGGTCAACTATATTTACACATCCCTGGGCTATTAGCGGAGTTCGTTTTGTTTAATTGAGGTCTTAAATTCTCATCTGTTTTAAGTCGAAATAGAATGAAGCAAAGCTACATCGTTTGTCTTAACAATATTCTCTTCAAATTTGGTAACGTTCTTTGACTTGTAATAATGCAGAACAAAATTCTAAATTTAATTTTTTGAAGAATAAAATTGCACTCGTTTGTCTTCATTCAATAATGTACCGAATAATTAGGGTAAACATACACGCGAAATACTGTTAAATGTCCCTCTGCTTTGTATTGCCCTATAGTCTGATGTGGATCGTGGCCTCATTTTCTGATAATCAGCCATTATCCATGAATGGCGCTTGTATCGACGAAACCGGAAAACTTTCCATCCTCGGTATGTACATCAACACAACACTTAGTTGGAACGATCACATATTCGAGGTCGCCAAAAATGCTGCGAAATGTTTAGGTTTCTTTAATCGATGCAAGAAATACTTCTTCAGATTTGGCTTTAATCTATAAGGCGTATATTCGCCCTAAGCTTGAGTATAACGCTCATATCTGGTCTGGTGCCCCCAAGAACACCCTGCACCTACTAGATAGAATCCAAAAGCGAGCGATAAAACTTATAGGAGACAACCGTGTCTTCTTTGTCCGTGTTTTATCGTTACTTTAACAAACGATGCTCAAGTGAGCTAGCCAACTGCATTCCTCCTCTCCTTGAATTCACCCGCAATACACGTCTCGGCAGGAATGCAGTTTACCCTTAAGCCTGCTTACGGACGCACAGTGAAATTTAGTGACTCGTTTTTTAGCCGCGCCACACGAATATGGAATGCTTCTTCAATATTTTCTATAGATTACAATCCGCAGATGTTTAAGACCAATGTGCAGAGGTACCTCCTCTCTCTCTCTCCCTCTATACCTTCGGCCCGTGCTGTGTCTTGACCCTGTACAATTAAGGGTATCAATAACACCTTGAGCACGCGCAAATTATAATAAAAAAAACTAGCAGGCCTCATCAACTAGAGCTTCCTCAAAAACTATAAACACCTCATCCATCTGCACCGCCTTAAACAACGGCTATGTTTCTTTGTTGCGTTGGAGTCGGAAACTCTTCGGACCGAAGCCAAGTTGTACATTCGATGTAAGTGCAGTAGCCACCTTAGGCGGTGGATCCGTATACACCAGGGTAGACTTCTGTGATCGTACGGTCTGTGATTGAATCATCGCCTACTTAGGGTACTTTTACACGATCTAATTTCGACAGCAAGCTTTTCCATCTTGTAGGCAAGGTAGGTGAAGCTTTCCCTATGTCTCACCTCTCTTGCCAACAAGATGGAAAAGCTTGCTGTGCAAATTTGTTCGTGTAAAAGTGCTCTAAGCCAAATCTCAATTGCGCTTGCTCGGTCGGACTTTAATCGGCATGTGTACAGGTTTTATCGAATTTACGAGAATTGATATCAAAACATATCAAGTCTTTCCATATCGAAATTGAGTTTGGCAATTCAAAATTCAAATGCTCTAAAATGCATTTTACAATAAATAAAATTTCATACTTACACAAATAGTTATCACACAAATAGCGAGTAGATAGTCACCCGTATCACAAATTCAATCATAATCGAAAATGGGCACGAACTCTCACAGAATTCGTTGGTAGTACAGTCATAATGAAAAATCTGCTACAAATTTCGTTAAGGTTGCTATCACTGAATACGAATGAATTCGAAATTTGTATGTATTTCTACGATAAGTTATATACCTCGGAATTCGTAATTTCGTTCGGTTTCAGTGATATAATTTTTTCGTAGTTCCCTCTGTAACTTCGAATCGGACGAATGGATTCTGTGATAGACCTAGAACCTTGTGCTCTGGGTTGCGATATTACGGTCTGCGATGTTTCATAATGTGAATACTGTTTGTCTTTAACCAATTGATTTATGTATATTCTACGTATCCTATGTATATCCAAAAAATGTTAAATTTGGACCGTGCGAACGCGCAATTACTTTTCTCTCGGGGGACTAATCATTACTTCTTCTTCTTTTGACCTTGTCCACGCCTCTGAACCATACCTCTGTGCCATAGAAATTGTCTGCAATTGTGGATGTCTAACATGAGTTACAGTTGACTTGGTTTTTTTTAAAAGGGAGCTCTAATATGCAATCACGAACCATACCTCTGTGCCATAGAAATTGTCTGCAATTGTGGATGTCTAACATGAGTTATAGTTGACTTGGTTTTTTTAAAAGGGAGCTCTAATATGCAATCACCTCTTGACTCCAAAGAAGCAGCTGCTGACAAGATTATTCAACGATTGAGTTCGGTACCGATGTTTCCGTCATCGTTTTCTTACTTCTGAAAATTCTTCTTAAAACGTGTTATTCATAGTTTTGCATTCAGTTCCTACTAATTGGTGCCGGACTCTTACACAAAATCAAATACCACGTGTCCCTTACTTAAGTAGATAGTGATTGATTTAAAAAAATGTACGGTGACAGCATAATTTGTGTTTATATACTTGCTGCATGGGTTAAGTTGACTTAGGTCTCTCTTCGACTGGATGGCGCAGTTGAGTGCCTGGCCTTGGTTATTGAGGTCTCAGGTTCGAATTCCAGTGAAGGTTAATATGCTATATGATATTATCTGGTTTTCAAATCTGGTCCAGTTACCATTTGTCATTGGGATCAAATTAACGGCAGTGGGTAACAATCGACCAACAATTGGTCTAAGTGTGTTGGCCATTGTTACTGCCAGGCCAATAACTTAACCTAACCTGTATTCGCCGTAATACAGAAAGTCCTTGGCACCAGTTTACATATGTATGTGTATGTCGTACATGGTACGACAGAATGTCTGCCATGAACGAAAAATTAATTTCTATTTACTGCTATGACTGAAGAGTCTTAGTTCTCCTTTTTAGATCCACACTCTTTCTAAGATCCAAATGTGTAGCATATCTAGTTTAATTTACAGCAAAGATTCTTCACAGAATGTGCCCCTCCTTTTCGAATATGTTGTTACAAGATCAACCAACTCGTGCAAGCAGTATAAACAACGATAAACATTTCGAAAAAAATTGTAAATCACCGCAATTGGGTTACCGGCAGGTTTTATGATTTAATTCCTCTAATTCGATTCACTTTAGAGAATACGACCCATGACTCAACTGACTGTTAACTGGGGACTTTTATTATTATTTTCCACATTGATCAACAGAGCATAACACTTTGACAAGCAATTGCCACTAAACGATCCATCGCATTGAATCTAATTCATTTGCTTTCATTTGCAGGTCGCTTGCGGTGCGGACTTCATAATAACACAAATCTGCTTCGAGGTTGACGCACTCATTGATTTTCTTGGGCGATTACGCGAAAGTGGAATCACCGTGCCGATTGTAGTTGGCATCTACATACCGGAAACTTATCAGAAAATGCAGCGAATGCTTGAAATCATTGAGGTACCTGTGTCCGATGATGTTATGCAGGAATATGCAAAACGAGCTCAAAACAACGAAGACTTTCAGGAATACGCTAGAAAAATGGCTGGAGAAATGATTGAGGCTGTATTTAGGAGTCATTGGCTGGTGCGTGGTGTGCATTTCTTTACGCTGAATTGTTTTAATTCTACGGAAGCGGTTGTTGACAATGTTGTGAAAAAATATGTAGAAGGAGGAAAACGAGAAGATAATAAAATTTGAAAGACAGTAATCTTTGGAATTTTTATTGAAATCGATTTTGAATGCTACTCAATTACTCATCAGTGATAGTTTCAGGGCTGCATATGACAGGGTGCATAGAGACGAGCTTTACGGCGCCGTGTTTAGTTTTGACATTCTTGACAAACTTGTTAGGTTATGCAGGATTACGTTGGAGTGTTACTGTCAATGTCAAAAAATGTCTAAGGGCAAGACGACATGCTGTCATATGATTTTTTAATAGAATACTTCAGAAGATAGCCAAAGACTTCGTCAACCGCGGCTCTGGAGTAAACAGGAACCAAGACGCCAGTACCGAGATCAAACGCAGAATTACTCTTGCTAATCGCTGCTTCTGAGTAACATAGCTATCTCTCGAATCACCAAGCTGACTTTATATAACACTCTGATCAACATTAACCTGCTCTATGGCGCAGGGACATGGATGGTATCCAAAGCTGATGAAGAGGCTCTTGTTTGTTTTAAGAGAAAATGTCTGCAGGGATTTTTGGTGTTCGCGTTGATGGCGTCTGGAGGAAAAGATTCAACCACGAAGTGTACGAGCTGTACAGCGGTATGCACCTAGTGGGCGGATGGACACCACAGCTTTGGCCCGAAGAGTCTTCGATTCCGACGCGTTGGGACAACGCAGCAGAGATTCAGGAGGCACAGCACGCTGTGGTGTCCCAACGCAGCAGTGATTCAGGAGGTACCGCACGCTGGAGGCAGCTGGCGAAAGATCGTGCTGACTGGATAGGCATGTTGGTTGAGATCCCAAATAGTGAAGAAATTAATGGCATTTTATTTATTTATTTCTAGCATGACGACACATGGTACACCGAGGTTGTAAGAATTAGAAAATCCGTCGCATATACAGTGGGGAGCACAAATGAAAATATCAAGAAATCAATAAAATACATTTAAAGGAAATGGTTCCACTTAAATGTTTTGCTGTTTACAATTCTGTTTCAAAAGAGAACTGCGCCATCTAGTAGTGAAACTATTTATTAGTTGTATTAAATAAATTTGTGCGACGTCTATGAATGAGTTGCTAAGTAAAATGTATCACGCATTTGTAGGGTTTGTGGTTGTGATATAGGGCGAGATGATTGAAAGAAGAATTGAAGTAAAAAAAAGCAAGTTATTAAACAACAACTAATCATGAATGCATAGCACACGACATGATTAAATATTTCAGCAGATTTTTCAGATTAGTGAAAAAAAATTTGAAAATATGTTCTTTAAAACGTTGTTCTGTTGGAGAAATGAAAATATTCACAGATTTTTCTTCTAAGCACCTATGAAGAACAAAACTCGTTCATCGCTCGAGGTGGACAGACGGTGTTCCATTACAAAACAAATCATGGATTGTGCAAAAATTAATCGTACCACATTTGTCACTATTGGCAAGTAAAAAAGTGAAAAAAAATGTATTCAACTGTTTAGCAGAGCGTAGTTTCGATCTACGGACCTCTGGGTTATGGGCCCAGCACGCTTCCACTGCGCCACTCTGCTTGTTGGAAATTGATTGACGAGTGCGCATAAGAATCCCCGAGTTGACGCAATAATGGTATGTGATGACAAAATGCATTTCTTAGTTATTTGAGTTGAATGCCAGTACATATGCAAAAACGTATGAAGCATGGAAATGTGGGTGATGAAATGTTTAGCTCTCGCGTCAAAAGAAAAAAAAAAAAAATGCGTATTTTTCGAAGCAATTAACCGAAGAAAACAATTATCCATAGGAAATCAGCAGTGAAATAAATGATAGTGAATTTTAGGTTTTAAGTTAGTTGAGTTGAGTTGGGAGAAATTTGTAAAAATGCAGCCAGTAGAAGAACTAGGCCTACAAGGCAACGCTGCATCGAACAACGAGAGCTGTTCGTGAGCTCTACGAACAGAAGAGAAGGGAAGAGCACCGGCTTCTCAGAAAGAAAAAGAAAGAGCATGAGAAGCGCGCGGTCGTGGAGATGGAGAGGTGTTACGGCAGGAAGGAGGTCCGAAAGTTTTACCAAAAGGTAAAACAAATATCAGGAAGATACAGATCTCGGACCGAAGCCTGCAGGGACAAAAATGGACAACTAGTAATAGAATCGCAGTCGATGCTGAGAATTTGGAAAAATCATTTCTGTAGACTGTTAAACGGCGATGACGATACAAATTCCGCTGTCAGGCAGAATGTTTCACTCAATCTGGACGATGATGAACACGAATTCCGTCCCCCCGACTTGGACGAAGTCAAGATAGCGATATCTAGACTGAAGTCGAACAAAGCTGCAGGAGCGGACGGATTGTCCGCGGAACTGTTTCAGGCAGCTGAAGATGACCCGGTTGGGCGCATGCACCAGCTCATCTGTAAGATATGGTCGGAGGAAAGCATGCCCGATGAGTGGAATCTCAGCGTCGTTTGTTCGGTCCATAAGAAAGGAGACCCCTTTGACTGCGGCAACTATCAAGGGATCAGCCTCCTTAACATCGCGTACAAAATACTCTCCGCCGTTTTGTGTGAACGCCGGAATCCCTTTGTCAACAACCTGATAGGTCCTTATCGGTGCTGTTGCATTCCAGGAAAGTCCACAATAGACCAAATATTTACACTTCGGCAGATCCTGGAAAAGACTCAAGAGATGCAAATCGACACCCACCACAGCGTGCATAGAGACGAGCTATACAGCGCCATGTCTAGTTTTGCCATTCCTGCCAAACTCGTCAGGTTGTGCAGGATGACGATGGAGAACTCTCGCTGCTCCATCAAGGTCAGTAACGACCCACCGAGACCTTCAATGTCAAAAAAGGTTTTAGGCAAGGCGACACGCTGTCATGTGACTTCTTTAACATCATACTTGAGAAGATCGTGCGAAACTCAAACGTAAACACCCGAGGCACGATCTTCCAAAAGTCCGTTCAACTGCTTGCTTAGGCGGACGACATTGACGTGATTGGACGAACACAGCGAGCCGTCAATGAGGCGTTTGCTGGCATTGAAGCGGAAGCGGCTAAAATGGGTCTAGCGATAAACCAGGGCAACACAAAGTACATGCTGTCATCACGGAAGGCCGCACAACATCGACGTCTCGGACAGAGCGTCATATTGGGCAGCAGAAACTTTGAGGTAGTCAAGGACTTCGTCTACCTAGGCTCCGGAGTAAATAAGGACAGCAACACCAGTACCGAGATCAAGTGCAGAATTACTCTTGCCAATCGCTGTTTCTTTGGGCTCAAGAGGCAATTGAATAACAGAGCCATCTCTCGAAACACCAAACTGACCTTGTATAAAACCCTGATCATCCCAGTCCTGCTCTATGGCGCAGAGACATGGACGCTATTGAAAGCGGATGAAGAAGCTCTTGGTTGTTTTGAGAGAAAAGTTCTGCGTACGATCTTTGGTCCTGTTTGCGTTGATGGCGTTTGGAGGAGAAGGTTCAACCACGAACTATACGGGCTGTACAGCGGCATGCACCTAGTTAAGCGTCTTCAGATCCAACGCTTAAGATGGCTAGGTCATGTAGAGCGGATGGACACCACAGCTCCGGCCCGAAGAGTCTTCGATACCGAGCCATTGGGACAGCGCAACAGAGGACGTCCTCGCACTAGATGGCGCACACAAGTGGAAAAGGACTGGTGTGCGCAACTGGAGGCAGCTGGCGAAAGATCGTGCTGGCTGGAGAGGCATGTTGGTTGAGGCCCAGGTCCACCCCGGACTGTAGCGCCAATCAAAGAAGAAGAAGAGGAAGAACTAACACTTTGTACGCATGCATGAGAATAATGAAAATAAAGACTTATTTTTTGATATGTACGACAATTTGTGTGATAGGTCTTCGAATTGAATCCGATGGGAGAATGGAGCAGGGAACTGCCATTGTGATGCGTATGAATTTGGAAAGGATATCAAGTAAACACACAACAGGCCGACGTTGGCCTAAGTGTAATTGTAGTCAACCAGCGGAACTGAACATGAAGTGCATCACTGGAGGTGCTGGCAAAAATGTATATAGCGATGTTAAAAATGTAATCGGAAAGTTGTGTCCGCTTTTCAGATGTTTACTTTGTTTTTCGTGGAACACTTGGCATTAAAACGACTATGCAGTACAAACCGCTACCTCCGACCAAATGTAAACTCCACAAATGCCACCACCTATAGTTTAGAGCCGAGATATTGTGGAATCGCGCCTTGTATGAATGACCAGAACAATGCTCTATAAATCTCTAGTTTTATCAGTTCTTTTTTATGAAGCAGAAAGTTGGCAAAACAGGAGAGTTTATTCTCGGTAATACGGGAAAAAAGTCGAATATAGAGAATGGAAAAATGCTACTCTAAAAGCTGTATGAAATTGTGGATGTAGTCAGAAAGACCGCGTTATAATACGCGCTACCACGAAACACTATAACTATATCAAACCTTACGATTAATGTCAAGCTGTTTACAAAATGTAGCAAGTTTTCCTCTTCTTTCTAGAGTTAACCGCCGAATGGTAAGCATCGAATATATCATCTCTGAACTCACGTTAAAAATGTTTTCCTTTTCTTTCAAATGCCTGTACCGCGAGATTAATTAGCACCTCAAAAAGACGATGAGTCATGATTGCATTCCTCCCGATACTTCTATGAATGTACATACATACGTCATTGCAGTCGACTGTCAATAATTAGTACTGATTGTTGAGTCGAATAAAAGGTGTTTGTTTTGGTATGTTCCTTCATTCGAAGTGATTGCTCAGTCAGCTAGCACTATGAGCCAATAGAGATATCCTATCCCAACTTATTTTCTGTTGATCGAATCCTAATACAGGGAATCTCATGTATTTTGCAATACAAAATGTTGTTTATCTTCACATTCTTTCCAAATTATAACTAAAGCGATATTCTTTGTTCTTTGTCAGTCCGAGGAGGACTGGCTCTCAATGAACAAGCCTCTCCAACACCATGTTGGTTTAAGTCCTTCTCCACATGGGTGCGCCATCACGCGTGCGCGCACCTCTGTCTGTTGCGTTGCCCCACAGGTTCGGACTTAAAGATTTTTCGGGTCGTCCATACGCTTTACATGGCCCAGCCACCGTAGGCGTTGGATCCATAAACGCTTGGCTATGCTCATGTCGCTGTACAGCCCGTATAGTTCGTGGTTGAATCTTCTCCTCCAGAAGCCGTCAACACAAACATGATTAAAGATCGCACGCAGAACTTTTCTCTCGAAGAAACCAAGGACTTCTTCATCCGCTTTTGAGATTGTCCATGCCTCCGTGTCGAATAGCAGGGCGGTGATGATCAGTGTCTTATATAGAGTCGCAGACCTAACTTGGTCTTTCTAGAGAGGGCTCTATTACAATTGCTTCTTGATCCCAAAGAATAAGGGATTCGGAAGAGTTATCCTACGCTTGATATCGGTACTGATGTTATTCGTACAATTTACTCATGTGCTGAGGTAAATGAAGTCTTTGACTACCTCGAAGTTATAGCTACCCATTGTGACACTCGGTCCAAGATGTCAATGTTGTATGTCCTTTCTTGAGGACAGCATAATTTTCGTTTTGCCCTCATTTATCGCCAGACCTATTTCAGCTGTTTCCGTCTCAATATTAGCATAGCCTCATTGACGTCTCGCTAAGTTCGTCCAATCATCAATCAATGTCAATGTCATCGAGGTATGGTAATATTTGTAAGGACTTCTGGAATATCGTGGCTCTAGTGTTGGCATGTGAGTTTTGCAAGATCTTCTCCAGGGAAAAAATCACATGACAGCGCGTTGCTTTGCCTAAAAACCCTTTTTAACATTGATGGTCTCGGTTAGAGATGTGCCATCCCAAAACAATCTTAACTCGAGTTGACCCGAGTTGGATTAAAGCTAATCGAGTTGAAACTCGAGTTGACTAACTGAGTGCACTTCGTGGGTTTTTTCCAGGGTCTGCCGTAGTGTGAAGATCTGGCCTATTGTGGACTTGCCCGGCCCGAAGACACATTGATACGGACCTATCACATTGTTAACTTACGGCTTAAGGCGGGTACACAAAACGGCAGAAAAGATCTTATACGCGATGTTTAGAAGACTGATCCCTTGATAGTTGGCGCAGTCAAATGTGTCCCATTTCTTGTGAACTAAAGCAATGCATATAGTAATTTTAATTGAATTTTACTTTTATAATGTTTTTCTACCAGTAATGTACATCGATGAATAAGAGCAACGAATAAAAGCAAACAGCAAACAACACTGAAGAGAGGAAAATACAAGGCGTTCATGACAAAACTCTGCAACAGAATGAAAGATGAGCGATTAATGCACCGATCATCAGAACATTGTTAAAGTATACAAAATAGTCCAAGACAACTTGGTTTTGAAATAAGTTAAAGCCATCTAGTAATGCACCATCGCTACCACTGACTCTGCCAATATTAGCAATTGAAAAGTAAATAATGTGCATTATTCCGTAGAAGGCCTTGCCATTTGATAATGAAAAAAACCACCCACAAAGTTGAATGATGCCAAAACCACGCTTCAAAGCCATTCATCAATGGCGCAGGAAAAAATATTGCATTTAATACCGAAATACTTGCCAAGGAAAATCTTTCTTCTTTTCTAGACTCAAGAGGACGCAATCGGTGATATAATGTGTATGCAAAGTGAAGACGCTCTTAAGCACACACACACATACGCCCCGAGGGACTAGCAAGCGCATGATGAAATGATGTCGAATTAGCCAAAGGGGATGAATGTTTCAGACTTTAAATCAAAGACAAGCAGCGAATCTGAAATCTCTGCAACACAGAGAGCCGAACGTCAGATGACCTTGAGAGCTATTTTTAGCAACGGATGTGTGCAGAAGGAAAACTTCTCAATGTTTCTCACCCGAAATAGGTCAAACTCGCACACCACAACACCACGCGAACGTGTCCTCAGAGAGAGAGAGCAAAAACCTCCCACAGTCCCACCCATAATAAGTTTCCCAACAATGAGTAGTGTGTTGTACGACGTCACAGCTTTGCAGCAGCAGCGGTAGTGGCAGCCCGCGCCAACGGTGGTCGATGAGCTGAGGCCGTCACCAGTGTGGAATGCAGGCGAAGGCTAAAACTTTTGCTCCACCATCGAACGGAATCATTGACAAGATGTTGACGTTCATCTGACAGCGGGAATGTGTGCAGTCAACATTGGCTGTGTCCAGCAATTACAGGGTGTTGAGTGTGCCAGCAGTCGGTTGATTTGTGTGCGCTGTCCCTTGCTCGGTCATTGATTTGCACTTCCTTGACATTTGTCTCCCTCTTCGTTTCCTGACTGCGTGCGACATTGAACAACATCCAAAACTGACTACATCCGACGGGTGCATCCGGATTGTATGTAATTCCCAGTAGTTGTGTGTAGTGATGGGAACTATCGAATGAATTGCACTATCGATAGTTAGTAACTGAATAATTTCAACTATCGAATGATTTTATTCATTCATTCATTCACCGACTGGGTTGTTAAAACAATACACGCCAGGGTTGAAGAGTGGGGATGGGGCTCCCGTTTTTTTTTCTGAGGTTTCCTTAAGAGGCCTAATCCTCGATATATATAATTATCACAAAAAATAAATCAAAACCGTCTTCTCCGTCTCTTACCCTAAGGGTGCTTTTTTCATGTGAGTTCCCTTTGCCTCTCACAACGAACTACAAAATCAAATACCAATCTTATTTTATTTAATGCATACATAAATACATCATTTGTACTTAATTCATTTCATTCATAAAATACAAAGTTCATTACATAGTACTAACATACTAACTAATTACATCCCTCATTCCGGTGTTTGGCTATTCTTCCATCGTCTTTCAGAAAGAATTGCTATTAAGGAAGACTATTTGATTCAATTTTTCTCCCTTCAGGCGATTTTTTCTTCAAACAACTAAATCCATTCAAACATTTTTGCATCATACAACTGAACGAATCGTTCATAGCAGCCGATAGTCCAAAGTCCAAACGTACGAAAAAACCATTTATTCAACTAAAACCATTTGAACATTTTTCCATCATACAACTGAACGAATCGTTCATAGCAGCCGATAGTCCAAAGTCCAAACGAACGAAAAAACCATTCATTCAACTAAAACCATTCATTCGACTCGATAGTCCAAAGTCCAAGCGAACGAAAAAACCATTCACTCAACTAAAACCATTCATTCGACTCGATAGTCCAAAGTCCAAGCGAACGAAAAAACCATTCATTCAACTAAAACCATTTGAACATTTTTCCATCATACAAATGAACGAATTCGAACTCGTCTCTTAACTGAGTCGAACTATCGGCTCGAATCAAACCTTAGAACAATCTGTCATGCAAATATTTTGGCAATGTGTGTATGCATACACAAAATTCTCTCTCAGAGAAGCTGCCATGCGAACCATTTGACTCAGTCCAATCAGCCATACAAGGCCCCTTTTACACGAACTAAAATTGACAGCAAGCATTTCCATTTTTTAGGCAGAAAGGTGAAACTTGCTGTCAAAATTAGTGTGTGTAAAAGTAAAAAAAGTAAAAACTATTGAATATTTTTTTCATTCAATTTGATGAATGAATGGTTTTCGACTATCGAATAAATGAATAGTTTGCAACTATCGAATAACTAGATAGTTTTTATTCGATAGTTCCCATCACTAGTTGTGTGTGCTTGCGCTTGACGGAGCCTTTTGAAGACGCCGCGCCGCCGGGAATATGGAATGCGGCCAATAAGATGGGTTTCTTTATTCTCGATTTCTTAATTAAAAAATACCTAGTGCCATGAGTGTGCAGCGGAGGAAAGTTTATCTTACGCTGACGCTTACGGGCGGGGAGGGGCAACAATTGCGTGGCTTTTGTTGCTCGCGACGTGTGCAGGTAAAGGCATGCGATTAGCCAAAGGAGTTATATCCAAGTTTTAATGAAATTTCACTTCGCTAAACGGATTCTGCTATACGGCAGAAGGTGGAACGTGTTGGGTAACATAATGGGATGTTCAAGAGATTCGGAAAGAAAAGGAATGTGTAATAATTTCCTCAGAGAACTAGCAAGTGTTTCTGAAGAGGTGTCGTGGCAACGCACTGGAATGGGGATCGATGGGGTCGGCGGACGTGATGGTATTGAATAGGAATTCCGAGTTGTCTTACGTCGAGGGGATGTGTTGGGAGTGTGGAAGTGAGGACTTAAAGTTAAGGCATTGACGGACTGACGGAAAATCTGTCAGGGACACTTCTCTCGCGTCTGTCATTGAATGATATAAAAACTTTCCGTCAATGCAATGTTTCTGGCTGGACCTTCATACATTTTGTATGGAATTTGATGAAACTCAATGAAATAACTGAAGTATGCTTTGAGGAGTCATTATTTTTATTTTTAATTTAAAGTCTTTTTTTGTTATAAAAGGTTGATGTATTGTCTCATTGTCATTTATGGCATTTTTTTAACTGATTACTGTGTTGTTATAAACAGACAGGCTCTTCGCAAGCAGTGTATGCAAATCTTTTTTTTTTTGTTGCCGCTTCCACACGACTTTTTCTGGCGCGTAGTTGTCTGGCCACCGCTAGTCTGTGGCGTCATATGTTGCGATTATACTCCGAAAGAAAGATTCCATGCCATTTCGAACGGAAAAGACTGAAATGAAATGAGATGAAATGACATTTCTTTATGCTGTGATGGGAGTTACTCGCCGGGATAGGTTTAGAAACACGGCAGTTCGCGAGGAACTCAATGTCGAGCAGCTATTTCTCTCAACTGAAACAGCTTTGCTTCGATGGTTTGGTTACGCGGCAGATCGCGTCTTTCGCTACTCCAAAAGAAAGGCGATCCCTTGGCAGACCCAGGACGATGTGGTTGGACACAGTCAAAAAATTCACCTGGTTGCGCCTGTGTATTAATACTGATGAGTTTGAGTCGATGACGGTCGATCGAGTAGTCTGCAGATCTCTAGTGTCTGCTTTACCCCCGCTAACCCTTTAGTGGATCATGCGGAAAATGATAATGATGAACGCTCATATTATTCTTGGACCTGTTTAATCAAAGAATTCAAAAATTGTCCAAAAACGTCCAAGACCACTGCACTCCGTTGCGCTCATATTATTTACTTTTTTGAAAATTAGGAAAAAATTCTAATGCTGCGACATCCGATGTTGGAGAAAAATGTCTTTGCTTTGCATGTATATTCTACCAACATTTGATGCACAACGTCGAGATCAACATTGTTTCAAAACAAAATTGTATGTGGTCTCTTGCTGTGTTTACATCAAAATGAGTGATTTTTTCAGAACGCAAGACACAGCTGTGGAATGACAGCGACTACTATTTCGCTTTGTCAGGTTATTTGCGTTGTATTTTATAAATTCCTGTTGACCCCTTATTTAGTAGAAGCTTCCAAGATATCTTCGATCCTCACCATAGGGACAACGCCACAGAGGACGTCCTCGAACCAGATGGCGCACACAAGTGATGATGAACCTCAACCAAGTGATGTGCGCAGATGGAGGCAGATGGCGAAAGATCGTGCCGACTGGATAGGCCTATTGGTTGAGGCCCAGGTCCACCCCGGGCTGTAGCGTCGAGCAAAGAAGATGACTACAATGACTTCACGAATGGGAAGTGCCTTTAGACAAACTGTTGTTCAAGCGTGACTGACCAAATAGTATTTGTCGGAGATTTGTCTTTTTACCACTTGGAGAACTGTAGAGTTTTCTGATTGTAGGTAGGTAAGTAGTGGCATTTACACACTTAGGCCAGAGAAGGCCCACGCCACCAGGAGGAGTGAGTATGACATCCAGCCAGTGCGTTGACTGTCACCTTCAACCTATAGTGGATTTCTTAGTTTAGACTAGGACTGTTGCAGTCAAGATGTGCTTTCCAATTCATCCTGGTCAAGGCAGCTTGTACAGAAGTCATTGGGGAAAAGGTCTAGTCTTTTGGCGTGGAGGCCTAATAGGCAGTTTCCGATGATTTTTCGACCTCGGGTGCTAATTTTTAAACTTTCTATAGAGATCAGGCTACTTGATGTTCAAGCTGAGGCCAGATTTTATTTTTCTGTTCGACAGGTGCTGCGTGTGCTGTCCATTTATTTTTTTGAGTACAAGGGTTATTGATCTGCAACTTGAAGGAAGTTAAAGTGGTATCTATGTTACAAGAGATTTCATCAATCGACAGCTTAGCAGCGTGTTTAGCGAGTTCGTCAGCTTCTGGAAAGTCTCTATGGTCTGGCAACCAGCACTGCATGGAAGACGCTGCATTGATCGGAGAGAGAGAGATTTGCTCATATTTGGACACTCTGAGACAGCTCCATTTCCGTCTTGGATCAATCTGTGGAGAAGTTTATGGGTTTAGCAAATTGTGTGGTGCAGCCGTACCACAGGTCCCTGGAGTTAGGAAGCTTTCTGGGGGTGTCGTGGTGAATTGTAGTCTAGTAGGATTTGGTACGTTGGCGTGTGTAATCGCACCCTACAGAGCAAGCCTTTAGACGAGTCACGCAGTTGGTTTTTGAGGGCTCCACAGATGTATTTTAGATAGGGTGTGACGTTTAGTGTGGGCCACCACACAACCGTGCCGTATAAGAGTGTGTCAACCCATTTATATCCAATGGCTGTGATGCTCATGCACAAGCTGTAGTGGCTTTTCTTACTCTTACTCCTTCTGGTTGCAATTGTTGCAGCGTCTCGTTGTCATTAGAACTTTTTATATCTGATAACACCCCCTATTATCAAATTTGGCTCCTCAAACGATTTATTTCGCTCGAGAATATACTTCTCATGGCCACAACAATCGTCTACTTCAGAGTCACTCTGTAGTACTTTCTCGGCAAGTCTGCTAATGTATTGCGTATTGCTTAGCTATGCTCCTCCAGTTCAAATGCGGTATGCTTCTAATCCATTCAAGTAATTATTTTGACAATAATGATATAAACCTCCATACAACATGTAGCAAGGTCTGTGCAGACCTATTCCATTGATTCAAAGGGTTGTAGAGAAAACTGTTATTTTCCACACCCACTCAGATTTTCAATTTAAGGTAACCACTACAGCATTGAAAATATGTACCCTGATAAAGTCATTAATTTTGGTGAATCCATTAGGAAAAAAATGCTTTCGGAAATGGAAAAGGTCTGACCGGACCCACTCATTGACAGAAGGGTTGAATGAATTCGCTTCTATTCAACATTCTCCTTGAACGAATCCCGAAAACGAATCATTAAACTAATGCAATGGATAGGGTCTGTCAAAAATCAAAAAGTCCGAAATTAGGTCAACTCACTCATTTGTCGGTGTACTTCAGTGGAAGCTCATAAATCTCCACCCAAAGGGTGTCGTTTCAATGTTTGAACCCCAAAATCATACCAATTGAATATTTTATAGACCTGTCAACTATCACCAGAAACGAATATCCACCACTTGAGCACGAGATTAATGCACGATAGACAAAAGAATTTCAAGCTGTGAATGATTTCAACAAGTGACATTTTCACTTCTCCCATTTTTTTTTTGTGTTGTGAACTTTACCTACACGTAGTGATTCGATTTCATGGCGTGACAGGTTAATTGCGTGACAATAGCGATTTGGAGAAAATGGGTTGGACCAGATGTTATTCAAACACAACAACACATGCCTTGCCGGGTACTCACTCACCTAGAAATTACAAATGAATCATACGCTACACATTTCTGTGTTGAGTGAGCACTCTGAAAAGGATGTTTACACTGCAGGGAGTTGCTGGCAAATTATATTCCGGCCAAAAACCCATTAAATGTTAGTTTTTCGAGGCTTGGGAAAGGACACAAAAATGGAATGCAAACATGAGAGAGTCGAAATTGGATTGCACATTTTACGTTGTTTGGTGGTCATACGAATGCTGTCAGGGGCATATGGTCAGCTGTATAATTGATTTAATCAACACTCTGAACTGACCTTAATTAGTAGAAAATAGTCAGTCGCTTCTTGTATTCGTCACGATGATTTTTAGCAAACGGTTCTAGCTGGCTTAGCTGAGTGCAGGTGCGTTAGCTGAGTAACTATGTCTGCTTAGTCTGTTCAGGCAGATGTTTAAAAGTTAGTGTTGGGCATTTTCCCAATGTGGTGCCTTTTAGCCATATGTGGTTGGTGGTTTTAGTTGTGCGCGTCTGGAAAAGATGGTAGCCCGTAGCGATCGGTTAAAAACGATGGATCTTCGTCTTGTATTCGAGGACAGCTTGTGCCACAATTTTCGAATTCATCGGCTTTACAATTGGAATCACATGAGGTGTATACTGAAATGCTAAGGGATCTTGGCGTGGCTGTCCGGGGAGATGGTGATACCCCTCTTGAATATTACATTGTTCTTGAGCCAGAACTGTGCTTCTTTTATTGTTTAAAGGAGTGATTAATATATAAATCGTTCATTAAGAATGGTTGAGTCATCCTTGGTGTCCTTGGACCACAGTTGGATTGATTTTAGTCTCAGGTCTAATAGCTCTAGTAGTGGCCCGTGGCGTTATGGGTATGTGCGTCGACTCCAACCTTGACGTCGTAGGTTCGATTCCTGCTCTGTGCGACGAAAACAATTTTCACGACCCCACCTCTTTCGAGTTACCGACAATGCTCAAAGAGTATTTCCTGTCTAGAGAAAGCTTCTCAAACAAAGCCGTTTGGATTTGGCATTAAACTGTAGGTCCCTTCCACTCGTGAACAATAGCACGCACAACACGAGTGGTTGCTGAGAAGCTAGGCCCTGTCCCCCTACGGGCTGTAGCGCCACCCATATTATATTATTGTCTAATAGCTCTAGTGCAGAACAAATATTTGATAAAGTAAGAATCGGTTTATTGGTGATATACTGCTGAACTGTTAGAAGTTCTTGTCTGGCACTTATTTAAGAACAATTTGGGTCAGCGCATCTTTCAAAGAACTTATCAATAAAACCTTAATAGCGAAGGATTTGTCTGACAGCCAAATATTGCCTTGCGTTCACAATGCCTTGGGTTCGAAATATGTGCTTTTTCGTTTTTAGCGCTGTTTATTTTTTCAGAGCTACATTCTTAACAGCTTACGTCACACTCAGTTGCCATTTCATGGGAAGGGAGGGAGGTCTAAATGCTTCCATGGTTTGATCTCGTGGCACGAATAGCTCCTGATGAGTTGTAGTCGATGGCGGAAACACTGGGGCATGCAGATGATGATGATTAAAATTAGTGCTGTGTAATGATAAATGTTTTCAGTGACGGCGTCCATTTCTGGTTGAATCAGAGGTAATATTCTTTGAAAGCTGACTATGAGAACAACTTTACTGTGAATGGTGTCCCCTATATACCAATTTATTTTTTATGTTTATATACCAAAATTCAATGATTTCGGCTTTCTGTGGTCCAAGGGGAAAGATCGTGTGATCAAGGCGTCAAACCTTTAAACTAATTTTATTATTAAGCTTACATTAGCTATGACTTCTTCCAACAGTCTGATCTTTGGGGCTACCCTTACGTTATGTATAATGACAGAGTGCATCTTACTGGCTTCATTCCTCCCGAGGCGTTCGTCTATCTCGACACAATAGACCTAATACAGGATTCGCACGGATATAATGGAAGATTACACCATGTCTTAAGCCGAACAGTGGACATGCGACTTAAATACATCGCTCGCAGTCACGAGTAGAGAGATCTCTGTTCGAAACAGGAGAGAATCTGCTAAAGAACGGCAATTTTACTAGTGGTTAAGCTAAAACCAGTCTCCACAGGCGCTGGCTTCCCAAATTCCATGAGGGATTCGAATATAGTGGCCAACTTACATTTGTAGGTTCTAAGTTATGTATACTAGGTGTACCGGTATGAAATGAGCGTTTTTTTTTTGTTTTGAAAATAAGATACTTATTATTAATGGGAAAGTAAAAACTGTCAGAAATTGTTTGTTGTGCAACATTTAACATTGCTTCCATTTGCTTTTGACTCAAAGTGTCATCTCCATCCAATATCGTTTGCAATTCGTCGTCTTCAAACTTGGTTGGTGGTCTTCCACGTTCTTCTTTTCTCACATCAAAATCATTATTTCTGAACCGTTGAAACCATCTTTTGCATGTTGCTTCTGATAGAGCATGATCACCATATGCCTCGACAAGCATTCGATGCGACTCTGCAGCACTTTTCTTCAAATGAAAACAAAAAATTAATGCTTTCCGCAAATCATCACTTTCTGGTTTTGTACCATTCGACATTTTTAACACGATGAACAAATATGATTTTGTCTCTTCAATGACTTGATGTATACTAAGCATTGTTCACAGATGTCATAGCAAACAAACAAAAAAAATAAGGGCTCGTTCACAACAAATGTTTCCTATCGAGACATTTGTATCTTGACCTGGTATATAATATAAAACAAAAATCTCCAAAAAAGGTGCACCACAGGTATAAATGCAGGTAAAAATTGTATATGTTACACTCGCTGATTCGAAAAGGGCGGTTATTTTACGTCTATAATTCAAAGTCAAATATATTTTTTGATTTTTTCAACTGCGTTAAAATGCGTACATACATACTACCATCTCATGAAGGAAACTCGAATCATTACGAAGATGAGGACGGAGATCAGTCCTGTCTGTAACTTCAGAAGAAGCGAAATTATCATTTATAAATCTATGCCAATTCTTAGAGAGGACAGATGTCAACGGTAACATTTTCTCACATTCGAACATTTTCTGGACCGAGATTGTTTGCACACGCTTACTCAATTTTGGTCATATAACTTTTATTTCAACTTTCTTTAGATACTCTACGGAGCATAACTTTAATGTACATGCAAGTAATTAAAATTTCGTTTGCATCAACAAATCAAAAACCTCTGTAATTCTAAAGTTTTCCCTTATCCGATGAAATTCCGATCAAATTATCGAGAATTTATTGTAAAATACAACAGCTAGGACCTAGCTCCAGTAAACATGCGTGAGTTATTAAATTGGGATCACCATTCATAGATACGCTATGCTCCTCGGAACAATAGTTCTGTATTTAGAGTCCGTCAAAAGACTAAAACTATCTTAAGTCCAACAAGATGTTTATAACATTCAATGTGTAATCGTCCGAAAACATGAGATTAAATTGGAGATGATTCAGGTTGTGTTTGGGGTGCAGTCGATGTCTGTGTTGGACTTATAATCTGTCTGGGATGTAATGGGTGTCAGGTTACGTGTGGGCTTACCTGCATAAGGGAAGAAGCCTGCCAGCGAAATCGCCAGCATACTTAGATCATATTGGTTAGTTGTGATAGTCTGGTATGTAACTAAATGGGTGTTGAAATTCGATTCATGTTGTGTCTGGTATGTAATTACGGGAATTGGGGCGAGTATTTTAAGAAATAAGTTTCGGATTGCGTCTGGGACGTTGCTAGCGTGCTGCTGTTTTCTCGTCCTTGGGAATACATACAGTTTTATACTACATCGCCGTGTGTTCTCAATGTGCGGTCTCAAGACAACTTGGTCTTGATGACTGGAAACAGCGTGCCTAGTATGACAGCAATTGTTTCCTTGAAAAGCTAGCAAGCAAGAGTTTTTTACCGACTACCAACGAAAAACTTTTAAAAGCCTTACAGCTAATCTCAGCGGGGTTTCTTAGTGCCTCGAGAGTGGTGAAGCCGTGAATTGTGACAGTTCTTTGGAACTTGAGACCTAACATTGGGGTTGACGCAGTAAAATACTTCCCCAACAAAAATATAAAATTCTAACTTAAGAAGTGCAATATCGCCTGACTGCACCCTTCTTTCTTGCAATTGGTTGACTCATCAAAATAATGAACAAATGTCGTATACTCGTATACTCAACAGTTGAAGGATAAGCACTCATACTTAGCTCCGAACTGTTCAAAAGACACAAACGCCTAAAAAACACAATCTCTATAAAAAAATCAATATATATTGTCACGTATGTTCTTTATAGACTCTTAAATGCTAACAGCACTGATGTCAGAATTTTGTAAACATTTTTACTTGTTTTTTTGAAACTGGTAATTTGCCTAGTAAAGCGCGCCGGTTACATTTACTTATCAATAAAAATGCACCGCCATATCTGCCCATGTGAAAAGTACTAATAACAAAATTAAATCTTTAACAAGTGACATACTTGTCATCACCACTGTAATATTTGACTTGCGTTCAAATAGAATTCACAGTAATGCTTGAGGACATGTCATACTAACGTTACTGACCTTCGGTCATGTGCAATAACCCGAGAGACTCGCTCGCTCATCACCGCCGCGCGACTCCCGAATTTACCATCCGATAAATTTCACTTATATACGTCACGTGCCTGTAGCCGACCCAAGTGCGGCAATAATGAGAGAATTCCATAAGGCTCTCGGCAGGAAAATTAATTCCACAGTGCACATCGCCATGGCCTTATTTGGGCGCTGAATCCAGCCGCCCACCACCATTCCGCGCTGGCATGCAGATGAGCAATTTTGTTTTGTTCCTCGTAAAGGTGCGAATAAATTACTTAGCTTAACAATATTTTAACTCTTATATACGTAGGACATCCAGTTTTAGAGGCCCATTCGGTGCGTTTGTTTTTTCGAATGCCACTGCGTTTGCTGGTGTATTTGTTTATTGTATCAATTCGCAAGGGTGGCTTGGATTATACGTATCTCTCACCAGCGCACACATGCGTAAGGACTCTCTGCTCGGAGGAGAAGAGATTTTTTTTCCAGCAGCAGCAGTAGCATTCGCATCCGAAGCGCAGACAGACGCACCAGCGCCGAACAGTAGGACTCGTCCACACAATACACACTGCGGGAGTATCCAGCAACAGCAGTAGCAACCGAACAGGGCCAGAGAAAAAGCTCTCCACCTCGGCAGGGAAAAGAAGAGGAAGAAAAAAAAAAACAGACATAAAATTTTCGTGTATCTACACAACTCTCTGGCAGGCATTGCGATGAACACAATGAACTTTCGCAGACCGTAGCCGAATAAAACTTTTTCAGAGTATCTTTCACTTTAGTACCGAGTACACCCACGAATTGTTTGTTGATGCTCAACACTGCGCTGCTGCTGGTGCTGCTGCTTCTCTCGTCGTCGTCGTCGTCGTTGTCGCTGCTCTCCTGTGTGTACTGTGTTCTGTGTGTGTCTCTCTGTGTTCTACCTTATTCTGTATCCCATTGTTGATATTTTATTTTCATTTTTTAAACCGTACGCAGCGTTATAAGAATCGTCGCAGTGCAACGTGAAATAGCGAAAAAGTCGAAAAACAAAATAAAAACAAGAAAAAAAAAATTTAAAATTTTCCCTTCCTCGCACGCAAGTATCGACAAAAAAAAATAACCCTTCTGTGGCACATTCCCTTCGATAAATTGATTATGTATTATCGTTCCTAAGCTTGGTCGCTTTGTGTGCTGCAAACTCAAGTGTTGAGGTGTAAAATAACGAGTCCGAAACCGAGCCAAAGAACAGACAGCAAGAAGCGAACGAGAAAAGAGATGGAAAGGAGCACGAATTAACCGCATACACAAGAGTACGGGTTACCAAGGCGTATACGCAATTCTGTGTGTGTTTTTTAGTTCATTCGGCTAGGCATTTCTATGAAACAGAAGTAGAAAAAATTAATTCTCAACAAAATTGTTATTGGTCACGTTGGAAGTTTTGTGCAAAATTCAACTGAAATCTGTCGGAATTTTTTTTTCCAAATTTTTTTCCTCGTGCAAAGTGTTTCGAAATGCAATTCTCACCCTCTCGCGATGCAATTTTGTCTTCTTCTCGTTTCTAGTGTTTAAGTGAAAAGATAGAGTTTTTCAGTCGCGGAAAAAAAGATACCGAAGCTACTCAAAAAAAACCACAGATAAAGAAAATAAAAAAATAGAAAAAAAAAAAACGGAAAAAAATAAGAGATATTCATTTCCATCCATGAGTTGTTGTATCGAAGACCAGGAGAAGAACTTTTTCAATAGATGCTCAGCTTAAGACAAACATAAAGGACAACATTCAGTCGGTAAGTGTTTGTTTGACCAGGGGAAAGATAAATAAATAGTTCAAAAAAAATTTAATGGCCAAACTGTGTCCTACCCCAGTTTTTGAAATGACTTAATAGTTGTTGTGAGGCAAATTGGCCATCAGCATCGTCAGTGCCATCGTCGGGTAAGCACCCATCACGACGACCACCACCGTCATCACGTTCATCGTCATCTTAGTTGCCATTGTCCTTAGCAAACAATAATAAACCAAAGCCAAAGAGGCATTATATCCTTGTTCGTACCTATTTTTGGGGCCAACACATACACACACACACCATTCCCGTTCACCAGTTGTGGGGGAGAACAACAACAACCAAAAAAAAAAAATAAATAAATAAATAAAAGAAACAAAAACACTATCTGCCCCCTTTTTGTGTTTTATTATTTAATCTATTCTGTTGGTTAAAATAATATTCCATGTGAAGGGATGTTGTGCTGCTGCGAGGTGGTCTTCGGGGATGAGTTCTTCTCTAGTTGGTTGGAAGAAAGAGAGAGGGAGAGAGAATAAAAAAAACATAATCGGGTCAGTTTAATAAAAGAGCTCACAAAGAACGCTAGAGGAAGACGGAGCACGAGCCATGCCCCGTACGGATTGTTTAAAGACTGCAGGCAGTGGTGTTCTTCTGTTCCGTGCGAAATTGGCAAAGATCCTTCTAATATTTTTGCCTCGCTGTTGCTGTTGCTACATCGTTCCCACCGTCCATGCAGTAGAGTGTGCCCCTCTCTGTGTGTGCTGCTTGTGTTTGAATTTTTTTTTTTTTTTTGAACATGAATAGAATGAATACTCGTAGTTGTATTCCTTTAAGAAGCACAGTGCACAGTGCACAGTTCACAGAAGCAAGGGACTCGAAAGGATACACTGCCTACATAATATTTGGTTTGAAGTCAAAACACGAGATATGTGATATTTTGCTTTGGACTTCTTTTGTTTCGTTTTTTTTTTTTTTGTGAATGGGGATGTGGGTATTAAAATATTAATTCTAGATCCAACGTGACACACATTCGGAAAAACGATTTTGTCGTTTCTTCCACCTCACCAGTGCTGGGGTGTCCGCTGGGCACTGGCAGCAGGGGGAAAGTGGTGAGAGTTAAGTGACTTTTCTGCATTGTTGCATGCAGTGGTCTTTTGTTGCTCACGGAAGGGTTCTAATAATAGCTCACTCGAACATTGTATGGAACGCTGGTGCGGAAACAGCTTCTTATGTCATTCTGGCTTCCCTGTCTGTGCCTTCCGTGTGTTTCTGTTTCGTATCAAAATAGTAGATCATACTTCATTACGGGTGCTGCCCGGACAGCGTCCCTAGGATGGGATTTTGAGAAAAAGAAGAAGGGCAAACAAAGTGAATGTCACGTTCGTGAGATAACACATCTGGCGGGCATCTGAAGCTCGTATCTCATGATTGGAACTTAAAATGTGTGTATGTGTTTTTTTTTTTTTTTGTAAACCTACAAGTCCAGCGAATGTCCAGGAAAAAAGTGATGGGTTGTGATAGCAATCAGAGAGTGACGTTCGACGGAGAAATGGGTGTTTCTCATTGTGGGCCATGGGGTGGCGTTTAAGGGTTGGCCTCAAATGGACGGATGTTTGCTGCTCTAAGCGTATTGATTTACTTTTGTTTTGCTGGGCGAACTTCAGTTGCATGACTGATCACGTGTCGGTCATGATATTTGAAGGGTTTCGTCCTCCACGTTCCTTGCTTTTGAACACGTAACACAGCCGGCTTGCCTGTGAAAGCTTTTTAGCAAAAACTTGTAAACAAATTAGTTGTGCTTGGAAGGATGTGAGCACAATTCAGAAGGGCGTGTTGTTGCCGATTTCACATGGCACATGCCTTCCACTTGACTGAGAAAGGGTCAAGGATGGCAAGGTGACACTCCAGTTATGGGAAAGAGAGTTTTCCTTCACTCATTGGGTATATGAGAACTCAACAGGTCGGTCGAAAAAGACTGACGATCTTCTGTTTAATTCTCTATGCAGCGCCTTCAGTTTGGTCTTTAAGGTCACCTTTAAACAATTCTAAACCATTTTTTATTGCGTTGGCGGAGGATTTTATTTTCCTTTCTGACTGATTTCATTTTGCATCGTACATAAACATGTGAACTCAATTGAGACAGTTCACGTGGCTGAGTCGGTGCGGCGAATAACTCACATTGTGTCTTCATTTCGAGGCCTATTGAAATGTTGAGTTTATGCTAATGGCGTTTCGGAATATATTCACATGTCGATACTCCGGCTGAAGGTGGTTTCGTAAGTGTCGTGGGCTGACAGCAATTCATGCGAATCGTGGAAACCTACAATTGGTCGCCTGCATAAGAATGTGTTTACACGTGATTTTCAGGGAAAATCCAAGCCAGTAGGTGTTGTTTTGGTGACGCGCTGGAACAAATTTTGAGCAGGAGGGATATACAAAAATTATTGCATCCACAGATAAACGGACTGACAGGCATTACTGTTGAAATTTCCGAATAGCTCTTTAATAGCCACACCCAGATGTCAATGCTAAGTGAGGGATCACATTTATCAGCGCTCCTTCAGTTGGTGTTACAAGTTAATCCTGTCGTCATTTCGGTTTAGATGATGCTTCTTAGTTGGTGGCCCGTGTCGTTTTTGATGCGCGACTCCAATGCACTCGAACCTCGACGTCTAAGTTTAATACCGTCTGTTGGGCAAGCATAATTTTCACTGTCCTATCTCTTTCGAGTATCTCCACTCGTGAGAGAACAATAGCACGTACAACACAAGTGGTTGCTGAGAAGCTAGGCCCTGGCCCTCTACGGGCTGTAGCGCCACCCATATTATTATTATTATATATATTATATCTCTTTCGAGTCACTAACAGTGGTCAAAGAGTAGTTTTGTCTAAAAAAGCTTTTCAAACTTTGCCGTTCAGAGTCGGCATATAAAACTGTAGCTCTTATCCACACAGAACAATAGTACGCACAACACGAGTGGTTGCTGAGAAGATAGGAGCTGGGTCTCTACGGGCTGTAGTGCCACCTATATTATATTATTATTACACACAGTTGAAGGTGATGTGCAGTACCATGCAAAAATGCTGTCCTCTGTAGACGACAACTACGACCGATGAAGCACTTGTACATATATCGGAGTAGCCACTATTTGGGCAACGAAATCCCTTAATTGTTGCTTAAAAGCCAAGCAACCCAGTGTTGAGCTAAGTCAGGTAAAGCGTTTGGCAATGACACCTAGTCCAGTATAAGGCGATTATGATATCACGCATATTGACTGCTTATCTGATGATGATGTCGTTAGTTTGAGCACTGCACGAATGGAGGAGATTATGTGCTGTCTCCTCCTCTGCATCCATGGAGTTGCTGCAAATATCATTATGCACTGTGCTCTGTAATGTCGCCGACGACAGCTTAGTGTTGATGTGCATAGCTCGGGCAGACAGAGTGACCTTTTGAAATTAAGTGACGGCAATACAGTGGAGTATAAATGAAACGAAGCTCACTTTTACGTAATGTTTTGTTACACGAAAAATGTCTCGTTCAGCGGCGATACTTCCATTATTATTGTTGAGCGATATGGCACGAGGAAAAAAATCGACTCAAACATCGTCATGAGCTGCCCTCTTGCGTAAAGGAGAGAGTTGGCAACGATCGGATTAATCAGAGACGAAGACCACAGGCAGTCTTTTGGATCGTGAAATGGCACGGTCGTAGGTTATCACGTGGTAGAACTTCGGTCCTCATTCACTTTTAAGAAGTGTTTATTTATCCGGAAAATTGTCTATTTGCCCTCATATTCGTATAAGTGAGAATTCGCTGTTTTTTCATTTGTTAAGGCACGTCTGTTTGACTATATGAAACTTAAGATGATGGTGGTCTGTTGGCCAGGGGCTTATGTTGCCGTTTGATGAGAGGGAAGAAATTGAACCAAGCCTAGGGAACTCATCGGCTTAAAAATGTTCGCCTCAGTGTCTTGTAACATGGCTCAACAGTCTCTATAAGAGACAGTCGCATTGCCTAGAAATTTGAAAACGCCCTGATTCTCCGAATTGTGATATAACTTTCGGACACCGTGCAATCATTGCATTGTAATTCCGAATCAGTGGGACGAGACAATAGATACGCTCACGAAACCGATGGCGTACACATGTGGAGAACGACTTAAACCAACTTGTCGTGTAAAATTGGAGACAGCTGGCTATAGACCGTGTCAGCTGGAAAATCCTGTTCTACGAGGCCGGCGCCCAACACTGACTGTAGCATCACAAGAAGAAGACACAAGGAATCACTACTATTTGTCCTTTAAAATGACTGTCAAAATGTGCCTGTGAGCGGTACAGAGGCATCATTACTAACGTTTTCAAGGAACATTTGGACATATGTACACATTGTTCTGCAGCAAAGGTGCATCCTCAACGCTTCCTTGGCTTAGTAGGTTGGTTATTTGGAGGTACAAGTCATATAACCATGCCTCCATAGCAGAATGACGGCCAGAAACACAGTACAGTAAACAAACGGATTATCTGCCACCAACACTATCTTCGGTGAAGAACTTCCACCTTCGTTTCCTGTATCGGTTACAATGGGAAGATCATGAAGCAACACTTGCGCTACGAGAACGCAATATAAGAAACAAAATGAGCTCAATTTTTTTCCGATAGGCAAGCGGCAATAAAACCATAGCATTGTACATCTTGATTTCGTCACTTGTCTGGTTATGCAGACTAAGCGTCAGTGAGATATCCTTAGCGAATACGCTGATCCTGTGCTGGGTACCTGGTCATCCTGGCATCCAAAATAATGAGAAAGCGGACAGTTGCGCGAGTAATGAATCTGAGCTTGGAGAATTCCTTGCAATCTCTTACGCGCTCACGCCACTCACCTCTATAAGAAGAAAACTGGAAGATGAAGCCCTGGATAGAGTAAGGGCTCGATGGCCAAGTTTGGAAATTGGATAATAACACGGGCTCTGTGGCCGACGATGAAAACATAAACCCTGATCACCTTTAGTCACAATAAAGTGTGAACACTAATAGAAGTCCTTTCTGTACACTTTGCCAAAACCACTCTGAACGCACTACCACACAACGACTTTAGCAGGAGGCGGCAAAAACATAATCTATTCAACAACTGCTTTGTGAATGCCCAACCCTAGCAAAGAAAATAAAACAGTACTTTGGAAAACACTACTTTGCAGAGTTGGAGGCCTTGTGCCGTGTAAGAAAAACCACCTAATGTTTTCAAACGTAGCACGCTGGTTTTTGTCCAAAAGAAGGCCTCATGCTCGTATAATATTGACCATTAATGGCACATGGGACCTAGCTTGTTGGTCTAAGTTAGGCAGGGTATCCATATACCTACCTCGCTATGTTATCATTGTATCAGCTATCCCGTGCTCGAAATCATAGTCAAGCCTTAATGTCATTAAATAAGGCGTCAAATAAACTCAATTTCAAGAATATTGATATCATTTTCCCATCTTTCATTTCAATTTAAAGTTATCCGCCAGCGAGGTCGGTCGACTCTGAGCAAAAAGAGATCAACTGATCGGTACACATGATAATAGTAGTCCCTGCAGGGTAGTGTACGCCTGAACTTACAGCGTAACGACTTTTGCAGGGGTTGCAGAACGAGGAGTAAGAAACATCAGTTGTGCGATTGTCCGGCTCAAATTTCCAGATTCCGTGTAAGTACTTCTTCTAAAAGCTGGATGACTTAAGACCGGCTGAACTGTAAGATTTCTTAAGATTCATGGGGGAACTAAAGGACGTTGCTGGTATACCATCCTCATGGAACCAACAAGTCGCTTGCCCAAGTGAAACACAATCTAAGCCGCCTTGTCGGCCTCTTATAAAACAACCTTTATTTGCGCCTCATACAAGATTTAGTTATTCTTTTTTGGTACCGGCATCCTATGACACTGGCGTACTTGTGACAAGAGACTGCCGAACATTTCTTTTATGTATGATGTAAAAAAAACGAGTCAAGTAATAGACTCCTGGCGTCCTCCTCTTGATCAATCAAATTTATCCTTTGGTAGCTCTACTTGTTATCCTTCCAACGTAAAGGCTTCAGTCGCAATGAAGTTTTGGACAGAACCAACTCGCGTTTGCCTTACGGTCACAAGCGTCGACTGGATGCAATACATATTCGATATTATCTTGGTCGTTTCCATAATGTCTTCGGTGGCATTTCTGCGTGAAGACTAAACCACGAAATATGCGAATTTGAGCCCTACAAACCAATGCCCAGCTGCCTCTTGAACCGTGTGGACCATGCGGTAATGGAAGAACTCGTTGGAATGCTCATTCAGAACTCACTTGAAATTAAGAAACTTAACGTGACTGAGGTAAGATCGTGCTGGTTGTTGTAGTAGTTGACAGAGGTCCAGTTTCACACCCAACTGCAGCGCGAGCCGAAGAAGATGAACAAGATTAAATGTTTTTTAAAGAGACATATATATCACTTATTTGGGGCATGCTCAGCATAACTCCTAGAGTCTATTAAATTCAGCCGTGTCAGTGCACTTAGAGAATAAATACATCATTCCAAAAAAAAAACAACTCCACCAATCGAACGGGAAACCACATCAAACAGCACCCACTCCATGAATAAACGTTCACGAAAGCACTGCATGAAAACAAGGAAAAAATAACTCAAATCAATGATGAGCACCGGTGAACAACAAACGAATTGGTACACATCACTTTGTCTCCTTCCAAGGCCTCATCATTTCACGACTGACATTCGGAGAGCAAGTGTCTCTTCCACATACATGAGTTGACATTTCGTCTAAAAATACAACCCACACCGATGGGCGCTTGAGGTGTGCGTCTTTGCCAACCAATACACGGACTGTTGCAGACTGCAAGCATCGCATATTTCAAACGCTGTCGGAATGGTGCCAAAAAAAAAAGTTGAAGCAACACTATTTCACGAGGAAAGGGTGCTGCTGCCCACTGGTGCTCCCCCTATCAGTGTCGTTGTTCATCTTTATGTGTCATTCCTTTGTCATTTTTATCTCTTCGAAGTGGGTCGTTAATATTCAGCTACAGCAAGTGAAGCGAATTAAATTTATTTGAATACTGGACGCAGGTGGATTTTATACCAGTGCGAGCCACGAGGCTGATGCTAAGGAACTGCGTCAGTTCGAGGGAACACGTGCAGCTATAAATCACTGGCGAAATTATTCAGACTCGCTTCGGGAACTGTCCGGAGAGTCAGGGCACTTCTGATTCATTGTACGAGGAAGTTATGAATGCTTTGTGGATCATTTTCATGATATGACACTGTGCCAGCACTGATTGTTTTGACAGTGATGAGTTCTGATTATGATTACGCAAAGAGCGACATCCGGAGAAGATGTTCTCTGCGTTCCTTTGACTGTAGTTTTCTGCAACGGGGGTGGTGAGTGGTTTATCCTTTGTGTGCACTGGGAATATATGATATCGTTAATAGTTGGATGCATTTGGAACTCCGTTTGAATTTTTGAGAATTTTCTTTGCCATTCAAATCCTTTGAGACTGCGAGAAGCTGTAGCGCAGATTACGGTGAGCGACAATCAATGACTCTGCCTGATTCCGTTTTCGGATCTCTCAAAATTGGGTTAAGGTTTGTGTGGATGATCCAGCTGCTTTGGTGTCCCATGCAAAATCCATTCCTTTACTAATTTCGCCATATGCTTTGGGCCGTTGTCCTGCTGCAAGGCCGATGATGCATTCAATCCTAATTTGGCAACACTTGCTGCTGATGCTTTAAGAGTTCAAGACAACCACTCAGGCATTGATTACACATTTCTTTAAACAAACGTTTTGTTGTTCATGTTTCCTAAAACGCATCGCTGTCTTTCCTAATTGTAATTTTAAACCGATTCTCTATCAACATCGATCAATGTTTAGTTTGCAGTTTGATTTCAGAGTTAAGATTGACATGCAACCTGATTCTTGCACAACACTACAGTTGAACAGGTTCATACGTAGAAGATAGCATCTTTCATGCTTATAGTTGCCTTTTCCGCAATCTTCCACGCCCGTGATTGCAGAAATCACTTGACAACACATCTCTTTTCGGAAGTCTTATCAGGACTTCAAGCACATTTCGAAACTGAAACGGCCTTGAGTCGAACTGCATTGCGTATGTGTTGTTGCGTGGTGGGACACAAGTGGAACAATATTCGCAGCCGTCACTTAGATTAATGCTGTTATATCCTGCCATAAGGTGGATAAAAAAACACGATGCGGATCGATTTGAAACTCGTTAGTCTTTTGTATGATTTCTCTTATCCTACTTTCGATTTGCCGGGTGTGGCTTCCGGCACACTGGCACGTGCCGATTAGTGCCGTGCAAAAGGGTTGTAGACTTTCATATACACTTGACACAATTTTTCACTCAAAATTTTTAAAAAAACTTAAAGGGACGATTTCTCTATTATTTCAAAACAAATTATGAAAGCAAACGTTTTTTATTGACTGTCTTATTTATATCCAAAGTCAGGTGCATTGTAGCATTCATCGTCCAGAGCGTGGTGTTGTTTGCCGGGCGTGTGCCAGGTGGAGTGTTGCCCGTTTCTCGGTGGAAATTGACACTACTGCGAGCTACTGCAAAACTTCAGGCATCCAACGTAGATTTTCCAACTTTAAGTTGTATAATAACCTATAGAAAGAAACAAGTCAATGGAAATCGACTGATATGAAATAAGAACCGGTGCGGATCCCATGCATTCGAGTAGTTCAAAAATCACCTGTGCTGGGTGCCAGGCCGTAGAAACATCCAGGGGACTATAAAGGCCCATTCATATGAGGTCGCCACGAACTGAGAACTTCGCAAACTCTGACAACTCATTCATATGGAGCAAACTACGGGTGCAAACTGACACTTCACTGCGAATTTTTTGGTCGTGGAGGTTGTGGATTGCTGGAAAAGGGTTGTTTCTGAAAGTTCGCGTTCGCAGTTCGCCGCTCATATGAATGGGTCTTAAAGCTAATGAACTCTCTAAACACGCCAATAGACCGCTAGTTTTCGAAATCTCTCATAAAGTAGGTACTCCTTTAGAGTTCAAGTTATGGCTCTATAACCTCTAAGTACAGAAAAAAATATCAGACGGTTCAGGCAGGCATCATTTGGCGAACCTCAAAAGAAATCCGACTTCATCTCAGTCCCTAAATAGAGCAACAATTATAACTGTAGTGGGAATGATTCACCGACACTGCATATTAGACTAGGGCTCCTGTAGAACCAGCAATATCCAGCTCTCTGCGATTGCACCGCTCTTGTCTCAACAAGGAAAGCCACTGTAGGCATAGTAAGGACACGACAGTCTGAGCAACCTCAGTGAAATTCCTAAAATTCGTAGACAAAAGTGGTTGACTGTCGTAACACCTTACCAATTTGAATCATCCACTTGGGGGTACAATGAGCCTAGTTTGGCCCAGATTGTACAAAGTCACCACCCACCTGGAAACATATCTAAAGTTCTGAAAACCTGCATAGAAGCCAATCAAATTACAATACAAAAACAGAAATGGTGTATCCGGTTGTGCTCTCCACTTTCCTTTTGCTCGTTCTTGCAGGATGGAGAATCTCTTTTGCGAATGGAGCTGCTATTGCAATCGCTGCTCAAATCTACATATGGTCTAGTACATGGTCCATATCAAAACATCGCCACTAGCTTGGTAGTATTCTGATGGTAAGGCCTTTGAATCAGTGGCTGTGACCACTTCTTCAATTGTCGAAATGATTTCTTGGTTCTGGCCGTGTCCATCGGCTGATTGGTGCTCAATTTTTCAGCCGCTTTTCTTGGTAGCTGGTCACAAGATTCGAAGAACCCGGCTACCTTTCCTGAGCCAGACGCTCTGTCGTTTGACTTCTTTTCTTAAGCCCTCCCTCCTAAATACAATAAGGAGTGTCATGAAAATTGTGTATTTGCTTTAAATCGTTCAAATGTCCGTCCCAGCTTCTCTGGGTGGCACGCAGACGAAATAGATCATTTTCCATCATTCTTGCGCATAAAGCAACTAAATTGGTGGCCCGTGGTGTTGTAGGTATGTGCGACGACTTCAACCTCGATGTCGTAGATTCGATTCATACTTTGTGCGACAAAATAGTTTTCACGGCCCACCTCTTTAGAGTCACTGACAATGCTCAAAGATTATTTCCTGTCTAGAAAAAGCTTCTCCGGAGTCGGCATGAAAAAAAAAACTGTAGGTCCCTTCCACTCGTAAGAGAACAATAGCACGCACAACACGAGTGGTTGCTGAGAAGCTAGACTCTGCCCTTTGGAGCTCATTCGCATATAACTATGATTTCGGAAAACCTCCCACAATAAATACTCTAATGGGTCTATTCGCACGATCTTGGAGGCCAGATTCACATCACCACCATGTAAGATGACCATGATCACGAATCGCTTGTTCAGAATTTCCAATGTGGCATGAGCACTCCATGTCGTTCTTTTGAAGCTACATGCCGTTGGCCACCATAAGAAGTTGGAAAGCATCAACCTATGGTGGTCGGAGTATTCGCTGATGTCCTCTTTAAGGCACAAGACCATAGAATCCAGTGCATGCTTTGCAACTTGTCAAAAATTGTCAACTCATAACACCTAATAAGTGGGAGCGAGACTACGAATGTGCGAAGTATGTGGAATGCATTAGACTGGATGAAGTTGGCGAACTTTTAACTTTTGTTCCATTTGACAGTTCATTCTCATATGTGTCGTGTGAGATTGCAACACACGTATTTCATTGGGCATATTTCACCTCTTTAAAATCTAGCAAATACGATTTTTGTGGATTTCAACTGCAACATACGCACCGGATTCTATGGGCTTGGGTCCTTAACGCCGCCAGTGAGTGATTTTTTGAGCGCATTGGATCTTGTATGGCATGGTATCGTCCCAAATTCTACTATTTTGCTTGTCTATGTACCCATTTATCCAGAAGTGGGCCTCATCTTTTGACAACAGCTAGACATTAGAAGTAATGTAGACAAATGTAGCTTCAACGCTATGGCCGCTATTAACTGTCAATGTTTTGAGGTCTGTCTTGAAAGACCCTTAAGAAGGGTCGGGTTTTTTGGTTTCTCTATTGAGTCTTCGATATCCGGGAGCTGAGAGGTGGCAACGTCGCTAGACACTTCCTCTACTCCCATCTTCCAGAAGAAACTAGTCCTGCAGCGTCCTTGTTTTTCCTTGCAGCATCTGTTGATACGTTTCTTCTGATCACACTTGCCATATCGTGGTGGTAGGCAGCCTTGTTATACGTTTATTTGTATTTTTGCTTTACTATTTGCAAATTTTAATCCAAGTCATTTCACGCATAAATTTCTTCTCCAGACTACAGAAATCCTTTAAATTTCGATACAACATACTTTTCAAGCAAATGTGGGTAACTTTCGAAACATTGGTGGTATGCATGTAGAAGCAGCACACTTTACTCTACGTCTACAGTTTAATTTATTTTTCTTATTGAAATACAAATACCCCATGGAGATGATCACTGACACTGGCAGTGTTCAGTAGTCGATTTCGTGTTAAACCTAATATAAACGACAGCAACTCTCACACTGCATGGTACGTTATTAGCATGGCATGGGGTGTCTGGATATTTTTGTTCGAATTAATTTCAACGTCAACTTTACAGCAGTTTGTACATGACACTGACAGCCGAGGGTATTTGAGTTCATTTTAGAAGGCTATTGTGATTTTTCTTGTTTCATGAGTCGATATCTACGTTGTTTAGGCGATAAGGCTCCTCAAACACGTTTGCATTAAAAATACCTGATGAATTTTGTTGGTGGAGTATTTTACTGGTCGGGATTCTGGAACTAGATCAAGTGGAAGCAATCATGATGATGTCGGTAAAGTGTCATCCACTCATGATGACGTCGGTAGAGTAGCATCTATTTATGGTCGACAACACGAATTGGTGCCGTTCAAGATAACCCCATGGTCGCCTCGGACTGTCGCTTTCTCTAGGCGCAAAACTAAGCTTCTTTGAACTGATTTTACACATCGATATCGCAGGTAGAATGTGGGAAATAAGAAGAAACCATTAACAGAGGCAATTTTGATTTCTGTTCACCGCATCTGGACATTCACCAACACCGCATTTCGGTGCAATAATTTCACTGCCACACGCTGCGTCATAAATTATTATCGTTCACTTTCGACGAATATCAAATCTCAATTGACAGATGCCATCTAAGTCGAAATGGTCGACCTGCAACATAAAAAGCACGCAGCATTATTGAGATTTTTCCAACCTCCTTACCAATGTCGTTCATTACGACCCTTGCTGGGCATTTGAACACGTCCACCTACACACCAATTTCGACTCGTAACAAATTGCTTCAGCATCAATTATCTCTGAATGGACCTGTGCGCCATTTTAGTACCTTCGGTACGTTCACTCGCGCTCACACTTAATGGACCGCGTTAATTAGTTTTGGCACGGTCGACGCACTTTCGATCGAACGTCAAGTCAAACAACTAAGTGGCTGGACCTTACCCACTAATTGTCGACCGATTTGTCATGTTCAATATAAATCCTTCACCGTTTCAATGCAAGGGGGATTGGGTCCCCGCGTCGTTTACACAAAAGAAACAGAAACGTCCTCGAATCGCACAGAGTCCTCCCGAGGGCATAGGGTGTGCAACCCTCTTCACGAGCTAAAGCTGTTGTCGTCCGTGAAAGGAAGTCAGTTTTGTTGGAGGGATACCCGCTCAAAGGAGAAACCCGCTTGAAGACATCTTAATTAAGTTATTTGGGAATCTGCAATTTAGCACGAACATTATCGCCCGACAAAGACGATGAAAGGAGGAAGATGATCCTTCAGTTGTATTCACAGAGCTATCGTCGCTCGTTTATGGAGGTGCCATTGCGGAGGGTATAGGATACTTGTATTATGCAGACACCGTGCCGCTTAAGGGAGGGTGTGAACTGCGAACATTGCGTCAGCTTGGCTTTGTCCCACTTGCCTTATCGGATTTCATTCATTTTCTTCGTTTTCCGCTTACTACTCACAAAGTCATAATTTCCACTCGCATACCCGCACTTCGCACTGCTCACGGCAGCCCACACAATGGGTGAGCATTAGGGGATGCTACATTTAACATCGCCGGACGACATTTATTTGCCAAACATACAATGGCACCGCCCGCCCGGCCGGGGATGGAGTTCTTCGTCAAATAAAACATTGATTTCAACCTTCCTGCCGTCCGGAAAGCGAGTGTAATTTTTATGCTTAGCCCAACCGTATGGGGGTTGAGGCAGCGCCCATGCCATGTACTACATTGTCCCAGTGTGCACTGAGATATCCTGATTAATGGACAGTTGCCGCATAGTAAAAACCCAACGAAACGATAATCGTAATATGTTGGACGGCCGAGTGAATGGATGATGTTTTATGCGTTTTTATGCGTCCACCCACCCGCACTATCGAGGCACTAAAAAATGCTGGGGCCTCGATGGGTGCAACACATCTCATGTAAATGTACCTACAACCTTGTACAGCCCGCACAGATGCTGTAAATCATCTCTGCCGCGAATGAACGTAGGACCGGAATGAGCAAATGAAAACATGCAAAATGTCTGAGGGTGGGTATCAGAGTTTTTAGCACGAAAAGATGATCTGGTTTTATGGGCGGCAAAAAGTTCTGTCCCTTGTTTTATGTGTTGTGCACATAAATAGAGGGATGCGCATGGAGCACGCGGGTGGTGTGTGTGCAGCACGTAGGCATAACTTTCATTTCATTCATAACAGCACTAAGCCTGTAAAACTGTTCAACAAGAAAGCATAAAATTAGAAGACTTAATGATTATCGAAGACGCATTGGTGACAGCAAGGACACAGCGGCTCGGCTGGAGGACCCGGGTAGTCTATAAAAGCGTAATGGAGCCTGGAGGTATTAAACCAAATGGTACGCGCTACTTGGTGGGCCGCTTTCATTGCACAGTCTTTTTCCGAGCGATATTTGATTTTGTAATGGGTATTGAATGAAGACACCATCCACCGCGGCTGGTAACGATTTTATATTAGATTGTGCTTTTATCAGCGTCACGGTGATTCGGATAAGTACACAAGGTCTTATTTGGCCGACGGCGCGGCGGCCTGTACAAGGGTCCCTTCGGACTCCGGGGATGACATCATTACGCTGCCTGATGACAGTAACAAAAATCAAATCAAACCATCACCGCTGGAATGGAACATGTTTTTTTGGCCGGCATAACTCCCACCAGCCCCCGCTGTGCAGCAGAGCAGCGTGGTGGACGTGGGGGATATGTACTCGCACTCATTTACACGTCATCAGTGCGGTCAAAGTATTAAGACTTGTCATTTGGATGGGAAAAAAATACACGCCTGGTATGTGTTCATTGAATTGACTAATTTGGCTTTATGTGAAGTGCCTTTATCCACTCGTAAGATTATCATTTATTGACGAACTCGGTTGGAACTGTCTCTCTTTCTGAGGGACTGTATGTTGGGAAATAAAGTGTGGCGTGGGCTTAAGAAAAACTTGCATTATTCCTTGGTTGGGCTGCAGAAGGGATGTTCAATGAATTCAACGAAATGGTTACGCAATGGGTCACTTTATCGACGACGATTGAGGTTTGATGAAGTTAAAGTGACCCTTTTAGAGCCTATTCTGGGGGAGCAAGAAATGTAAATTGTCACATCTTGTGGTCGAATTGCTTTTGATCAGAAACGAGTGTTGTCTCGGGTTGTAGGGAATGTGTTGTGGTCTCGCAAAGGATTGTCAAATGCAGGCTTCTATTCATTTAGGTCTTCGGGTCCTTTTCTGTGCGCTGTCCCCGAAAATTTAGCGTCTCCCTTCACATTATAAATCAAAAATGTATGCTATTCTGTGCTAGAGCTAGTGGTTCTATGGATCTCAATCACGGATTTTAAACTCCCATGGGTCTTTTAGGCCGTTGAAGGATAAAAGTGTTCTCTTTCTGGTGGACTGTCTTTTTCTCCTTGTCCTGCAAATCTGCTACAAAAAACTGTCGTTATTGGGTTTTTCGCTACAAAACCCAAAATACCCGACTTCCGCTTTCCTCGTCCTAATAATCTGCTCAGCTCGCCCTATCTAACAACGCGATGAGCCTTCAGCTTAGGTATCACCTTAAATCAGGCACTCAACTGGAAGCTAAATGTAGACTAGCGCGGCCAAGAGTTCTTTCATAGTTTTCTAGTGCCTGCAGTAGCACCTTCGAAAAAATGTGGGTTTTCCAACCAATGTTGATTCGGCCGTCTACATCTAGTTGTGTTGGCTGCTAATATATGGCTCATTCCACTGATAGCTGTGTTAGGCTCAAGGAAGGTATATACAGGTTATACTTGAACTCCAAGGTCGACTTCATCAGACGCTGTGACTGCAATGATACACCTTCTCCCTTTTGATTTACATTTAAAAACCACTAGAGGCCCCAAAATCAGGGTCAAAGAGTGTGGGTGCTGGATAGCTAGTCAATATGGTTATGACACCATTGTAGAACTTCTACCGAGAGATCTCGTCTAAGCTGCAATTCACTAAACAGCTCTAAGAATAAATTGATTAAACGGCCTTGATGCTCGCATCCGCGAAAAATGGCATAATGGACGGGTGTGTCAGGTTTTTATCGGTTCATGTACACTGACGACGAGTGTGTTCTAGGAATCCTTGAAGATCTGCTAAGTCTACAGACAATGCCTGACTATTCAAGTGTGTTTCAGACGGAATTATGGGAAGACAGAGCTCAAGTCAAAATACAACCAAATATTCTGTGCTATCAAGCTGTTGCCTCTACTACTTCACATTTCAACATCACAGGGCTGAGCTAGCGTCGGTATTAGGTCACTTAGCTGGGTTCGAAGTCACAGTGACATCTCAGAAAATGCATAGTCCGATTAACTGGCAAGGGAGTGATCTGGCCTTCATATTCATTGTGGTAGCGGTTACATGTGCGTGGGATCAACTCGTCGTCTTATTCTAAGCGAGCGAAAAATAAACTTCAGCATTCTCGAATTGACACCAAACATGAGATTATTTTTGGCAAAACTAAACACAGGCTAGAGTTAAATATATCAGATTGGATTTAGAGAATCTCATAAATACATACTTTTCAAATACGCTAACTGAGTTGTGGCATTAAAATGACACATAGTGCTAATTGGGTTCTCGCTGAATCACCACTTCTATCTAACTACTTTCTGTGTGACTGTCTATAAAACAGCGACCGGATCTTCGATTTAATCGATGGCGTGTCCAAATCCTTGGTTTGTCTATGTAATGATTTTTCACCCATCGCGGCCAGTCAACTCTCTTCATTCGTTCCGGAATACTCCACAACAGAACCTCAGAATATGCGTAAAAGGCACACATTTGAGGTGACCACGGACGATATTTGGGGACTAAAGAAGAATTGTGAGGTGTTGTGGTTTAAAATTTATAAAAATTAAATTTTATTCAAATTTTGGTTCAAGGTTGATTTTTCGTTCCCAAAAAGAAATGTTTGTTGATAGTATAAACATGAAATTGAAGCTTTTAGCACAAAGTCCCACTGAATCCATCTGCACTTATTTTAAACCAATGATTGAACCAAAAGATGAATTGAAAATCAGACCGATGATGGGTAATACCAAATAGTGCTCGTATTATGGAAATTTCAGTGCAATTTTGCACACAAGATTATCGCGAAGCTTTAAAAGTTGCAAAAAATGTATATCATTGGTGCGACGGAATTGAATTTCTGTTTTGCATAAAATATGAACATGGTTTTAAAAAAAATATTATGTGTATGGAACATCTCTGGTTTATATATAATACATCCATGTCCATATGCACAAGTAAGGGCGATGATTTACTTGTTCTGCTCGGTTAATATTGATTTTGTTTAATAGTATTAAAAAAGTAAGTATTAATTATGGGGCTCTGAATAAGCTCGCATATACTGATTTTTTAAAAAAAATCATACAGTCTAGGATGGACACATGCCTCAACCAACAAGCCTCTTAAAATGGAACGGTGTTTAGCCGGCTGTCTCCAAGTGAAGGTGACAAGTTGGTTGACTCCTGTTGTACGTACGTGGAAGAAATCAATTCTTGAGTATTCTCTAAGCTCGATTTCGATGTTCTTTTCTAGCCTAGCTAGTCAGTCGGCCATTTTATTGCCTCCTATCCTATGGCACGGTGTCCAGCAAAGTCTTTATCCCTGGTTCTCCTACTCATTGCTTTTGTAGGCTTTTCCCACCCAAGTTTGGATTGATGTGGATGAATTAGGAGTAAAGCGTCATGGTAGCGCCTCGACTGTCCGAAAATATTTCCTTGTTGCAATAGGTTTACTTCCTGTCAAGATTAAACACATCTATGTACGGCATAGATTTACCATTTCTTCGATTCTTTTTAAAGCCCGAATCGAAGTTGGGCCTTCAGTCTGTTGACTTTGATGAGCATTTTGTCGAGCTTGTGAGAATGTATGTCAAAATATCGAATACTCAGTTGTACATGCTAACATTGAGCACAGGCGTTTGCTAAAAGGTATGCAATTATAATGAATAAAATGCCTACAAAATATTAATTCCTTACACAAAAGGGTTACTTAAACCGCCAAAATTTGCAAAGTTATGAGTGAATCAAAATTCAAAATATCGCACTCTTTCATTGGCAGCCGATGAGGAATCTAAAATCAAGGCTTACGCTAGCCTGAACTATCCATTCACCAAATAGTTAAGAGAATGCAGCAAAGCTGCACATAAGGTTTGCACCCGCTTTTACGGAACGAGTCCATCGACGGCACGAGCATGAAAGGGCAAACTGTTACTACCATTATCGTTGTTGACGGAAGAGCGACCCGCGACTGGCATCAACTGGAATTGTAAACTCTTAAAGCGATTAAAGCTAAGCAAACAACAACTGCTTGGTCCGTTCCGCGCCTTAAGTCGTCGTGCTAAAATTACACGGAGAAAGGGTAGCATTTAGATGAAAAGAGGGTCCTGTCGCTTTTAATTATTATTATCATGATTTGCATAAAGAGGAACATCAATTGGATCGCTTACGTAGTAGACTAAGCGGTGTAATGAGGAGCCATGGAGTACTGTGGCACTTTGGAGTTGCAGTTCCAGACAGGCTAACTAACCCATTCAGAATGCCCGAGTAGTTAAACTGTTACTCGAGCGTAAAAACCGTCTCATAGTTGGATTGGTCACATACGCCAGAGCTAAACACTATGGAAATGGTTGGGGTTGGTTTCCTCGGATAGTGTACGAATCAGGCAATCAATGCTCCAGTAAAAATGCCTCAGGCTGGAGATTCTTGAAAATGCATTTTTCAAATGCGGTGACAGAGTTGCGGCATCATTAAAACGCCATTAAATGTAGCTGGGCCCACATTGCGCTTGATTATTGAGTCCTTCTCAAGTGAGCGGCACAGAACGTCACTGAGTCACTATGGACGCCCGGTTTCAGTTCTTGTCCCTACAAGTGGCCTAAAACCGCAAAACCCGGGTTGACTCCCGGCGATGTCTTATTCCACCACATCATGCACACTAGAATGAGCGCTAATGTTCCGGCAAATTAAGTCTTCAAGAGAACTTCAAGCGTATTTATGAACCACATCAAAAACAGCAAACTCTTTCTCATTTCTTTACAGTTGATGCCTGCTGCCGACAACATGCCAACTTATGTCAAAACAAGTGATTTATTCACGAGGTCCGATTCGAAGTTACTCTCCACTGGTTCTCCTTCGATTCCCAGTTCAAGTGTAATTACTGACAACTGCAATGTCCTTTCACGGAGCACTGCAGGACTACGTTCCATTCGAACTTAATCATCATGATGCAAACATTGAATTCGTTTAAACAAAATTAATTTATCCACCAGCTCTCCTGTTTACTGCGAGCGACTCGGAAGTCCTTCAGCAGTTGACTTTCGCCCAACGCTCGTACAGCACCTTAAGTCAATCTCAACATGATGCAGGGTTCGCTTGCGTCTCCCTTGACTTGTCTAATAAATTATTAATTTCATTTCGCTGTGAGTTCGGTCATGTGACTCATGCGTACTTGAAAGTCTTCGGGGCGATATTTTGTAAATAAGAACGAAAACATTTTCGAACAACTGTTTCAGAAGGGTTAACACACGGACACGAGGCCAACTGAATGATGGCGCAATCTGGACGTGTGCTTTGGTATAATTTGAATATGTTTCTTGGTTCTTCGTATCCGTATTTGCATCCGAAGTGACACGAGTCATTAGTCAGGGTTGACATGATGTAGCACATGTGACGTAATGTTTGTCGAATGTGCGGTCACGGGACTCCTAAGATTATGGGTTAACGAAATTGACAAAAACCCGTGGCATATGAATGGAATTCACATTCAGTCATCATTAATCTTGCAGATAGATAATTCAGCGTCTATGTTTGGAGGAGTGGCTGTGACCTGATGTCGGGGTTATTGAGATGGATCCATTAGTGAATTCATTTCCTCGTTATTGTGGATGGATTGGTTTTAAGCGCTTTTGCCTCTTAAGAGGTGCTGGTTTATTGAAGGAAATTCACGGAAAGAAATGCGATACTGAACTGGTGAATGGAATTGGGGGTGTGTTTAAGGAGCATTTACAGGAGATACTTGACGAGCAAGATCAGGAGAGTGGGATAAGTACTGAAGCAAGGAAGTAGTCCTTCTCCTTGGTTGGAATTTAAAAACAGGAGAGCTTTGGTGATCCTTTGTGTTCAGTTCACATCGGGTCGTGCTTAAAGCCCGTTGTCCGAACGAGTGGTTGAATTCTAGGTCCGTCCAAATGACAGCCATATGTTGCTGATAGCTGAAATTGCTATTGTAAGACCTTGGTTTCTGATGGCGTTTAAATGTGATGGCTCTGACAGGCGATAGCTCAGTACCTTGGTAGCTAGAATGGATCATACAATCGAATGAAGGAACTTTGACCTCTGAAATCGACAAAAAATGAAAAAATGCAAACAATGAATGTCCAAAGGATGGCGTATACATCAATAACATGCGCAATGCACTCATCTCCAACCGAAGAGCTAGATACAATATTACTCCTCACTCCTTTGGACATTCGTTGCAAAGAATTCGCAGCAAAATCGCTGTTGAGACTGAAAGCACTCGCGCAATGGAGAAATCAACACACTGGTCTTGCTAGAATCTAAACACATATCAATTTACAGAAGAACCTACAGTCAACTTAAACCAGATCTTAGACTTCGATATTGTTCGTAAGAAAAGAATACGGTGTAGACCTAAACATCTAATGGGAAATCTGCTCAGGGAAACCTAAAACCGGTAGTCGAGTGGTAGCGTGTATCTACTTGGAACATCAATCAGGCGATCACTCTGAGATTACAGTAGTGGTCCAGGCAGAAATAACTCGTGAAGCCGCTGAATGGCTGTTGATGAGAACTATATCGAATGAGAGCATCTTCATCTATACCGACAGTCAAGCAGTAAGCATGGCTCTTGAATCACCACTTTTAAGATTAGAATTTGTAAGACTCTGCCGTATGTCTCTTAACGATATATCAAGACAATCCACCCTTGTGCTGGGCTAAGTTCCTGGACATAGAGATATTCTAAGCAACTGTGAAGCAAACAAACATGAAGAAAAATAAAACAATTATTCTAGTAAAAGTAGCTAAAAGATGAAGGATAAACCAATGAATTTGAATTGAATATAAGATATATATAAGATAATAGAGTCCTTGGGATATATATGAACTTACTGCGGGGAAATTGAATGAAAGGGAAGACAACCTGTTGTGGGTTAGTTCGAAAATAAAGAATTTGTCGATTACAATGGCTCGGTCTAGTCCAGCGCATGGACAACAAGGCTCCAGCTAAGAGGGTATTCTAATCTGAGCTTCTTGGCTCGAGAAGAAGAGGACTAACCAAAAGTTATGGCGGACCGTAGGTATACAAAGTGTGTGAAAATAGCATTCGCAGGAGCATCATCGGTGGAAGGCAGTTATCTCTCAGGGCCAGACGCTCCATGGGTCAAGGGTCCAATAAGTAAACATGATACCAATCGTCGTATGGTGACTTCGAAAGCAACAACAATCATTCGACAAGAACTTTAAAATATCTTGGTGTCAATAGACAGGCCGAGATCACACAGCTAGCGATCGGCTGTGCCCTTGAAAGATGGAACAACCTTAACGCATGCCTACTTCGATTTCTGAGTTGTGCTGTTTAAGCTATCATTTAATAGAAGTCGATGCTAGGTTTTAATGGCTTAAATAACGTAAACCTATGCTAAGTTAACTTAGGATTATCTTACATGGGATCATCGATCTTACCTAACCAAATCTGTGATGAGTTACGTCTACGGAGCATATAGCGGTATCAAGATTTCAGCGAACTATCTACACGTGGCTCTGTCTCGTACCTGTCTAGTCACTTTCAACCAGGATTTGTCGGCCTGTCGATGATCTTTCTCAAGTTGAGCGTGAATTACTCCAACAACGCACTCCTTATGACGTCCAAAATAGGGCTATCCGTGTCATATCGCTTTCCGGTTTGCGCAGGGTTGTGACCTTATACAGCTCCACTTTCGTTCAATCCCTTTGGCGATAGTTGTCTGCGGACCTCTTCGCTTGTTATCCATTCCAGACAGATCTTCAGGATTCGTCTCAACCATTTGTTGACGAAGACCTGAAGCTTGCAGAAAATGATGATGGTTGTCGATTAGTAAGCGTGGCGGGCTTTGTTTATACAAGACAAGTGTTCAGTGTATGCACCATAGAGTGCAACCGAGGTAGAAGTATTTGTTAGCATCCTCGATTGCTTTTGCGACAAAGGTGCCGCAAATCTTGAGTGGATTTTCATCAGGGTTGTCTTAGTTGCAAACTTGTACTCGGGAAAAGAATGCGATGGGTAGGGTTCAACACGGAACGCATGAACATCTACAAATTGACGTATGGACTCCGAAGATTACTCTCCTTTGGCACAAGTAGAGGTGGACGAGGGCGTCAGCAAGCAAGTCTATCAAATTGGTTGAGATCCTTCGGACTTGCATGTGTGTGGATGTCAAACGCGGAGATTTTCAGTTACTGTATGCGACAAGTTGCATTTGATTTTCACAACGACTCCTTAGAAGATCTCCTATGCAGAATAATCTAGTCACCCGCAGCTTCTACCAATCTTCAAATCTCATATCCTGCCCGACATTCCACATGACAGCGACTGCAGTACGATGAGCTGATTGCAGGCAATTCGCTAATTCATGGTTCACTTGACGGAAAATTTAGAATATCTAATGATCCACTTCGTAGCCGTCTGCAGATACATTCACACCCTGCACTTGTCAAGTACTCTATTCCACCACCAGCCGTCCTCAGTCACATTCATATTCAATACCACCGGCAAAACATCTGCTCCCCATCGCCTTGTCCTCCAGCTGCGGCATCTTAAATGCACTCTGCTCCAATTTTCAATGCAATTTCCATAATGGAAAAATGAACACAAACCCTCTGGTAGGCTGTGCGGAATATTCGATTTGTCGAAGAACATTAAAAATTAAGACGTTTTAATTGATTAGCCAACCGGTAAACACATGCCTGCGCTGGGCTCGGCTCCATGTGGACGGGAGCTCATAAGGCTGAGAGCCTTCACTTAATCCAATTCTCCAGCTAATGCAGTGCATGTGCGAGACCGGACATCGACAGTCTTCCACACACACACTAATGGAAGATATCTGCAAAATTGTAGTTTATTTAAGAGCAAGTGTTCATGAAATTCTCATCAGTGGATGGGTTGGTTTGCATAGACTCGGACAGCCGCCCCCCATAACTCGTAAATTCAATCAAATTACTTAAAATTATTTCTTTTTGGACGCTTGAATGTTTATTTCATAAATCTGCTCGGAATGATCTTCGGAAGTGTTCATGCATGTAAAATAAGCTGAAATGCATTGGAGAGGTTGGGCTGAGCGTTTTTGGGACATGACGTATAGGCTCGGTGGTCAGGATGTGTGCACACGTATGGGCAGCAAGTGGAACAGTGCCAAGTTTTTGGTTTTTGTGATGGCAGTTGTCCATAATCTTACTTGTTTTGCTATGCCAATCATGACCAATGTCAACATCGAAAGGCACTTAGTAACGAGATACGTTTTTGGGAAAAAAATTGGGATTAGAAATGTGGTCTGTTTCAACTAATTGTATGTAGATGTGACTTATGCCATGTTCACACTAAATGAAATCGCGAGATTAATTTTTTTACCTCTGAGGTATCACTATACATTTTCTTGGTATCGAAACCCCGCGATTTCGGTGAAAGCTGGTTGAAACGCCCTTGATTTCATCGGTCTGTGAGAGGTTGTCAAACCGAACAAGCCTATTGCGGTGGGTAGAGTTCAACACGGTAGGCACTAACCTCTACAAATTGACATATGGACAAGAAGGCCTCTCCTAATTTTGTATGGCATAAGGCGTGTTTTTTTTGACTGGTCAGTACTCAGCTTAGTAAGATTTTACACGGGAAAAAAAGACAGCAACAAAACAACTTACTGAGTTATAACTACTTAGTAAAATTTCTGTCATCACTGACTAGGACGCTATGAAATATCTCATTCATAGATAGCGCCAGAGGAAACAATTTGTTTATCAAAGATTCGCATCACTCGATTATTTTACACTTGTAAGTGTTTACTTGCTGATGTTACTTGTGCAAATTTATAAAATATCAAATCATTCATATTACTTGCTTGGCTATCCATTATTTGTGCATTTGCTTTATTTTTGAAAATTAAATTTCAATTACTTTTGACATTAGAATATTTTGAAATTAGAGTATATTGACATCTTATGCAATGGACGTAAGTACACGTACCAACTTTCGCAAGAAAAATTTAACTCAGCAAAAAAGCGTTTTATTGGGAATCATTACTAAGCTGAGTACCGATTAGTCAAAAAACACGCCTATAGTAAGAGGTTGATGAGGGCGTCAACAAGCAAGGCTATCAAGTTGGTTGAGATTTTTACAGTTGTGTGTGGCAGTTTAGGGCAAAGCTCCTCAGTTGTTGATGATTCATTTCCTTCTTATTTCTCTCTCACCTTGCAATTCTGATTCCTTCAACGGCATTTTAGGAGATTTCCGATGCGAACTAACCTCATCAACCTCGTTATTTTGTTGCTTATTCTTAGATGTAATTGTGACAAAAGGGTAGATCACACTGTAACTGAGGTTGGTATGGCCTATTGAGGTTTGGCTACGTGATTTCGGATCGATGGGAACATAGTACAGTGGGCCCTAAGACGAATTTCTTACTAACTCGAAGTTTTTGCTTGCCATATTTTGAAATTCACCTCAATTTTCCACACAAATAACCTTTCCCTAATCCGAACTAATTCTAATATCCCTTCACAATTCGAATTAAGAAGAGGCCACTGTGTGAGTCAGAAATCGATTGCCTTTTCAGTTTTCCAAGGAGCACCTGTATGTCTGCATTATAATTTAAGCAATAACTTGTCCTCGCAGCAATATCTCCAGTCATGCCAGCAGCACTACGCTAAATAGAGAATCGAGTAGCTCCAACAACACTGCATACAATTTGTTGAAGTCTGTTCTTTTTGGATTAAAGCCAATTCATCAGGTTCTTATGAAGAGAAATCTAAAAAAGAACTATAAAAGTGCAAGAAGTATTGTACAAAATTTAGCCGAAAATAGGTTTTTTGTCTATCAACATGTTCTTTTAAAGCCAGCTTAAGATTTTAACAAGTTCTCAAGGTTCCAAGACGTAAATTCATTTACTCTGGGTATCGTCACTAAGCTTAAAGCCACAGCGCCATCAATAATGATTTCTGCAGCAGTTCTTTAGATGGGGAGAACATGCAAAAAAAAATCAAAACATTTCCTCCCGTTTATGGTCGCCCTCAGACGTCTGCACCTTGTTGCCTACTTCTCCGATGGTTTAAATGACTTAAGCGACACATCCATCTCTGCGTTTGACAAATGATATTAATCGCCTTTTGTGGTCACAAAAATTGCGTCATTCATTCAGAAATCCTTACATTCTTTCAACTGAAAGCGCCGTACTTGGAGTATATACATGAATGTATGTCCATTTTATCGTTTCATGAATCTCCTTGGTGGCCACTTTGGATGTCTGAATATTTGATGTGTATTGGAGCACATACAGTTGTTGTTATTTTGCGTGCCGACAATTTTTGTAAGTTTTAAATGAAAAGAACACATTTCACAAGTCAGTTAATGCAACCAGAAATAAAATAGAGCGGTTATAGTTGACTTCCAACTTTCTTTTCCATATAGCTTTCTCAAACACAACAAGCAATCAGAGAATGCCATTTACATTATTTCGTCAACTGTTATCAAGTCTCTCTCGAGGACCAAGCCCCTAGAATCCGTTGCGTGCTTTGCATCTTGTCGAAAATTGACAACTCATAAGACCTAATAAAAGGAAGCAAGACAACGAGTGTGTCTATTTGTGGAGTGCATCAGATTGGATGAAGTTGGCGATCTTTTAACTTTTGTTCCGTTTGAATGTCAACTATTATATGTGTGCATCATATAAATCTCATGTGTCGTATGGGATTGTAAGTATGCATGCAGACATGCACGCAAGGAACGTGTTCTTTGGGAAGCTCTTTGTAATCGGGCAAATACGATTTTTGTGAATTTCAATCATAACTCGCACACGCACAATATAAAACATAGAATCCTAAATTCTTGGGCCTTAAATCGGCGATGGACAAGGGGTCAAACAGCTGTGAAGTCGGCAGTCCCTGTAGTAACTGATCTCTGATTGCAACACTGTTCATGCCAACTGCCGAATAGATATTTTTCAACTTTTGATAAGTTGCTTGATTTAGTTTGTGTTTGACCAAACTGTGTGTGGCTTGGTGTACTGAACCCCTCAAATCGATTCAAAACTGTGCAGTATCGATTTCAATGTTTAACAAGTGCTTGGCTCACATTCTTTGTGGTCATATCAGCACATTTGACCCCAAGCCTTCGTCCAAAAGAGGTCATCACGCCGGAAAATAAAAATCTGTGGAATGATCTGTGAACGATGGAAGAATTAAAGTGAGGTGGCTGAGGCATATCAACTGAATCTCACTTAAGACCATGACACTCGGCAAATTAGCGCTGCCAGACGTAAACGGCCAGCTAAACGGGTTACGAACACGGATGAGAATGCGGACCCCAGAAAGTGAAGCAAATTGCCCCAAAAAATAGAAGTAGCTTTACAAAAAGTGAAGGAAGTATACAAAATTATAAAAACTGCATAAATATTTAGTTAAAAACGCCTTGATAACTGCCACAGATGTCCTCACGTTACCGCCAAATAGTCAAAACAACCCTCGCTTACTACTGGATGTGTTAATTTGCAAGGCGTAAGCGGAGCCGGTCTATGGACAATGGCGCATATCAGCCTACTGCGTCTTAACTACACTTTACAATGCATAGTTTAAAATATGCTTAGTATTACGTCGAAAGACACATGTACATCGAAGAAGTTTAAGTTTAGCTTAGAGTGCCCGCCGAGGGCCAGTAAGTTAGAAGTAGGATTGTACGTCCAACTAGTTTTAAGCATTTTTTCCAGTATGTAAGCTCTTTATGAATTAAATAATGAATTAAAATTAATGAAATGAACGTCCTAACTACAGAAGAGGTGTTACGGAATGTGGCAGATTATAAGGCATTCTAAATAATATCAAATAATCGAAGTAGAAATAATTTGCTACTTAACAATTCTCCAGACTTAGCCCTCTCCCACGATATCCTGGTTCCAAAAATAAAGAAACTATTTGCTGTGGGTGGGTTGCGTCAGCGCAGAAACAAGCGCCTATTTTGAGAGCGTTGAAAACGTTTGCTGGGAGGAAACAGGAAAAACAATTTATTAAAAGAGGCTTTGAGTTATGGTGCGCGCCTCGTATTGTCATAGTCATTCTATTGGCATACCTACATTATGTTTGGAATATATTATCGGTCAGACAGCGTTGAACAATGGTGGCCTTACACTGAGCAACACTTTGCCTTGCCAACACATTTTGAAATCATTCCTTTAATTTTTGACAAAGGGAGTATCCTTGTCTGGCAAAAGCTTCTCTAATTCCGTAGTTCGTTCGAAACAGATTGTATGAGCCCTCAAACAGTGAGAGGAGAGTAGCCGTGACAATTGTATGCATTCGTTACTGACTAACGATACGTTACTCCACAGTAAATATCGTTATTAACACGGCTTTGTTCAACAGTTTGTCGTGTGTGCTAGTTGGGAAGCGTAGATGTCACTAGGTGTCTCTGGTGTGGAATGGCATTTATGATAGTATCGTTATCGTTACCCATTTTCAAGAAAGTGATTAGTAACAACTATTTTGGTAACGAGTACTCGGAGTACTCAACTTGACATTACCTCATTCTGCTCTGACACGCGGAAGACCTATATCTGCTGTAGATGGTAAATTATGATTCACCTCTTATTCTCATTGAGAAATTTTCAAAAACCTTTCCTAACATCGAAGACGGACTGGGGTCTGGGTCTGAGGTTACTGACCACGGGACGAGATTTCGTTATCCTCATCATACACAGCTTCACAATTATGTCAAAACTCAGGTACTGCACACATAACTCGTCACATGCAGCTTTGAAATCAAAGTATTCTTGAGGATTGTAGTCCTGTCGTTCATTCCTCATCGTCCGCATTTGACTTCAGCTCCTGCTACCTTTTCAACAGATTATGCCACCTTTCCATTCATGCCAATTTCAAATCGAAACTCAACTAAGAATCAATGGTAAGCCAAATGCACACAAAAGCATCCTCGCCATGGAACTGACACATAGGTCAACCAGCACTCGACGTGACACCTTTTCAGCGCACCACAACAATACGCCAAGATGGAAAACCTTCAACAAGAATGTCTCATCCATCATAAATTCAAATACACATTCAGATCCTCCACCGCAGCCTCGAAGATTGATTGAAAATTCACATCCTTTTGATTCCGAAGCGACAAAACCTCATTTGAAATGCTTAGCCATCTGGGCCCCAGACCCCCACACAATGGGGGCAAGTTCTCGAGTTCTAATAATGTGCCTCGGCCCCGGCCCCGTGCACATCCTCGGCGTTCACCTTTCCTCGTCGAAGATTACAGCGCACAATGTGTGCCACGTTGAGCGAACAAAGGACTCTGCAAGGAGTTCTCAACTTTCAACAGCCCTCATAAAACTTGAGAATCTATAGCTTTCCCTGTTATCACCACATGCTCGCGTGCATGCGAGGCACACACTCCACACACACACAGTTCGACTTGCATATTCGTCAAGTAAATAAATTTAACAATTTCGATGTTTATCCGAGCGTAAAACAACATTTTCCAGTTCCGTCTTTCCTGGCCAACTCACCGACACCGACACGGACAGATGATGGTGTTGTTGGCCTTCGTCTTGTTCAGACTTTTTCAGTCATTAGCTGGCATCCTGACGGTCTGTGCTGTTGGCAAATAAATAATTTCAAACGTGATTCGATGGAACGTGTACCCACCCCGTATGCAGGTACGAGTACGAGTGCGAGTCATGCCATGGTAGGCGGCGGCGGCGGCGGCCCACCAGCGCCTCACCAGATAGTGGAGTTTCGAGAGGAACTTTTGTTTGTTTACCCAACTACGTGTGTCGGTACATACGGATTAGCACGCCAGTCAATCGAAAGATAAACAATAAAATTAACACATTCCCCCTCTGATGAGTTCCAGGTGAAAATTCAATTTTTAGAAACCATTAAACGCCCGCGTATGTGTATGCGGGGTGGTTTGCCTTATGCTCCGCTTGTCCTCGATTCCGTGTGTGTAGCGTGTGGCGTCAATAAAATATGCGGGTGCAGTCCAGATTGAATCTCACCTACACGCCGTATTACATAACTTCGAATCGAATTCCACTGTCAGTTACGGGTCAGCGTATATTAATCGTGCTTGTGCTCCAATAAAACGGCTGCACTTAGGGATACCACCTGGGGGAGGTGCGCCGTGAGTGCGGTGCGCTTTATTAGCGTTGCCAATGAATTCTCCGGCGGACAGGGTGCTAACAGGCATATTCCATTAAACCCACTCTGGGCACTGATTTACTTTCTCCTCCTGTGCGCCACTCTTCTGCTTGCTTCCCCCCCCCCGCTCCCCCTAAGAGGCTTATAGTGTTCTTGTGCTTCACTCTTTTTTCCCCGTTTCTGTTTCACTCTTTGGCGCCCGTATCTCGGCGGTGCAGCGAGTTGACAGGGATGGTTCCAAGGATATTTATTGCCTTCACGATGATATAACTTTTAATAAGCTGTGATTAAAGTCGGGTGTGTGCTCTTGAGTTTAGCGCGCGGGGGATGGCAACTGTGAATCCGCCCGAGCACTTGAGGCTCTGCGCTAGGAGCGGGGTTGATTTAATGCTTTGTAATAGGATCGATTGAAATATTGTTTATCGGGAGAATATTTTTTCCTCGCTACCGGAAGCGAAACACTGCACTTATTATTAGGGAAATTACAGGCCTGGTCATAAATATTCCGTGGAGTGGTTTTACGGGGACTACACATAGTCTGCGGGGGAAACAATAAGTAAGCACCGCCACCGCTTCAACTTGAAGGAATGATCAATATTGAACGAGAGAAAAGTTGAAAAGTTGCGGTGGAAATGGAATACAAATAAGCCGATTGAGGGGAAGAATGAAAACGTTGTTTGACTCGTACTTTGCTCACTTTTCAAACTCAAATAAATCATCCACGGTACAAGGGGAGGTGAGCATAGATCACGTATAATTATTTTCACACGGAACGACAGAGTGTTTCCTCGTCCGATTTGCGGATGATTTACCGCAGAAGTTGGGACTGCACGTAGTTTTGTTTTCACTTGGACGCGAAGTGGATATGCGGAGCGGTTAAGTTTCGTTTGTTGCAAGGAATTTGATGAAGTATTGTCATCATTAATCTTCTTTTGTGGGAAATGTTTAAAGTCTCAAGTTTCTTTTGGGTCTACCACGCGAATTCTGAGGTGCCCTAGGGTTCTATTTAGACCCCAGTCCTTTTTCTCCATTTCGTAAATGATCTTCTGTGAGAAAAAGAGTATTCTGGTAAATTATTCGCCGAATAAGAGTAAGGAAAATGAACACCATCCAAAGATGATGTGTTGCTTTTCAATAAAGGAGATATTTTACGAAGATGCAGCGTGCACTTTTCGGAGACGATCAATTCCGTACAGGGCACTGCAAAAGGCAGTTAAGTACCTGCCCCTGGTTATAGAGGTCCCACGTTCGAATTCAAGTGAAAGCAAGAGTTTATATGCTTTATCTGGGTTTCTCATCTGGTCCAGTCACCATTAACCGTTGGGATAAAATGAATGGCATTGGGTATCACAATCGACCCAATAATGGCCTAAGTGTGCTGGCAGCATAATAACCTAACAGGGCAGTTAATACAAACAACGACACTACTGTGGAGATAAAACGGAAGATCAGGTTGGCCAAAGGCCGCATTTTCCACTCGGTAAGCCACTGAGGAATAAAGCCATCTCTCGAAGAACGAAGATATCTCTATAAAAGACGCTGATAGTCCCAGTCCTGCTGTATGGCGCAGAAGCATGGACACTAACTAAAGCGTACGACGATATTCTTAGTCGCTCCGAGAGGAACGTCCTCCTAATTATTTTCTGTCCCGTATGTACGGGTGGTGTTTGGAAGAGGAGTTAAACGTGCGTGGCAGGAAGCAACTAGCACAAGACCGAGCTAGATGGAAAGGCATGTTGACTGAGGCACAGGTCCACCCCGGACTTTAGCGACAGCCATAGAAGAAGAACCTAACAGGGCACTGAGGGTGGCAGACTCATGGTCTTGAGTGGGGCGAAGAATAGTCTAACGTGGGAGGAAGTTATTTGCATGTACATTAGTAGATCAAGTAGAAAGACATAGTTTAAGATTAAGTTTAGCTTAGAGTGCCCACCTAGGGCCAGTAAGTTAGAAATAGAAACATTGTACATCCAAATAGTTTCAAGCATTTTTGTCTAGTATATAAGATTTGCCATGAATTCCAAAATAAAAATGAAATTAAAATGAAAATGAGGAAGTTATTTTGACGATGGAATCGATATAAGTGGATAGATCCGCCAGTGTGGACGATATCCGTCCAAAAAAGCTTAAGGCAATGGTTAAGGGGGGAGTCTTGTGGCTTTCTCGTGTCGAGGAAGCGCAGCGAAACACCTAGAAATTAGCAAACAGGGTGTTCGAGTGAGAGATTGCTCCAGCTACAGCGGCATATTTCTTGTAAGTCTTCTTGGTAAAATTTGCGCTAAGGTGTTAGAGACGCGCTCTAGAGCTGTGGTCGAATACAGGATGGGCATGAACAGCTTTCGGCTTTCGTCCGGGCAGAAACACAACCGACCAGCTTTTCACTCTAAGAATGATACTCGACAAGGCTTGTGAGTATGCGAACAATCTACATCTGTTTTGAAGATTTGAAGAAGGCATACGACCGAGTGCTTCGAGGTAAACTCTGGAGTGTTTTGCAGGAGTATGAAATTGAGGGGCCTCCTTTGAGAGCCATTCAGTCGCTATACATAAACTGCAACAGCTGTGATCGAATTAACGTTGCTTAATCAATACCTTTCACCGTGGGCATTGGACTTCGCCAAGGATGCGTTCGGTCACCTCTACTTTTCATTCGAGGATGTTACAGCGCAGACTGGGTGAGGAATACACATCTGCGCTTTGAAGATGATTTGGTTATCCTGAAATTCTCCCCGACGGAATTCCAGTGCGCACTCAATAGGTTTGTGACCGTAGGTATGCACCTCCATGCTGGGATGAAGGACGACGTGAACGAATCGGAGGTTATGGTCTTTTTCAGAACACCTATCCAATGCACTCTACACGTGAGTGGAGTCCTATTGAAGCAGCTGGAGAAGTTCAAGTTTCTCGGGGTCTTTTTCACGAGTAATGGGAGGAGTAATGCTGAACTTTCCTGTAGGATTGGCCAAGCTGGAAGATCTGCAAAGGCCGAGCTTGGTGTCAAGGCCGAATTATCGATTTTAAAGTTAGTATTTGTTCCAACTCTCACCTATGGCCATAAAACTTGGGTAGCGCTTAGCTAAAAATTCATTATTTTGTCTAGATATTTGCAAGGCATACGTATAGTCTTGGAAAACAAGAATTCAAAAGAGTCAAGGAAAAGCCGTTTGTTTAAGTTAATCTGTAAGCTGCAAGGTGTTAGACAAAACCAATAAGGCTCCAAAAAATTCAGCTAAAACGAATATGAAATGTATGAAAAATAATCACGATTTGTATGGAAATCGTTTGAGATTTTAAATGTAAATCAAATTACGTCACAACATTGTGTACATTGCATTCATAGTACAAACAGCTTTATGCCCTATTTTCGTCCCTTAAACGTTCCACAAATAAATATGAACAATATTGACGTAACAACTGTTTGTCCACCAAGTCCAACACTGATTTCTGATTTAAACGACCAAAACTTGTGTGGGAAGCAGCAGCAGACAAAGCGAATTGATCAAAAAGTCGCCATGAATATTTCACCAATAAGTTATGAGGAATTGGCAAAAGTATCCGCATCCAGTCGGACTAGACATGAGAGGAATGTTCCTCTCCAATGTCGTTCCTTTATTGCTTTTAAATTGTGTGAAAATAAAAGAGGGAAAAAAGCGGAAATTAAATTCTCAAGTTTCGCGTATCAATTTGTCCTCGAGAATGATAGATTCATTTCGCTCGGAAGGGATGTTAGCAGGAGATGATAAATTGTATCCACAGACACTCACTTTGCTTTACACACAATGGTGCTTTGCCCGCACAATGGCTGAGGCGCAACACTGATGAGATGAAATTGAATTTTCTGAAACACATCAACGCTGCACATCCCACTTACATACCTTAACGCTTTTAAGGGCGCGTAGTTAATTGGTGAGAACATGCTGCGTGCGTCATTGGAGGGTGTAAGAAGCAGAGAGGCGCATTTAATCTAATCGTCATACAACGCGGCTGTGAATTAAATTTTAATTATTTTATTTTCATTTCTCACAGAGACATCGAGTGGCAATAATGGAGGAAGAAGAAGGAACTTATTTTTTTTGTTTCCATCCAGGCGGCTTCATCTCAGTAGGGTAGGTTTTTGTGAAGCAGGTACGAAGGGTGCCTCGAAAAGTTTCAAAGATTACTTGATACATATTTCACTCCAATGCAGAAGAGTTCTGATGTGAGGGCCCTTGGGGGATCGTTCGTGAATATGTTCTTAATACAGTCGCTGAATAAAAGAACTTTTGGGGGGGAGGTATTGCGTGTGGGTAGGACGTGATGGATGCCGCGGAAAGTTGCGTGCGGATCTGAAATGATTTACGAGAACCATTTCCGACATGAATGGAGCAATGGGAATGTCATAGATTCAACAGATTAGTTGATGTTTAATTAAGGATAACCCGTCATTACGTGAGCTTCCCATGACCTGAGTTGAGATGATTTCCTGAGCTGTGTAGAGCGTGGAGAGACAGTTCGTGTTTCAATTTCTATTTTTCTTGTGAGAAATTAATTATGTGTTGTTGAATTGCTGTTGGTGGAAAATGGGCGAAACAATGTTCATATTCTCGGTATGTTTGTCTTTGATGTTTTGATGTGAGTAGTGAAGATTAAATTGCGAATTGTGCCTTGGCTTTGACAGACAATTCAGAGAATTTTCAATCCGCATTACAGATTTCAACCAAATCTGTGTTAAAAAAAAGAACCATCCACAGTTGATTTTAATGAAATTTAAATCAAAGGAAATTGTTAGAAGCCACACAAATTTCGAAGTCCTTAAACATACTCCTGGAGCTAACGCAAAAATCGCACGCAGATAATGATTGGTTTCGCCCTTACGTGTGCAAAAGTAGACGAACTCAACGAAACTGAACGATGTTGTTATTTTGGTACGATTGCATACGTCGATTTAAGCTCATGTGCATCGACGGAAGGCCCAATCTTGACATGTGGCATCATAGTTTTTTCCCGAAATCTGCACAACCTTCATTTTTGACAGGAACATTTTCCACTCCAATAACGGGCTTACTACGGTCTTACTAAACTTTCTCACACTTGATCTCAATGGATAGGCTAGTTATCAAGGCATACTAACAATGCAGGAATACAGGATAGACAAGTTGAAAGCGACTAACCCTTTCCGGTGTTATTTCCTGACAAGGGAGGTGTGGACCACAAATGAAACTCGAACATCCACGTCTACACGATTGGAAATGACTAAAGCCAGAGGTGCGGTCATTTTCTCTGAATTGTTAAACACGTGCTGCTCTCTATAACCATCAGTGAGACCACACTATTGTGAAAATGTTGCTACGGATGGTAGGCTATCTGACCATAATCATCATAAGTACCATGAAGCAGGAACTCTCTACTGTCTCTGCCGCTGCGCCAGTCTGCCTGTGTAGGCACAGAACACCTGGAGAACTTCTTATAGCACCTGCAGGAAATAACTAAAATCCTCTTAACTTCCATTTTTAGGTCTATAAGGATTTCAGAATGACTGGACAACGTTTAGATATTATGGGTAAGCGGAAGGTATGAGGCGGTACATCGACACCTACATATATGAGACGTGCCTAACTTGTGGGTGGCCCTACAGCCCATAAAGGGCTTCTCAGCAACCACTCGTGTTGTGCGTGCTATTGTTCTCTCACTAGTGGAAGGGATCTACAGTTTTGTGCCGACTCCGAACGGCCAAGTTTGAGAAGCTTATTCTAGACAGGAAATACTGTTTGAGCATTTCAGTGACTCGAAAGAGTTGGGGCCGTGAAAATTGCTCTTGTCGCACAGAGCAGGCATCAAACCTACGAAATCCAGGTTGGATTCGATGCACAAATCCACAACGTTACGGGCCACCACTTAAGTTATGTATTATATTGATCAATTACTGTCTCATTATTTGTCGAATGTTAGCTTTCATTTGTGATTGAGAGTTGCTCTGTTGTCAATAGGGTACGGTGCAACTTTAACAATTGGCATTCAATCATGGAACAGTTCGCATAAAATTTTACATCAAACTCCTGCCATGCACCATTACTTAACAGCGCACCTATTGTATGTACAAAATGGCATGGTTGTTTGCTTGGTATGCTTTATGGAATGGTGGAATAATTACTAGTGTTTATTTTGCAGTGGGCAAATCCCTCTGCCTTGTCCAATTTAATTGCTGTCTGTTGTTGACCATCCTATGATGCATGTGGCGTATGACTCATAAGCATCGGCCAGTGGCTAATTTCCATTGAGAGATGAGTCGTATTTCCTTAGGTCCAGTGTCAATTATTATAAAAGTAACGCTAAATGTAGGGCTATCCAATTCGTAGACCGGATTAGGAATTCTTATTTCAACCATTAACGTTAAGCCGAATTGTCATCAGATAACATATGTTTAGCCTAAGAATTGGCATTTTATAATGCAGTTGGTTTTACAGTGGCTGAAAAATGTGAACATTCTAAAAAACGTATGTACTTTACGACTGGAACGTAGTCGAAACTTTCTTCAATATGAGGCTACTACAAGAAAATTCAAAGAGACTAACATTGGATATGCATCGGTGACAAAAGCACTCTCAGTAAATATGTCTGTGCTTAGTGAACATGTTGAAGGCGATTTTGATTAATGTAAAGAAATGAGTTAAACCTCAAAAAAGGAGACAACTTCAGCTGCGACATCTGCCGAGATTAGTTAGTTTAATTCGCTTGCAAGACATTGTCATAACTTTTGCTGGGATCTGTCAAACTGCGTGACCACGCCTAGAAACTGAAACCATTCGGCAACAGGTCCACCATCGCTAAAATGTTCGGACTATGGCAGATTATACGAAAGACACTAGAAATGCAAGAAAAACCAGAGCTATACAGCATCATCTTGTTTTCACATTAATGCCAAACTCGTCAGACTGAGCAGCACGGAGAATGAAGACCTGTCGCTGCTGTATCAGGGTCAGTAATGAGCCATCGAGAGTTTCAATGTCAGAACAGGGGATAAGGCGTCGCGCTGTTATGTTTTTTTATCAACAATAACCTTGAGAAGATCATCAAAATTTACTTCAAAACACAAGAGAAGCGATCTTCTAATAGTCCGTTCAATTGCTAGCCTACGCAGACTACATGTCCATTTCGAAAACAGAGAGTTAACATTGATACGTATACGGCTAAAATGGGTCTGGTGGTAAACGAGATCAAAACAAAGTATACACTGTCACCGACGTGGCAATTGCGTTGTGAGTCGTTACTGTGGACACCTACGCACAAGAACCTCGTGCTTGAATCCCAGTACGACAAAACATTATTTTCATAGAGTCGTTGATAATGCTTAAAGAGTATAATTGTGCATATTCTGTACTCTTTTTGTAATGCGACTGATAATGCATGTCTATCGCAACTGTTAAGTATTTACTGAAGCTGGCCACCCTGGCTCAAGCAATTGTGGTCAACTGGCACAGGATGACTCATAACAAGGCAACTCTGGACTATGCCAGGTCTAAAACGATCAATTAACCGGCATTATAGCAGGCCATTGCGACATTGTTACTCACGCCTTTAGAATAGGCCTCCCTTACAAAGACTTCTGCAGAAGCTGCAGTGAGGAAGAAATCATTGTACATTTGTTAGGCAACTCTACTGCTTTTTCGTCCCGTAGAAACAGACATCTGCAAGGTTATTACTTCAAAAACGTGGTCGAACTTAGCAACGTAAGAGTCGGTCATTCTCTTCACTTTATCAAAAGTACAATCTGGTTTGCGGAATAGGCATATATCTGAGTGGTAGCACAATGGGCATAAGCTGGCGTCCTCTCGTTCAGCAAACTGTCTAGAAAATCTTTGTCAAACTTTCCAGTTCGGAGTAGGGACAAAACTGTAGGTCCCTTATAGGCGTGGGAGAACAATAGGATGCGCAGTATGAATGGCTGCAGGGCCTATACGGGCTGTAACGTCACCCATATTATATTGTACGTTTTTGAATTCCTGGTAACATTAAATTCATCAATTCGCAAAGTTAGTGAATAATGTCGGCGTTGCATCAAGGCACATCTCCACAGCCAACACGAAAGCCTTAAACTCCCCCTCCGTCTTATGAAGCAAGCAAACGAATTCGGAAATAAAACATCCATTAGCGACGGCAACAAATTTCGTCCTTAAAAAACTTCATTGTAACTTCATAACGAGTACGGGGGGAGTTGCTGTACCTCAACTCAAGTCCGTCCTTTTCAGCTTAATTGATTACCAATAAACAATCGACTAAGCATCCACTTGATGACTGGATATTAATCGACCCGAATGCGGACAACAGAGAGTAATTAAGAGTTATCGAATCGAAGAGGAAGCGGCGCGTACACACACTCACGTAAAATGGACGAACCTTCTCAATTACGTTTCCTCTTTGAGATTACTCCCTCAAGGAAGTGAGATGAATTAACGAAAGGAAGGCGAACCGAAGAAGCACGGATACATGTGCGTACACACTTAAGCACGCCTCGTCGACTCTAGATGGTATTTATTTCTCAAGGACTCGACATAATGATCTCATCTAGGCGAGAGATTCGATAGAAAAATCCATTCAATATAATTAGCTTTGGTTGGGTGTAAATTTAATTTCGTGCCTAGACACGACATTGCGTTTACGAATTTCCTTATTAGTTCAATCAGTGATGCGATTGGCGGGGCCAGAGGTGCCAGAGGACCCGGAGACAGAGCGCAGTCAACGTGCCCGCCTGCCAAGTGATTCAGTGGAGGTTGACGTAATAAACATAAATATTCCATTATACATAAATACAAGTGAATCTGCTTATATAGAGCTAAGCAATTGAATCTGGACTCCCGGGTGGTGGCGCGGCGACGGGCGAAGGAGCACTCTGCTCGAATCGATATCTGAGTCGCCGCCGCCGCCGATGATTACATCGTTGGTCGCTGGTGACGGTCTGGTCGGGTGCATTTAAAAAATTCAATTTGAATTTTCTTGAATAAATATTGTGCACTTGAAGTTCTCAGCTTTCGCATTTCCATGCGACCGATGCGACACCAGGGGACGGTCGCCGGTCGGGACTTGCTTGGGTGGAGGTAATCAACTTACGGGTGGCTGAATGATATCGAGGAGCTTTATTAAATTTTGAGTTACGAAGTGTGCTACTGACCAACACCGCATTGGCGAAGTTTTCAAATTGAAATATAAGATACGATTTTGGATTTGCAATTCATCGTTGAAGGGGAGGTGGATTTGTTTCGAACATCACTTGGGTCAGCTGGTTTTAGAGAACGGTGCGAAGGAGGTTTTAGTTGAAGTCTATTTCTTGAATATTATGCGGCTTTAATGATTTCTGCTGAAGCGCTGGTAAAAGAGGGCGTATTTGTTTTATCGATCAATTCAGAGGAAGCCCGTGTGTGGCGAGCTGTGCAGCAAAAGGGTTATTGGAGCCACATGAAGGACATTTTCAAGAGTAGTCAGTCTAAGATTGCCCTTTTCCATTACGGAATGTCTATGATAAGCAGCTGAATGCCGTACTTGTCGGTAGTTTGCTTTCAAGGCAAACAATAATTTCACGTGTGGTACATCGACATGAGACTGAGCATGCGCAAGCTTGTGGGTCGTTTGAACGGACTTAGAAGAGAAGCTTTGGTCCGGGCGCAGGTGGACTGACCTTGGTCACATCTAGAGACGAATCGCGTGTCTCTGGCGACCCAAGTGGCGACGTGAGTAGGGACATGATATACATCACAATGTCCAATTTAAGTAAATTAAATAAGAAAAGTCTTCGACGCCGGTCCAGGACAACGGAATATAGAACGCCCTTGCAACTTTTGGCGCACACAAGTGTAGAAGGACTTCAAGCTACTTGTCGTGCGAGATCGGAGGCCGCTGGAGTAGCTTGTTAGCTGATGTCTGAGTCCATCCCGAACAATCAAAATATGATCGGCTTCTCAATAGTGTTCGTGGAGGACACGAAGACAACTCTCACACTTCCACCGGGTGCCATCGAAATAATCACACCACACCGCTTGTTCGAAACCGTTCCGGTGGGATTATCACACTTCCGTAGCCAGCGACCACATAAGAGATAGAAATCCTCAAAGTGTTTGAACTGGCAATATCCGGGTGGCTAGAGGGTACCGCCTAGCGTGTTTCTCCTCATGTCGACAGTTCAACTGTTCGTTCAGAGGTAATTGCGTGGTAAAAGTTTTCTGTGGCAATAAGAATCTTTTAGTAAACTTTCTAAAAATCAGTGATGCTGGTTTCACAGATAACAGCAAGAGAGCTAATTGCAAACTATGTCTGATCGTTAAAAATGTGAAGCAGTGGGTCACGCAAACGCTGATTTCTATGCATTCACGTGTCGTCTGTCGGGACTTAACACATGTTTAACAGACAGTCTTTCCTAATCTTGTTATAGCATTGAGTAAATGAGGGGCTGATCTGTTGACTGATATGATGCTGTGCACGCTGTACCTTACTGATAAAGAACTTTTTCTGCCAAGGCGACATAGTGGTTACACACATGCCCCGGTTGCAGGTAAAATGTTGCACTGCACATGTTTGCTTGAAAGGTTTGAGTGCCAACTGTTCCATAGCATTTAGAGTAGGTCATGTTAGATTATTGGGCTGTCAGCGAAATTACCAGTACACTTAGACCGTTTTTGGTCCATTGTGATACCCGAAGCCGTTAATTTAATTCCAACGGAAAATCGTTCATATTAACTCTTACTTTGACTGGGATTCGAACCTGCTATCTCTATAACCATATATGATATATCTGTAGAGTGAAATAGCTTGAAGTCGCGGCTGGTGGTGAAAAAAGAAACGCGTTGCTGAAAACACTATTAAAATGAAGAACAATACCTGCAAAGACGGGATTATCTTGGAGGACTCTGGTTTTGACAACCGGTACACAGAGGCGAGAGGAACTTGCAAATTGCTCGTGCGAACAGGTAAAGGGCAGTCCTAGAAGGAGTTTGGCCGAAAGTTTAACAGCGACAATAGATCTGCGAAAAAGGTGTTTTGGCAAGCCATTCAAGGACTCAGAGGATATTCAACATCGTCGAAGGAGTCGAACCCAAAGATGGTATGATGCTTCCCAATGAGGTGAACATTTTTTGCATATGGAGCGAGTACTTTTTAGAGCTGCTTAATGCCGAACAGGGCACTGAGGATGTCCGACGTGTTAGTCTTCTGTGGAAAGTAGACTAGTCCATATTGGCGAAACGCTAAAATTTTACTAAGAGTGGAGTGGGTAAAGATGGAGTTTTATGGCTCGCCCTCCACTTGGCGATTGAAAACCTGAGGCGGAGTTTCAAAATAGGGGATTGCTACGACGTCAGGGGCGCCCGGAAAAGTCTACGCTAAAGTGTTGAGGTGCGCTCTAGGGTTATAGTCGAGTCCAGGATGGGGGTGAACAGTGCGGTTTCGACCCGATAGAAGCTTAACTCAGAATGGTAGGGTGAGGGTGAGACGAGATGGCTTGTGATTACGCCAATCCGATCTGTAGTTATTTTGTAGATATACTGAAGGCATACGACCGAGTCCCTCAAGATAAATATCACCAAATGGAATGGCTCTCATTAAATTGATGATCCTTTTTCGAGAGACATCCCGTGTTTAGTTTAGTATATAGTCAACACCATTCACAGTGGGCTATAAACTTCGCCAAGGTCAGTATGTGGGGAATTCAATGCAAGATTTGAAAGCTTATAAAGCAACTGCTTTTTTTGCGGGTAAGGGCTATGCTTCGATGTTTTTTCTATTGTAAAATAAAAAATCTCGGATGAAAATTCGGTGTAATGTGTCTCTAAGACGGTTTGAGCCCTTTAAGATGACGCTCTCGAGAAGAAGCTGGTGGGTGTAACTGGAACCACATAGCCAAAGATTACACTATCTAAATGAGACGTATGTTTTGAGTCCCAGGTACCTTGATCTGGAATATAAACCAATTAATTGCTAATCCTAAAATCTTCCCTCCGTTTCCATTTTCGATTTCCGTAAGTCCCACAAGCTAAGCATCCACTTGACAGGTGTCGACATGATTTACAAACAGCGGTTTTCAACGACATCACTTAACGATCTATTTTGTTTTCGAATCCACCCCAAAATACGGTCCACGCCGGCTAATAGCAACAAAAACAAATCCGATTCACTTGTTGAATCAATTAGAAATATATTGCATCTTAATCATTCAACCTACACGCTCGTTAACATTGTCAGTGGGTGTGCCAGCGGTCAGAACGCGCAGATTTTCGCACGAATATTCGTATTTTCAGTACAGTACGAGTTTCTAAATCTACACATGATAAACTATTTTTAGAGACCCCCTCCCGCTGGCACAGTGGCCACCAGAGTGCCACCGATACCGCCACCGCCACCGCCAGTGCCACAAAAAAGATTCATCTTCGAAATCTTGAATATTTATCTCGTATTTACATAACGCTAAGAACGCGCTCTCGATCAGGCACAGCTTTTCAGTCAATTCCAATGAGAGCAACCATTGACAACAAGTGGATGTGTTGTTTCTCGAAACAACTCAGGCCCACAGCCAGAGCAACCCGCCGCGGATAATTGGCTCTTCGAAAAACAATAGTTCTCGCCTTTCAGAATCAGTATTTTCACTATTTTCCAGTGCTTGGTGTGTTCCTTCCGCTTCGTGTTTTGTGTTTTTTTTTTCTGTCTGTTCTTCTTTCCCCAATAAACATCTTGTTGCTGAAGAAATATTAATATGTGTGTTAATTTAGTGTAATTAAAAATTGCCAAGTAAACAAATACAAATACCCTGGCAGCCGCAGCAGTTGATATTTGAAATCGAATCGAAGCGGAAAATCAAAGAGAATCCCACTTGGGGCAGTCTTAGCGTGCAGTTGAAGTGTTATTGGGGGCAAGAATGTGCGACGATGAGGATACCGCCGAAGGTATTTGTTTATTGCCACAGCCTGCTGCTGATTTCATACTTTCTTTATGACCTGAGCATGCTGAAATGTCCTAAGTGTGTGGGGTTGTCGGGGAGTAGTTGCTCGCATTGTTGTTTCTTGTCTGTGTGCCGCTTATTGTTGTCTTCGCCCGTATGATTTAAGTGGCACGGATTTGTTTCTAATTTTGAATTGCTTTCACGGCGAGAGAAATCGCTGTTAACATGGACTAATATTTTTCAAATGTGAGGTGAACGCGTGCGTATGTTTTTGTTCGGACTTGAGACCCACCTTGCGATGATTTACTGAGGATTTCATAGCTGGCGTGACCTTAAACTTGTTTTTTTTTTTGGTTGGGTGATGTACGAGTGCACGTTGGACGTTGGAGTGCTTACTGCGAATGTTATTTTTAGGAGACCGAAGCGCTAAAACGAAACAACAAACAGAACAAAAAAATAATGTACACACGAACTAGACGCGAATGTTTATGAGGTAATTATAAATTTAGAATCTTCCCTGTCACAGTTGATGTAAGCCAATACGCAGTGGTGGCATGTTGAAAGCTTCAAGTAGAAATGGACGTGACAATGGAAACGGCGGTGACTGGATTTTAATTTAAACTGATTGAAATGCCAGAAGAAAGATTGATATTGGAAATGACTGCTGTTTGACAAACTCTCTTCGTTAAGTATAATAAAGCGACAGCCATACAGCTCCTAAAGTTTAGATTGTGTGACACGTTTGCTTGAAATCGCTGCCATTCTGATCCCGTGTTATAAAAAGTAGGTGCAAGTTACACAATTCGTCATTAGAAGTTGCTCCTTAATTGTACAAATGTAGGCGTGAAGCAAATACGTAGTAGATATTTTTTTAGGGGCGGAGAACTTGAAAATTGAATCAAACACAAAAAATAAGTTTTAGACAAATCCATGACATTTTTGATGAATAATTTTATGACGTTCAAGTTTGAAAATTTCAGCATGTGAGGGCCATCCCATCAAACGATACATTTTTCTGGATGATAGTTCGTTCGAGATAAAGTCTTGTTTTCCAAAAAAATGTAAATGCTGCTAAAGTGCCAAGCCAAACCAAAAAGGCAAGACATCCACTAAAACTTGAACAGCTTTTTCACACGAATTATTGGCTGAACACATTGATTAGACAGAGTCTTAGACCTGGCATCGCGTCATTGGAACACATGTCTCCAGATTATACCTCCCTTAGTTATGACTTCTGCAGACGATACAGAGACAAGGAGCAGGAAACAAAACTATTGCACACATGCAGTTCTGTCTCCTTCGGTAGAATAAGTCACTTAGACGCCTATTACTTCATTAATCTGTCGGAACTAAGTAGAATTTTTACATGTCATCTCCACCGCTTTATCAAAGTAAAGTTTGTATAAAAGGATCAATCAGATCACAGGGCGCCTACTCTCGAATCTAAGTGTGACTACCGCCAACTAGAAATAAACTACTCTAACCAAGCCAAACCTTCTTAAAAATCGAGAAATGCCAATTAGCTGTCACAGAAAACAATGATGCCCATTTAAAGACATTTGATTCTAAAAAAGAAACTTTTTTTTCGCTGCTTCTTCTTCTTCTTTGATTGGAGCTACAGTCCGGGGTTGACCTGGGCCTCAACCAACATGCCTCTCCAGCCATCACGATATTTCGCCAGCTGCCTCCAGCTGCGCACACCAAGTTGGTTGAGGTCGTTTTCCACTTGTGTGCGCCATCTAGTGCGAGGACGTCCTCTGTTGCGCAGTCCCAATGGCTTGGTGTCGAAAACTCTTCGGGCCGGAGCTGTGGTGTCCATCCGCTCTACATGACCTAGCCATCTTAAGCGTTGGATCCGAAGACGCTTAACTAGGTGCATGCCGCTGTACAGCCCGTATAGTTCGTGGTTGAACCTTCTCCTCCAAACGCCATCAACGCAAACAGGACCAAAGATCGTACGCAGAACTTTTCTCTCAAAACAACCAAGAGCTTCTTCATCATCTTTTAATAGAGTCCATGTCTCTGCGCCATAGAGCAGGACAGGGATGATCAGAGTTTTATATAAAGTCAACTTGGTGTTTCGAGAGATGGCTCTGTTACTCCATTGCCTCTTGAGCCCAAAGAAGCAGCGATTGGCAAGAGTAATTCTGCGCTTGATCTCGTTACTGGTATTGTTGTCCCTATTTACTCCAGAGCCTAGGTAGACGAAGTCCTTGACTACCTCATCTGCTGCCCAATATGACGCTCTGTCCGAGACGTCGATGTTGTGCGTCTTTTCGTGATGACAGCATGTACTTTGTTTTGCCCTCATTCATCGCCCGACCCATTTTAGCCGCCTCAATGCCAGCAAACGTCTCATTGACGGCTCGCTGTGTTCGTCCAATCACGTCAATGTCGTCCGCGTAAGCAAGCAGTTGAACGGGCTTTTGGAAGATCTTGCCTCGGGTGTTTACTTTTGAGTTTCGCACGATGGTGGACTTCCCAGGCCTGAAACCGCACTGATAAGGACCTATCAGGTTGTTGACAAAGGGCTTCAGGCGTTTACACAGAACGGCAGAGAGTATCTTGTACGCGATGTTAAGGAGGCAGATCCCTCGATAGTTGGCGCAGTCAAAGGGGTCTCCTTTCTTGTGAACCCAAAGCCCTAACTAGTTTGTGGAAAAGGATCAATCAGATCACAAGACACCTACTCTGGAATTTAAGTTTGACTGCGACCAACCAGAAATAAACCACTCTAACCAAACCAAACCTTCTAAAAAAACCGAGAAATGCCAATTAGCTGTCACAGAAAACAATGTCATGTTTGTGACTGTTTAAGCAGTTATTTTTAGCAAGATCATTGTATTTCGAAATTGTCTTCAAAACACACCTTGGTGTGGTGGATTTGTGCCGCGACTCCTACTCTGAGATGTCTGAGTACAATCAGAGGTCCACCTTCTTCGAGTCAATGACAATGCTTAAGGAAAATCTTCTGTTTAGGCAATGCTTCTCAAGTCGGAGTCAGCGCAAGGCCCTAGCATTAGAAGGCCCATTATAAGAAATCTGTAGCTTTTTAGCATTGTTTCTTGCATTTGAATATTTTTCCTTTACCTTGAAATATTATATAAAGAGTGATTTTTTAAAAGCTATAGGAAAGTTTTCAAAAAAAAAAAAAACACAAAAAATTCAGAAAAATGCATGAAATCTTTATTTGAATCGGTAATACGATCCATATAATTTAATGTTTGAAGATTATTTCATGCAAATGTTGACCTAGACTGCCCCTCAAATGGTCCATCCGCTTAGTCCAATTTTGGCATACTCTTTCCAACATTTCGGCCGGTATCTCACCAATAAATGCTTCAATGTTGTCTTCCAATGCGTCAATTGAAGCGGGCTTGTCTGTATAGACATTCCACACAAAAAACAGTCTAAAGGCGTTAAGTCGCACGATCTGGGCGGCCAATTGACCGATCCCGAACGTGAAATAAAATGTTCACCGAACTCGCCTCTCAATAAGTTCATTGTTGCGCGTGCTGTGTGGCATGTGGCACCGTCTTGTTGAAACCACATGTCATGCAAGTCATGCTCTTGCATTTTGGGCAAAAAAAAAGTTGGATATCATCTCACGGCAGGGCTCACCATTCACATTTACGTTACGATTTGCATCATCTTTGAAGAAGTACGGTCCAATGATGCCACCAGCCCATAAGCCGCACCAAACTGTGACTTTTTCTGGATACATTGGTAGCTCCTGCAATGCTTCTGGCTGATATTCACGCCAAAATCGACAATTGTGCTTATTTACGTACCCATCGAGCCAAAAATGAGCTTCGTCGCTGAACACAATTTTCGGTAAAAAAAGCGCGATTAACTTCCTTAACAGAGCACTTTGATAATAAAATTCAATAATTTGCAAGCGTTGTTCGTTTGTAAGACGATTCATGGTTTAATTATAGACCAAACTGAAGATGTTTGACAGTAAAACAAAACATGAAACGTGAGTCAGCTGTTTAAACCATTGTTGCACAAATCACCCTTTGGATACACTAAGTTTCTGGTTAGTTATTATAATAATAATAATAATGTGGGTGGCGCTACAGCCCGTAGAGGGCCTGGGCCTAGCTTCTCAGCAACCACTCGTGTTGTGCGTGCTATTGCTCTCACACGAGTGGAAGGGACCTACAGTTTAATGCCGAATCCGAACGGCCAAGTTTGAGAAGCTTTTTCTAGACAGGAAATACTCTTTGAGCATTGTCAGTGACTCGAAAGAGGTGGGGTCGTGAAAATTATTTCTGTCGCTCAGAGCTGGAATCGAACCTACGACGTTGAGGTTGGGGTCGACGCACATACCCACAACGCCACGGGCCATGCTTAGTTATTGTTCAACCCAATTTCACATCCAATCACGGGAAATTTTATAAGATACCACGAACGTTCAAAGAACTGGTCCAAAGCCCAAATCGCATGTCTCGTTGTTATTTCATTCCACGCATTCACACACATCATCATTCATCAATTTGCTCAAAAGAAAAAAATGCCGCACGCACTTTGAATAATGAATTATCCTTCTTCTTCTTGTATTTTCAGAAAGCCCTACAGGGTATACCAAACTGGCACATCAATTTTGGTTTTCTTATCCGCCACCAGGCGCTGGTGGAGGTTCTTCGAGTGAGTATACCCATTTTAGACACAATCCACTTCCCGACGACGTTTACGAGTGTAGACTTTTATTGGAACCTAAATATGCAAACATACCGTTCGACACTGTTCTTAAATAAATGTGATTATTGTTGTTGCAAAGTGTGTTACTAAAATTACTGTCTAATTGAATATGTTGTTGTTTTATTGTTTCGACACCAAAACGAAAGAGTTCATTTTCAGTATTGCTAACGTTGTTTCTTGCATTTGCAAACAATGCGAGAAAGTAAGTGTGTGTTGTTTCATATTAATCAGTTCTTTCTGTTTCAATGTTTACCTTTTTTCAATTAAAATGTTTGGCAGTTGTGGTGTATATGTAAGACGTTGTTAAGATGTTTAATGTATGCATTCTTTAAAGCAATCTGTTTCTGACAAATGTAATTAAATGTGGATTTTTTTTAAATCTTTTTCTTGTTTTCTTTGCTAGATTATTAAATTGCTGTTGGAGTTCATTTCATTTGTTCTTAATTTCCTTTCCTTGTTCACACAGTTGCTAATCTTTTCTTTTTCGTTTTACTTTTTTAATTAATCGTTTCGACAGATGTGTTGTTCCTTGTGTTTGTTTAGAGAGAAGAACAAAACCGCGTCCGATGTTTGAAAAGTAATTAAGTTTGGGGTTGACGGCGGTCGTTGGACAGTTGACAGGGCGAAGATTAATTAAGGTCAATCCGTTGTCATTAGCGGATCGTTTTACTGGAGGTGAAGAAAAGGTAAACAATGAAGGGAGTTTGTTTGATTTTCCATGGCTTTTTTTCATGCCGGCTATTGGCGTGGCAATGTGGAACAGAGAGTTGAGGTCAATTGAAATCGTGTGTTTAGTGCCATACACAATGCCCGTGTGATTAATTGCTGCTTATAACTGAGTTGTTCTCAGGAAACGGACAAATGTTGATCGAATCTGTGATTTATTCCTCGAGGAAGAAGTTAAAGTTAAATTGGATTTCGGTGATTGTCAGGTTCTTAACGAGCTGTCATGACCGAACTTACTTAGTACATCGACGTAAAATATTTAATTTTTACATTAAATGTTTTTTTTCTTCTTAATCTTCGGATGTGTCGAAGTGGAGTGTAACTTACACCGCTTGGTTTTTTTTACCATTCCTAACTTACTTACTTAAAGTCATAAAATCCCTGGACAATGTTATGTTCTACTCTAAAACATTCCTTAATTGCAGGCTGTCTCTTAACGAGATGGCCGAGCATTTTAACATTCACCTCATGTGGGTGCCGGGACACTGTGACATACCAGGTAACTGCAAAGCCGACGAACTCGCTAGGTGTGGTACAACCTCATCCCTATCGATAGAAGGGGTACCACCTTCCATGCCGATCGCTACAGCCTATCATCTTTTAAAGATTCATACAATTAAAACCACCAATGACAAATGGCTAGAAGGCACCACCTGCCTTAAAACAAAAGAAATCTGGCCATCACTCAACCTAAAACGGTCTCTCAGTCTACTTGGACTCAGCAAGGACCCTCATAGGAGTCATAACCGGGCACTGTGTAATTGGCATTCATGCTCGCGGGATGGGTGCTCCATATAATGATTTTGGCAGAAGCTGCATGGATGAAGAGGAGAAAGAGAACACTCATCACCTTCTCTGCTCCTGCAGTGCTCTGGCCAGTCGTAGGTTCCTGCACAGAGCCTACTACTTCAGCAGCCGTAACGAGCTAAAAAGTGCCAGCATTGGCCAACTAAATCGGTTCATTTGCAGCCCCAACTGGTGCCAGCGTTAGGAGAAGTTAATCCCCGTACTATCACAATGGGCCTACTCTGGCCTAGCTCTGCAGCAGTCAGCCACTACAACCTAACCTAACTTACTTACTTGGGTCCTTTAACCCTTGAGGGCATAGGGCATCCACTACGCCTGCGGCCTTCGCCTAGGAGTTTCGAGCGTTTTAGCTGCCTCCAGCTCTTTTCAAACCTCTTAGATTCCTCCTTGTCTGTTATGTGCCACGTTTGCCCTAAGCGTCCCACTACTCGGCGGGCGTGGGCTAGACTGTTCTATCCACTTGTATGTGGAGAAATGCTTACAGGTTCTTGGCTCGCTCATTTGAAGTACGGTTTGGCCATAAAATCCTCCAGATGACTTGCAGCCTGAGTCTGCAAATGGTGTTCACCTTCCAGGTACTGCACCCGTAAAGCGTCAGCGATTCAACGTAAGACTGGACCCGTCGTAGCTTAGTTCTTAAGCTGATTTGCGGATAGCATTTCAGTCGTCGTCGTAGCTTAGTTCTTCCGGTATCTCCAATTCAGTCCAAATCTCTCCGTTGTCGAGCCCATACATCCTATATATAGAAAGTTTGGGCTGGGCTAACCAGTGTTCGAAGTCGCCAGGTCCTCTTTTAGCACTGTTTTTTATTTTAGACCTAACTTGGCTGCCTCCGCTTCAAAATTGTAGGGCATCAGATAAAGATCCATTGTCCGATCTGCCGGTAGGCGTACTTTGTCAGCCTAATGTAGGTGTTTTAGGTAACTCACCATGGTCGATCGAATTCCGCTGTTTGTTTCATTCAACGCTGGACGAAGAACATGGTTGCTAACCACCAAGAATAATAGTGGTGACAGTATGCTTCATCGGGCGGCATTACTGTCCAGAACGGAGGAGGGAATAGATTTATAAACTATTTCCTGAATTTGGGCCAAGTCGAACTTGAGACGTTGAATATGAAACAAGTTTATGTCCAAGTTTAATCGTAGATCTTCCAATTGATAGACCATGACGTCTTAAAAGGGCCTTTCCTCGGGAAAAAAAATCCGTAGCGATATTTCCAAACTAAGGACCTACATGTGCCCATCTTATGTTCGATTCGAGCAAACGTCTTCAACAAGAACCAACTTACCATTGACTGGTGTCATTAGATGATTATGATAAGAATGAAGTGTTTTGGTTTTCGGGGCAAATTGCATCAATTTTACATTGACAGCAATTCACTTATTACCTTTTTTAGGACCATCGATTTATGCCCGTTAACAAGGCCATAATAATAATATTGGTGGCGCTACAGCCAGTAGAGGGCCAGGGCGTAGCTTCTCAGCTACCACAACCGCCTAAGATTGTTGCAACTTTACAGAAAAGGCGGTAGGCTGTAGTGTCCAATCGAATGACTTTGAGTTATGTACGTCTAACAAAGAGACAATCCGATTACTGTAGTCTTTTTCAGATGAAGGTCATGGTGATTCGTCTAACATGAGCCCCTAAGATGGTTAGATGTCCAGATAGCAATGATGGAAAAGATGTGAAGAATTGTTTATCATTCAAATGGCGCTGGAATTTGTTTCTTCAGACGCTTTATGGTACATTCCAATATTCTAGCAATAGCGTCGCTAATGTTTGCTTCAAACTCGTCCAGAACGGTAGGCTTTCAACTAACGACTTGAGGAAGCTCTTAAGACAAGAAACGAGTGGTGTTAAGACCAATCACGTATCACCGACCAATTGGTAAGCGATGGGATGAGCTAGTTGCGTCGCTGTATTGTCTTGTAAGAACTGCATTTCAGGTGTATCGAGCTCGGACCACAGAAAGTCGGTTGAACACTACACAAATTTTGCAACTTACTAGGCTCCATCACACACCACAATATTAAGTCTTTTGGACCCCGGTCACAGCTAAATCGTAGGGAACGATTAAGCGGACGAATTCCCCAGACGAGAGTCTAAAATGGACATCACTGAAACCGATAATTCACTGCAATCACCGATCATACCGAATCATAAATGACAAAATAATAAGAGGCTAACACGTATTGGCTTGCAAGAAATGACAGTCACACGACAAGATCTGCGTGGCCAGAGCTTAATAACGACCATACACAGAAGCTTCTGGCGTAGGGTCAACACTCGATCCGTATGCTTGGCGGGGTGATCACGGGACTCTGTCCGATAACGCTCCAGAAATGGAATTTGGAATCCAGCTATCTCTACTACGTTGACGAGGATGAAAAAAAAGACCCAGCACTGCTTCTCCCGAATATGGAAGGAGGTGAAGCTTCCAGTCGAATGATTGTGATAGAAGAACTAATAACCTACGATCGTTGTAGTGTAGAACAGAGTAGGCCCATTGTGATACAAACGATCGTTGAGACGCAAAAAATTTGGCAAATAACCGTTGAGATTAGTCAGAAGGGCGGCACAATGAACCAACAATCACACCGCCGCTAATAGCCTTTCTGCTGCACTTCGTAAGCAAGTACTCTTTTTTCAAAAAAATTATTGAATTTTTACTTGAAATACAAGCGTTCACCGTAATATCTGTCAATATCAACAAGCAATTACTTTTCAAACGTTCAGCGTTCAAAAATTCTGTCACAAAACACATTGTTGCTCTTCAAAATCAATAAAAATCCATTTTAAACAAATTTCCCTAGAGATTAATTTGAGAAAACCAAAAAAATACAAAAAAAAAACGGAATAACACTTCTGGGCCTTTCTAATTGCAGTTCAGTAAGTTTTTTCTTCATAGGATAAAAATAAGTTAAGCGGTTCATCACAAGGATGCAATCCGTATCCTTATAGTGCGGATGTAGTTTGCTTGGAGGTAAGGCACGCATTCGAAAATATAGGATACTTAGGGAAATTTTCTTAATGAGTTTTTGATGCGCTTTTTTTTGCTTTGCTTTTACACTCACGTTATGTTTTCTTCGTCTTTCTTCTATTTTTTCACTACTTGAAACAAAACCGGTTTATTTTTCTGTTTCTCCTTTGGATAGAGCACTCGCCTTTTTTCCTCTCATTTTCGTTTGTTTCATTTGATAAATGACGAATGCGCACATCCGACACATAGACTAACATATTTTGTTGCACTCTACTTGCTTAATTTAATGAACACATATTTTTCTTTTTGCAATATTTCACATCTACCAGACACGAGTGGTCTCGTATGTGTGCACCGTGCACGGGTGTAACGTGGGAGTGCTGTTTTGCAACTGGGAGCAGCGGAAAAAACAGAAAAAGGAGTTCCACGTAATGCATTGGTTGGGAGGGGATTTTCTTCTTTTTTTCTTTTGTTCAGTGAAACGATGAATTTCTTTTGATTTGACTTTGAATTTGAGATCGAGTGGAGTGTGAGGAGGGAGCTCTTTTTGTTGAAGTTCCACGGGGGATGGGTGGTTCTAAGGTCACATCTGTTTTAATTTTGAATTCAAGGACACCTTTGCTACCCTGATTCGGAACTAATTTGCATGATTGAACTCATAGAGGCTGCATCGTACAAAAGGCGTGTATGCGCCCATTCCCTTGGAACTAATTTTGTAAATTCTTCCTCTCAGACGCCCCTCACACGTTGGGTGAAAAATCAAATTCACCGGGTTATTTTCGTCCTTACGACTTCCGTAAGTAATCGGCTTACTTGCTTATCGTCCAACACTTGCTTCCGTTCGGTAATTGGGCAGGCAGGTAAGCCTCTTACGAATCAATGGCTTTCGCTCTTCGGCTAATAAGTTATGAATTCTTAACAATTGTGATTTTTGATAAGCTCCGGATATACAAATTGTTTCCAATTCAAAGGGATAAAGATCGATGCCAATTTCTTGTCAATACACTTATTGTCTTTCAAAAGGGAAAGATGAACGGTTGAAGAGCTCGCGATGTACCATTGAAATTGTGAATTATTGTCCCATCTGTCGCTTCGTGTTATCAATTAGACCGTTTTTCTGGGGGGAGGCGTGTTTTATAAAGTTGGAGGGTTAGCTTGGTGCTAACTGTCCTTTTGTTAAGCCTCAGTCCTTGTCTGGGGCCTCTTTGTTCCACTTCAGGTATTTTTGAAATGGAAAAATGAAGCGATGGTTGGATATTGGAGTAACGCGTCTGGGTTTAGACAGGCATTTTATTCACCCCAAGTGCCCAAGAGTTATTTCATGGATCACTGATTTTTTTAATTTTGTCTGCTTCTTTGGGTTCCGTGGTCTATATGAAATGAGTGAAATTGAGCAGAGACGAGTGATAAATAATCTGAGCCTCAAATCAGTTGCTATTGGTTTTTGATGGCAGTTAGCTTAGTTAGCTGGAACTTCATACTGGACCTAGTTATCGATCTTGAATGCACTCCCTTCCATTGTTGTCGTCTGTTATAAGTAGATCTTTACAATGTTCTGCACCCTTGAATGCTCTCCTATTAATGACGGGAGTGGTCGTCTGGCTTAAAATTCTGAAGATGTCATGTAATTGTCTTGTAGCGGTCAGCACTTCACTGCTGTCGTGATATTTGCATATAAATCCACCCCATCAGAAATTAACATCGCCACTGAAGACACGAAGTTCGTGTTTGTTCCTTTAATGATATGCCAATGCTAGCTTGACTTATTTTACCACGCCTTTGTCACAACATTCCTCTCCACGCGATCCATCTGTACCTCAATTAGGTTCATTCGGTTTATCAATTATACGATTGTCATGAGTACCCTCCAAAATTACCAGACATGGTATTAGGAAAATTTGAATTTTACTTTTGGAATTTATTGGTGAAGTCTTCGAAGGAGGTTGCGAATATATGGTAAGAGGTTTCGAAGCGGAGCACGAAAAAGTGCCGAGGTAGTGAAATGTAGTATCTTCTACGGCCTATCTGATATATCATTCTAAATAGACGCGTGATTGCCTTTAACTTAATAATACCTCTAAGTTACGGTGCTCCGAAGGGCAAATCTTATGTAATAATCCTTCTTTTTGAAGGCGTAAGAACTTTTCAGGTTTTAGTGTAACCTTATCGTCTTGCGTCCTGTGTTCCCATTCCTTGCTTGTTGCAAGTGTCTCCTGATCCAATACAACGGACACCGTTTTAGTTACATAATTTTCAAGCTCTGCCAGGCCAGGACTCGGTAAAGAAAGTGTTTGAATCTAACCCACGACCATGTCTTGCAATTTAGAATTCTGCTCTAAAAATTTCGCTTCTGGCTGGGGCACACAGCAGTAGTTAGGTAGTCAAGTGACAAAAAAGCATGCTATGTCAATTCAGAAGTACCACAATATCGTGGTACTATCGTATTGTTGTTCCTGACTGCGCAAGCTGTCCAGAAACAAACATCTATTATAGAGAAAAAGTTATTTTCGAACTTATTGAAAAATGCTGTGCAGTATTCCTAAGTAGTTTCAAATGAATCCACTTGGCCTCCTCTGTGCAAGTCGTATATATAACCAAGTATACCCAAGTGTTCCCAAGACAAGAACACAACAATGCCGTGAGTTAGTAAGGGTCTAACAGTTGCTGACTACATCGGAAGGAAAATTAAGACTTCATCTGGGTCCGAGAGGTTTTCAGGTCGTCAGCTCAAGTAGATCAACCCATCTTAATCCTGTATAAGTTATCGAGCTACAATAACAACTGCGGCACGTCAGAGGATTTGGGTTTGAGGGCAACAGACTTAGTTGTAACTGAATACCTGAGCAACTCAGTTGATTTTTATAAAGTCAATGCACGAAAGGTGCATGGATATTGCACCATAATTTTATTCCTGAGTCTGTCGGCCAGATACATAAGAAAATAATAAATTATATTCTGTTTCCAGCTTTATTTTCGCAGAAGTTTGGATTAATCTTGTTATTTCTGGTGAAAATAACGCGTTTAGAGTTGGACGAATTAGTATCAAAGCTGGGAATTCACCTATTTCAGCTAAAGTTGTGAGGAAATTTGTGCTTTAACCTAGTTGGCTAGTTACTTCTGTATTGAGTCTCAGTTTGGTGAACAGCACTAAAGAAAGCTATAAACTGCAAGGCACTCAATCGAGTAAAAAGACTGGCCTGCTTGTGCATGAGCGGAGCACTGAGAAGTACTCCGTCAGACGCACTGAATATTGTCTTCCATCATCTACCACTGGAAATATTCGGGAAAGAAATAGAAACAGCTTTGAGACCCAAAACACTAATTCTCGAGGAATTCAACTTCCTTCCTAGCGACACTGACCGCCTGAACCCCAAGCTATCTTCAAGATGAAATTCTCGATCAGCATTCCTTCCAGATCGGACTGAATGTCTGAAAACTAAAGAGGGTATATATTTCCAAGATCTAAACATTGCTATCTCCTTGAAGCTCCCTGATCACTGTAGCAGGAACCATAGCAGTTAAAGAGGCGCTGTCATGGCTAAAAAACAACGTGATGATCAAAAAGGGATATCACCATATGTTCCGATAGTCAGGCAGCTATAAAATCCCTGGACAATGTCATGTTTTGGGTGCCCCATATAATGGTTTCTTCAGAAGCTGCATGCATGCATGCAGAACACTCATCACCTACTCCGCTCCTGAAGCTCTGGCTAGTCGTAGGCTTTTACACCTAAGGGCCTACTTCTACTGCAACAACTTCAATGAGCTAAACATCGCCAGCATAGGCCAGCTAAATCGCTTCACTACAATCAACTGGTTCCGGAAAAGTCAATCTGCGTGGTATCACAATGGGCCTACTCTGGCCTAAGTGTGACTGCCCTTAACAGTCAGCCACTATAACCTAACCTAATCTAGTTGAATACTCGTCCTAAACAGTAGAGGGAAAGTATACAACCCTGTGGTGAGTTGGTCACGATTATGGGCAAAACGCTGCTTATTTCTTCTCAAATGGTGATGCCCATTTAGAGCATTGTCTGTCGCCTTGAATGCCAGTGATGACTGTGTAGAATGCTTCATGATAGCTTCACATGGTTGTAGCTTTTTTATTTAAGAACTGGTAGTGCTCTTGTTTTCTCTGCTCTTGAGCTCTCAATTTAATGAGAATATCGCACGGCATATTTTAGCACGTTTTTCTTAATATTTGCATTCTATGCATTCTCTCTCATTTTCAGTCAATTGACAGAGATGTTGTCCTAAAATATGGAAGTTAGTGTCAATCAGAATTCGAATGTTGAACATTTGGTCTCTGATTGCTTTTGGGTTTCCTGTGACAATGTCCTATGGTTCCGTTGTGACACAAATCCATGATATTTGATGGTAGCCAAATTTTATTCTGAATCCAACCCATATGTACGTTTTATTAAAGCCCGTTATAATATTCAAGATGCAGTCCTTGGTAGACTGGACCAATATTCAACGAAAACCACTTTTGTTGCTGCTCATTTCTAGATCCGTTTGGCGGAGTTTGGGAAAATACTTTCTAGACAAATGTACTCCTCGAGCATTCTCGGTGACTCAAGAGCGGTGGGGCTTTGAATTATGTGAAACTTACGGGATACAAGTTGGAGCACCAACCTTCATTAAAATTCTTGACCACTATTAAGTCGGCTATCTGTGCTCCAACAATCAAAATGTTTGGATTGAAATAGAATTTCAGACAGAGTTCACAACACTTTTCCATTCCAAAGAACCCCTTTGATAACCGCACCAACACTTTCCTGAAAAGACAGTCACTGTGCCTGCGTCAGAGCAATTCCACAATTTCCCCCAGAGCAGTTACACCAACGTTAAGCCCCTTTTTGTGGATTATTTAACAAAATCCTTCAGCGAACAGTGGTAACTTCGAAACTTTTAATGTTACGCTCCCCATTCCATTTGAAGCATAATCGTAACGAGCGTCCTCCGCCCTTTCCTGTCATAATTACGTTGAATAGCTGCTACAACCGCTTACATGTGCCGTGGCCGCCCTTTCATTCGAAAAGACGCCCATTTCTGGTCTCAGTGGTTAATGCCATGATTTCCGTCACTCCCCCCACAGATCACACATCCACCCAGCTGTTTAATTATGATTTTCGGAAGGAAATGTCAAACCGTTACACAATTAAGTCTGCCACCTCGTACCGCACCACGTACTGCAACCAACTTGAAGAGAAATCGAAAAGGTGGCCTGTTTTCAACGCCGCGCCAACCACTGCACTGGGCTCGCTTATAAAATCGATTGCGCCCACCAACCGCCGACATTGGAAAACGTATTATGACATCGTAAGGCGATTGTTTTGTCATGTCTTGATGGGGCGCTTTCTTCGCGCCCAGGACTTGCAGACGCGGGCCGACTTGTGTCCATCGTGCGGCCACCAGCCACGCGACTGACCTCACTTCCGCCTGCACGCACTGAATGCCTGCCCTTCTTTTCGGCTTCGTTTTGTGGCTTGTCTTTTTTTCACAGAGGCAACACCTTAAAGGAGGGTTACAATTTTTATTCCATTCAGTTACATATTTGTCATAACACATCCCGGGAATTGTGAGTCGCTGCTGGGCCGATAATATTCGCCATCAAATTATATCGGCCGAGCTGATTGTGTGTAGATTCGTTTTAATGCCGACGCAATGGCACCGCCGCCGTTATCAAGATTTTTGATGGTGGTGCGTGCCACCCACCGGGTGAGACGTATGTGCTGAGGGTTTGCCTCTTTTCTTTTTTTTCCTCTTTTATTTTGGTGTTCAGTGCGGTGTTCTGAATTTATTGTGAATGTTCGGATGTGTTGCGTGCAGCCGGTGTGATGGGAGTGTAGGAATTCCTTTTTGGCAGGGTGCGACAGATGCCATCAGTCGTAAGCTTGTTGACACGACATCCATATAAGTGTTGCTCCGGCGCTGGCTGCCATCCAACAGATGGCTTGGGTTGGAATGCTGTTTAAAGGATTGCCTCATGCGGGAACAAAAGGCTACGTGGAAACAATGAAAGCTGACCTTTTATGCTTAATTAATTAAATAACAATTAGTGGGGTGCCCAGCAGCCGTGAAGTGAGCAGCCCAACAATGGTTTAAATTTATTTCTGGGTGTTAATTGTTGGCAAACGTGTAAAGAGCTGCGATTTGTGGCTGAAATTTAATTATAGAAACTGAATTGGAATTCTTTTGTTACGTGTTCGGCTGAGTTTGCCACGGAAATTAATTAAACAAGTGGCGAGAAGTGTCATTTATTGCTGCGTGAGAGCACAAAACACAAGGCATTCGCTAAAGATTCGGTTTTATGTGCGGATCATTCGTCGCGTCTATTCGGTGAGAATTCATGGAGATGCGAGTATTTTTCACTACAAATCCTCTAGAGACGTGTTTCTCAGACGGTGGCCTTGGAACTCAGTCACCTTGGTGTTTTTTTCTTGTATGATTGTAGCCGGGAAGTGATGTGTTTACTAGAATAGATGCTTTAAATTTAAATAAAGGCAAAGTTCTTTCGAATGGCGCTGGCTTGAGTAGATTGGGATTTCAAGTAACTGTCAAGCTAGGCGGCCATGTTTAGTGAAGACATTGAGTTTCTCCGGTATACTTTCATTGGCTGGTTCACCTAATGTACTTCGAACAGCTGCTACATGGATAATGCTTACTTAATGCGCCAAATGATTGTTGACCTTTTTAAGACTGCAACATTCCAAGGTTATCCCTTCTGCCACACAAAACCGAACAGTTCCAACAAATCGTCACACACATGGCTCTAACTTTGGCTACATGGCTGCTATTAGCAAAAAATTTGCTTTAGAGGGCACCTCTGTTATCACTTCCGTTTCGTCAAATTCACCACTGCACATTTGTTAAAAGCCCAACATTTATTTTCAGCCGTCGATTCGTGCTGCCACTAAAATGTTTGCTTTTTCTCAAGTTGTGTGCCGACATGTTTATCCAAAACGACGTTATTTAACTTAGACATTGGCACATTGGCATCAGTCGTGTATACGCCCGGCGCATCCAATAGGCTTCATAAGTCTGCTTCGCCAGTTCAGTTTATCCATTTTCCATTCCATGTGGACCTCGATGTCGTTTTCCTTCGGAATTTCATGAAAGCAAGACACGATGAACTCGTGCTTTCTGTGCAGTAAGGAGACCTCTGATTGCCAGGCGTGTCCGATGCTTCAGTTCGCTTTGTGCCTATGGAATGCTTTGGGCACTTGTTCTTTAAGCTTCTTAAACTTAATTTTGATCAGCAAACCTTTTTTCATTGAATGTACATATTCATGTTCAGTGTCTGACCTTGTGCATATATCTTCTGGCACTAGCTGGTTCTCTTTGCTATAGCTTTTGCTTAGTATTTTCATTTTACAAACACAACCGTGGTCCGAGGATTTCGACAGATTTCCTTAGGTATCTTAGGATCACGATTGCCTAAAGTACGCCACTGTACCCCTCATGCATAGATTGAAATTCGGACAACTTTCATAATATACGAGTTACATCTCCATCGAGCCACGGACAACACTCAGAGAGTTTCGTCCCGTTGAATCCATTTCGTGAGTTGCGGTTACAAAACACAAACATCATATTTGCTGAATTGCAAAGAGGTGTCCAATGAGGTTTGTTGCATCATAAAAGCGCTGCACACGACACATAAAAGCAAAATGTTACTAGCCATACATGATACACACATGTGAGAATGGCCTATCAAACGCAACAAAAATCAAAGGCCGATGAGCGTCAGCTACAACATTTGGTGTTTCTCCCTCTTAATGGGCTTTGGAGTTGTCAATTCTTTAACATGGCGCAACGAACGGAACGGATTCAATAGCTCCGTCAAATTAAATTGCTGGTCATTTATTTTTACAGGCTGTATAGTGTAGGCTAGACTGTAGGGCTCATAAGATGAGTGATTCCTGCAGAAGCTATGGCCAGGTCCACAAGTTTCATCTCAGTTCGTATGGACTACTTTCATCTTGCATTCTAATGCAGGATCAATCAATCAGACCAAGGACAATCTGAAAAAACAGCCTCCTTCCCTAATTAACGATCTTGGCATGCTGCCAGTCATCAAGGCCCAGCTGCTGGCTTGGTCCTTCTCTCCTTCCTCGAAGCAGGAGGCTCTGACTTTCCTAGCAGGCATTGTTTTCTACACGTTCCTTGTTGCTAAACCAATGCTATCGACGCATTCTTATCATTCCACAAGTTCGTGGTTGTTTCTTTTTCTTCACCAGATGTGATCATATCGGACGTTGAATTTTGAATTTTTCGTTTGAGACCACCAAGAATCAGTTCCGATGATGTCAGAGTGGCAGAGTGTTGGTAGCATGGTATTGGTCCATCGAGTCAGCGACATCGAGCCCCAGAGTAGGAGCGCTTGCGGAAGGCAGCGTGTCTCGAGGATGACAAACTACTCAATTACCTCAAAATTGTAGCTGTAGGCTCTTCTTCAATCGAATTCAATGGAAGCGCGCGATGGTGTCGATGTCATCTGCGTACCCTAACTGTTGGATTGTCTTTTGAGTTTTTAGAATTGATCCAACCACCTTATATTTGGTCCGCGAAGCGGTCACCTACCTGTTTGACTAGCATCCATGCTCTGGAAGTTGATGATGGTCACGTGACCAAGACAACAAGGCATAGCCCCTTACGCCGGAAGAAGCAGTTGCTTATCATTGAGTTATTTAAGCTCTTCCGGGTTTCTCATCCAATAACTACGAGCACCGTAGATAGAATTGATATGGAATAAAACTAAGATGTATTGACCGTCTTTCGTCATGACCATAAATTCGCCTTTCGATTTAATACAACTGTGACTTTTGAGGTTAATCGTCTATCGAGCCAGGTTTTCACTTCTTCATCAATTTAGATTTTTACCTCTAAACTGGCACATTTTGTAATAATTTATGACAAATGTTCAATCGCCTCGAGTTCACACATTACCTCAACAGGTTGAATGAATTTGACTCAAAATAGAAGGAATTGATCCTTTTTCCACGGAGTTGATTTCATTTGACAAGTTTTGAGAGACATAGCCCTGTGTTTCCCTAAATTCGGTATAAGTCCAAATAATGAATCGGTGGTTTGCTTCCGTTCAACCTTACACTGTCAGCACAATACGTTCGTGTCTTAATTCAGACAACATCCTCAAATGTAACACATTATAAAATTAATTTATGTATTCATCCTCTCTTCATCTATTCAGTCCTCGACTTGAATGTGCAAATCTTCGCCGAGATACGCACATCCTTAATATTTTTACATAACATGACCTTTACAAGGATGCGCTGTGTTTTAAGGCCCTTTTATTTTTTTCCCGATTAGATGTGTAGACATGTCGATTGTCATGTTGATGTATTCTAAACCCACTTCTGCACGCATTTCCCTTCAACGCTTGTGGGATATGCCTTTTGTTTTCCTTTCGAATTGCCTTTCCTCGAAAAGTTCAAAATAACTCGCAAAGATTCTTCTCTTAAGATAAGTGTGTACATATGTACGTACGTGAGTCTACCCAGTCCCGAACCGGAAGAGTTTATATTTCTGCCGCACGATACGAGTTCTGCAAAGTGCTCCGCTGCATACAATTTATCACAATCGAAACGATCTTATCAGCAAAGTTTAGACGCTTACCCATTTTAGGACTAAGACTACGTCTCCTTTAATGCCCTTTATCGTAAGAAACAAGGTTCTAGACTTAATTCATTCTGATTTATTCACCATCTGTTCCTGGGGCGATTTTTATATTTACGATTTCTACTGGATGGTTTTTATGTTTCAGACAATGTTTTTAATAACTTTTTAATGGAAAATAACTCTTAGTTTATGGATTACTGATCGAATGTGTGGTCTATAGCATAAGTGGTCTCATTTTGTCACGCAAAGTTTTTAGTACTTCGCCGACTTCTGCTTTTGTTACACCAATTTCATTTCGTTGCCCCTTACAATTAATTTGTGAGTACGAAGCAGTCTAATCAACAGACAGAGAAATGTGCGTCATAGCAGATACTATGTGATGTGATTCATGTTGGGGCTTCGCAAATACTTGGCCACCGCCCCTCTATATACGGCCTAGCAACCTTACTCGTTGGACTCTTAAAGAGTCAAAGAAAGTATGCAACACATATTCCCTGAAGAAGCTCTTTGTCCTGTTTTTGAGGGGCACATTGGACCCTACAAGTTAGTTAAACCCTTCTGTCAATACGTAGGTTTCGCCACACGTATTCGGCTAACTCAGATTCTTTAATTAATTGTTTACACTAAAGCAATACATATATAAACACTGACAAGTTCAGGAAATATAGTAAAGATGGAAATTTCGAAAATGGAAAAGGTCTGGCCAGACCTGCTTATGACAGAAGGGTTGAGTGAGCGTCGGACTAAGAGGCAGACATGACACTCTGCGCGGTTGGGCAGGACTGACATGACCAATGTCTTGTGTAAAGTCAGCTTGGTTCTTCGGGAGAAGGCTTTAAAACTCAAATCCATTTTGAAATTGCTGGGTTGTGGTTTAACAAGAGTTATTCTACGTTTAGGTGAAAATAATACAAGTTCTTAGTACAACTCCCCGCAGAGCTTAAGCATACCATCCCCTGTCTACCTCAAGGTTATAGCTGTCCATTGAGACGATCACGACGTCGACGTTATATGTCATTTTTTGACGCCGCCATGTACTTCGTTTTTTCATTGTTCTTTCCCAGACATGGCGAAACGTCTCACTCCTGGTTCGCTACGTTCGACCAATCACGTCAATGTCGCTCTAACGAACGGTTGAACATTTTTTCAGAATTTATTTTACGACGTCTGGATTCAGTGAGTTTGTGACATCTATGCCAGTCTGGAGACGCATAAAACAAATTGCCATGAAAATCAATTTCTTGGGATTATTCCTTTCGAATTTGTACTTAAATGGGTGGATATTTTTTTTATCGTTATGCTAATTTTCTTAATTCGTTCGTAGGCATGAAACACACGTGTTTTATATTCATTCACTCAACCCGTGGTTTGTATTTTACGAGTTAAGAAAGGATAGTGGGAGTCTTAGTGTCTTTCTGGCCGCGATCTTCGCATGGAATTTTCTTTATTTGCAGATAGTTGCGCTTGGAATTGCGAACAGAATCTTTCATGAATTTGTGGACTGCAAGCGGAAACTTATCAAACGCGATTTTAGATCGGCAATTCACCAAGGAAATGATTAGTTCACGGAGAGAGCAGATAAAATGTTGATTTACGATACACGTTACACACTCGATTAACGAAACCAATAGAAATCAAGGCAGTTGCTGTAACCAGGTCAAATTTCAAAAAAAAAAACAAAAGTAAAAAAAGCTGAGATAATGGCAATGTGATAAGAAAACCACATTTTTGAAACGACTGCAAGTCGTTATTGTTTTTAAAAATGTTTTTAGTTTTCATTCAACAATTCTCTCTCCTGCCCATTTAAAAAAAATTGTTGAGTGATCGAACTGCAATTTCAAGCAAACAGCATTAATTTAAGGCACTTATGCTAAGAAAAAAATGCAATCATTCAGCACATTGGAAACCAATGGTATCAAATCTTTTATCATCAAGAAAGGCAACTGCAAAGCAAAGGGCAGGAATGACGAACCAAAAAGAAGGCATACAAATAAAAACAAATGAGTAAACGTCAGAAGTTCCTCTAATCGCGTTTCGAGGACATACCTTTTTTGAAGAGCTGCAGCTATGGAGACAAGACGTAATACGACTTTAGTCTTGCGAATACCGAGGAGTTGCGTTTATCGAATTTGTACTATATAGTCCTCACAAGAGTAAGCAAGCATAAAGTTGACTGCTTGCTTCTTCTCCTTTTTCTTATGGCGCTACAGTCCGGGGTGAACCTGGGCCTCAGCCAACAAGCCTCGCCACGATCCTTAGCCAGCTTTCTCCAATTTCGCACTCCAAGTTGGTTGAGGTCCTTCTCCACTAGAACCACATCGGCTTAGTGGTCGTCCTCTATTGCGTTGTCCCACTGGTACGGAGTCGAAGTGTTTAGGTTGGAGCAGTGTTGTCCATGCGCTCAACATGGCCTAGCCATCTTAGGCGTTCAATCCGTAGACGCCTGACTCATGTCGCTGTACACCCCGCACAGTTCGTGGTTGCATCTTTTCCAGAAACCTTCAACGTAAACAGGACCAAAGTGCGTGTTCATCCGCTCTTGAGATAGTCCAGGCTTCCGTGCCATAGAGCAGGACAGGAATGACCAAGGTCTTATATAATGTGAGGTTGGTCCTTCGAAAGAGAGCTCTACTACAATTGCCTCTTTATCCCAAAGAAACGGCGGTTGGAGTTATTCTGCGTTTAATCTCGGTACTGATGTTGTTCGTACTATTAATTTGGGAGCCAAGGTAGACGAAGTCCTTTACGTTTACTCGAAGTTGTAGCTGTTCTGTCCGAGTCGTCGATGGTGTGTGTACTTTCTTGATGATAGCATATACTTTGTTTTGCCCTCATTAACCGCTCCCTCCGTCTCCGTTTCAATACCAGCAAGCGCCTCGTGTGTTGGCGTGTGAGTTTTGCACGACCTCCTATAATGAAAGCTAGGTCCTGGCCCCCTACTGGCCGTATTATTATTAAATGTATGCATTGGATGCGAACATCTCCAATATATGTGGTAGCTTCCTCGATTTCAGAAGGCATCGAGAGGAGGCAAAGGTGACGAGACACTGTGTGGGTAGAACTAAATTGTCTGTAAGGCTAATTGATCCAATCGATGCAAAATTTTCTGTTTTAAAAATACGGCTCAATCGCGTTACAGTCTAAACCGTAGACTGTCGTAAAAAAATACTCGTGTACTCTCGCTAAGTCGAACCAGTTTTGATATCCCGTGATAATTCGGCTAAGGGGGAGTCGACTGTATGTGCTGCTCGACAGTGTGTTGAAGTGGTCTTCGATGTATCAAATCCTCTGTTCTCGATGCTTCAAGCCCGGCAAATCTGTTGAACTCAGCCAGAATGTGCTTCATTGCTCGTATTCACACTGTTTTTTTTTTAATCTCAACACGACGTTGCCTACCCCATAACGAATTCCAATCGACCACGACTCATCATGACTGTCAACAACCACCTGACAGATGTCATCCAAGCGAACAAAATCGATAGGGAACATAAAAATCACCCTACTACTCGCAGGTACAACTCGCGTCCAATTGTAATCAATCAGATTTCATTTACAAAACAGCATCGAATCCATCAAAATCCGGACAAATGTATTCGCAAACGGTTTATTCGATGAACATAAGTTCCTAATAAATATGTCACAATAAATAATGATCGATGCGGGGGTGTATCTGCATTCGATATTTTGCAAATGAACTGCCGCACGGGGAGCAGCTGCTGCTCCAACGAAATCATTCCTTTCACATATCGACAGCGTCTTGTGATTGATCAGGCACAGTTCTCAGATTCCAGACGCTGATTGTTTGTTTTGTATCAATCGGTTGAAATCCATTTCATCTATTCGCAGAAAAAAGGGAGCCAAAAATACAATTGCGAACATCTGTCTTGCTGTCGTCGCAAGTGCCTCATAAGATTTAGACAGTCAATAGGTGCTTATTTATTTATTTATGTTTATGTAAACTCGAAGAGCCACCATTCGGAGCAAGTAATCTGGTGAACTAACAGTCACTTAAACGAATTATCCAATTACAGTCACACCAACGGAAGAAAACTTTATTTTTCAACAGCCTTTGATGGTTTCATCACGTTCACCCTCGCAAGAAGCCCTGGAACGAATTACCACGTGGAACTACTCGTACATTTTGTAATTGCAACTCATAAAAGGAAACTCATTTCGTAATTGCTGCATGGTTAACCGCTTTATGATGGCTTCGTTACTTATTAACCGGCGAATGGGAAATGAAATTGACGATTGTTGTTGAATATTTAATGAGAGCGTTAATTGTTTTATTCCTCCCATCCGTGAAGGGATGCGAGTGCTTTCGAGTACACATACCCAACTAGTTTTTTTTCTACCAAACTAGACTAGACTAGACCCCTAGCGGAGATGTACATACATACTATAGTGTAGTTCGAATGCACGTTGACTTGCTTAATGTAATCACAACAGACTACTGGAATGTTGTTTGCTCCCATCCCAATGTTCATGCAATCCGAACGAGAGATGAAAGACACTCTTGTAATCAGATCGAGATGGTTTTTTATACTTTTTTTCCTTTTATTTATTTACTTTTTTGTTTGTTTAATTTTTGTTATTTGTGCGTTTTTTCATTTCCGTATTACTCCTATTATGGGATTGAAGATGATTTGTAATTGAGTTCCACGTTTCAGACAGCAAAACATCGCAAACGGACGAAGAAAAACAGCGCGACAGGCAACGAAGTGAGCGCGAGCAAAAGAAGGAGGAACAGGACGCCATCAATTATAAAGTAAGTCTATATGTATGTCTGTCTCTGATTTTCATTTCCTTCTATAGTCGTTGGAAAGTCAGGCGAAACAAAAAAAAAAAAAAGAAGAAATGATTGCCCACATGGCACACGATGACGATTCGTGCTGGCCAGCTTGCTTCAGTGGGGATTGGGTGAATCTGCATAAATTTGAATTTGGCTCTGTGGAATGTGCCTTTTATTTCGTTCGGCTGTTTGTTTTCCATTCTGGATTCGCTTGTGGAGCATAGTTTTTCATTAAGGGGGAGAACCTTGGTTTTTTGAGTGCTCCCACGATGCGAGGGAGGAGGGCGTACGACTTTAATTGGTGTGCAAGTGGTGGGGGTGGAAGAGGATCCTTTTGGTCGCTACAAAAGGTTTTGCCCTTGTCGAAAGTGCTTCTGGGCAGATCAAAGAAATCATTTGAAATTAGATGGGATTTAATTGGGGTCATGACGCTATTCATTTTTGCACAAATTCTTTGATACCCTTAGAGGGGAGAATGCAGCTAATTTTATTATGAATCAGAGTTCTTGTTGGAACTTGCTTTGTTGGCGAGTGCTCTGATTTGTTTCTTTTGGTGTCACTGCAGGTACGTGTTTTTTTTAATTTCGAAGTGAAAAGGTTTGATTGCAGCAGTACAGCAGTCCTCCGTGGGAGTTCTTCTAGAATTCGACTGTGACGCAAGAACTCATTTTTTTTTGTTTATTCTTCAACAAAAACAGCCACTCTTTGCATTCTGGTGAGGCCTGAAAGACTCTGCTCCAGAGGCTTGGAAAGTTGTTATGGTCTTGCCTGTATTTGCACATCAGTCTTAAAAGTCTACAGTTGTGGATTGTAGAGAGTCGGAAATATTAGGCCGGAAAGACCACTGCACACCCCATACTTAGTGTAGGCTGTAGTATTTACATTTTATCTACCTCTACCAGATTGCAGAAAAATATTTTGCTGTAAATAATACATGATTGAATATCACATACAAATAAAAAGTAGTCATCGATGAGCATTGTGCAAATGACCCCATTTCATTTGCTCAATCAAATCTCAAATCTTCGAATTCTTTCTGAACCTCTTCTAGGCTCCAGACTCCATGATGGACGGCTATCATACAATAGAGCAATATTCATATCAAAGGACGCACTATTATCAAGCATGGGATAAAAGAATTGAGCACGAGTTCACCTCAGAAATATTACCATTGAATTGGATTTAATCGATACAAAAGGAAAATGTTAGCTTTGTGTCGACAACCAGGCCAAGATCTGCAATATCTGGAAATAAAAGGTTTTCCAATAAGGACTTGACAATTTGTTTGTTTTCAATTAAACGTACGTCGCTTCAAATGGTCCATCGGCTTCAATTCTTGAGTCAGCTCGATCTTGTATAAGTTTAAACCAAAATCCGATTACGCAAAATACGCCATAATGTGGTCGGAGCGATGCCCAATTCTTTGAGGAATCTACTGATTAGGTTCGTTTGCTACTGACGCCTGAATGGCAGCTATATTTTCTAACTGACACGGCAACATTACACAACAAATATATAGACTCGAATTTGTGGCTGCCTACCAGGGCGAGAATTACCATAGAAAATTGGAGTTAACGCTCTACCGCGCTAACGAAATTGCGGTCAGCGACTACGAATTTCGGTAGAAAGCTTGCATAATTTGCAGACGTTATTCATTCATGCACTTTGATGAAAATGTAAAATGACTTTACTGATTATATTGACGGTGACAGTTTGATATTTAGTCAAAGGATCCGTTCACAAATTAAAAGATGTCAAGGCAATATTCGAAAACCCTATAAGAGTCCATATATTAAATACGAAACAACAAAACGCGACTGAGACTAATTTACATTCAACACTGCAATCTGGTTTTTAATGCTATATCTTGACATTTTGTAAGCAAGTACATGCCGCCATGGCAACGGCAACACCAGCTGAGAAGATCGACTGTACTGACGTCTTCACGTTAATCCAAACGACGTACTACTTGCCTTATGAAGGATTATAAGTATAATAGTAATAGATCTGCTTTGTTTCACTGGATTGAGTACTTCATCAAGAACAATACATTTGCTTTACCAGACCAGTGCCGAACATTCGCAGAAATGTGCTCCAGTGCTCGGAGGCCTCATCATCTAGACAGAGTCGGCACTACTTATCCTGACACATATTTATTTTGTTAGGTTGTCAATGCAGGCCGTAGTAACCAGTAAGAAAGCTCGTTCGCAATTATATGCCTTCTTTGTCGAAGCAGGCGATCCTCTAGAAATAATGCCTCATAAATTTGCTGGGAATGCTTAATCCAGTGGTATATAGTCTGTTAGTCAACGTTGTAGCTGTTGCTGGACTGTTTAGGACCTGTAAACTCAGTTCCGTAGCCAAGTCTTCTGAATCCTGTTGAACACAACCGACATATATTTTGTATCTCTCAAGGAATTTGAAGCAACTTTTGACCGTTTTGGAGTCCATTAGGTTGTCTGAAAATGCCCAAATGCTGCCTTCTTTTTTGTATGGTGGTACAGTCCAGGGTGGACCTGGGCCTAAACCAACAAGCCTCTCCAACTTGCGCAATCTCTGACTAGCTGTCTCCAGTTTGGCACACCAAGTTGATTGAGGTCTTTCTGTACTTTGGTGAGTCATCTTCAACGCGGACGTCCTCTGTTGCGTTGCCCCACAGGTTCAGACTAGAATTACATAAATGCTGTCTAAAAACATATAAATTCTAATATGTATTTGAAGCAAATCCAAAGACTCCCACCCTACAGAGTCCATCTTTGAATGTGTGAACCACATACGTCTAGTGTCTAGTTTTCGAAGACCATTGGTATTGGGTTTTTTAGTGCATTTGGTAATAGGGTTAATGACATTTAACGTGCTAGTGAATGGATGGGACCCGCTGTATGCAATACTGCCTCACCTATTTTGTCTGCATCTGAATTGTGGAATTCTGGGAGTATGGACAAACTAATACAGTTCTAGGTGCTTGGGCGACTGAAAATCCCTTTAGAGGATACCAGTATGTGAGCTCAAATATAATACATGTATCTAATCACACCAATTGTTCCATTTGATCATCTGACCCGTATGATTCACTAAAAGGATCACGAGGGTTATGTGCGTACGAGAGACACAGCACTCGAGCTACGGCACACTAAGGATTTTTTGGATTTGGTCCAACCACCGCGTTCCAAAGTCTGCCAGCGGGGTCCTTGGAAACTTCCTACATTTCCACCACTCATTCGACAGTTAAAGCTTGAGGATTCTGTAAATTTGAAATGCTCGATGGAAGCTGTCACTCTTCTCTAGATCAGATGGTGGAGCAGTCTATCATTTCTCCCTGAGTAGGATTTTTGACAAGCTCTGAGGCTATCCACCATATGGCTGTCATAAATGTGTTTCATATAAGAAACAAAATTGACAGAAGACTAAGGCTCTCCTTAACTCTTAACATCGGTCACAGAGACCGCACCGATTTTCCATTTATTTTAAAAATTTAACGAATATTAAGCAATTTCTTGAAAATGTCAAGACTCGTTTAAGTTCCTGCCACAAAACACCTTTTGTTAATTTAATTTTTATATTCTAACCCCACATTTCAATTTTGTTCATGTTTTGTTGATTGTTATTAAATTTTACATTTTTAGCGTGAAAAAGAAGCCCGTGAAGCCCGTCTATTGGATTTGGAAATCCGGCGACAGCAGGAGCGTGAGAAAAAACGTGATCACACGCATAAGCAGCAAACGCCAACGCAGCAGGGTCAACCAAGTCAAAGCGGCTCATCCCAACAACACATACACAGTGACAAAAGTACCCCGACATCAGTTGCTGCAGGCGATACAAAATCGCCACGCGATCGCACTTGTCCGCCGGCGTTTCGCAGTCGCTCAATAGAAAGGGACATCACTCACGAACGGAAGCGTCTTTCAGAGACTGAAGAAATTAAGGTAAGTGCATCGTGTACCCTGCCATGAAGCAGTCGATTTCAGTTCAATTCATTTCAGGAGCCAGTAAGCACGACACCATCACCGCAGAATATTACTGGCCCACCTCCATCACATTCGGTGGTGGCGGGGCCTCCGGCAACAGCGGCAGCTGCCACAGCTGCGATTATCCCAATACTACCACTTGGAGTCGCCGCCTTGCGCGATGATTCCACCGAAAGTGATCAGTCTCTGACATGTTCTCAGGCCCAGCCGGATGCTTACCATCGCATTATGTAAGTCTTATGCTAAGTGTGTGTACGTAGTTAATTTGTGGGCAGTGTCTATCACACCCATTCTCTATCGATTGTTTGTTCAGAGTTCGTTTTTGGGCCGGCACATCGCCGGAAACAACTCGCTCCCTCTGTTTCTGCGGTTCTCGTTCTTCTTCTGGCGGGGTGAACACGCTCTGAGTTCTGTCGCAGGGATACAACGGAATGAAGAGACAAAAATAAACAATAACTGCGCATGGTCAGTGAAGAAAATGAGCTTTCAACTGGTGCAGAATTAAGAGAAATTTCTGCTGGAAAGCTCTTTGGCGTAAGAATTCATTGCAATGCTCTTAAGAGCGAGTGAAGTAGCTGCACTGACAGCAGACTGCAATGACGTTGTTAAGTGCATGGCTGGAAACGCAATGCAATTTATCTGAGCTTTTGATGGGTTTATAGTGGCAGATGAAATTTTTTTTCAAAATGCAACTTTTTGCAATGCAGGGTGTTATTACTTTTAGTTTTAGTTTATAATCATGCGAAGGAGAAAGAAAGAATATAGAACATATCTACTGATTTGCTTTTTTAAATAAATTCTGGTCATTTGGAAACTCTGCTATCTGTAGACATAGGCACAAGACACTTGTAGGCAAATAGAAAAATAGACTTGTAGACGAGATCAGCATTTCTTCTTGCTTATGGTTCAAGCACAGACTATTGCACGACATTTTAACATTTCCTTTCTTCCTTCCTGGCCTTTTGTCGAATTTCGACTGGAAAACATTTTCCAAATTTGAGGATAAGTGTAAGAGTCAATCGGTTGATCTCTAGTCAGATTGTCATGGACAAAGCAGTTCGTCTTTGTAGGACATTACTGCAGCTAGACACGATGAAAAGGTTAATGGGAGCAGATTCAAGATGACTGGTAAAGCTTCATCCAGGCTGCATTGACTATTCTGAATATTGCAAGCAGTGTAACAACTAGATTCCTGTCCCATGCCACCATACTATATCGCCGTAGACATTCAGCCCTAGCACAGAATCCATTTGAATCCAAAAAATGCTATCACAAAATCCGAACGGAATTACGAACTCCGACGTAAATAACTTGTTCTAGAAACTCATACAAATTTCCATTTCATTCGTATTTAGTTATAGCTTGGCTGACTGCTTTGAACAGACACATGAGCATATGATCACTTCGCAGCTCTAGTCGATCATAACTAGCCCACCAGTTGGTGATCTCTGCAAAGCAATTAAGATGGCTGACAAAATATAATGATGCTCATTTCAGCCAGATTACCGAAAAATTAAGACAGTCTTAGAGGGCTATTGAGAATTTGATGGCCTACTCCTCCGGAAAGTGCTCTGAGAGAACAAATGCTAAGTGTGATCAGTCTATGTGATGCGTTGAAGTTGATTTCGAAATTTATGAAGCCATAACTGAAGTTTGCTGTGATATTATTGATAGAAATTTGATAGAAAATATCAATGATATTAAAACTGTGCTCTTCGATATTGTAAGTCAATTTCAGAGGTCATCAACCTATATTTGACATTATTTTGGATGGAGTTGTGCACGTTGTTGAGTAGAAACTAGCTCCAGCAGTTGGATTTCAGAAACACTAACTTAATTACCACACCAGTGGCGTGGCGTCCATAAAACCCGACTCCAATCGGATTACCTTTTAAAATTCTACTTTTCAGTTATGTATCAATACAACAAGCAACATAAATCTCAAGCTTATCAAGTCGTCCACGTACATTTCTTGTTGGATCGTTTGAGCTCCGAAGGTGACCTTTTTTAGACTTTACCCTTACATGTCCATAATTATTCCTTCACACAATCATTTGATAATTTGTGTCTGGTTGCCTGACTAGGATTTTCCGGTACACCTTTTCGATGTTGGTTGAAATTGTGTACCGGTATCTCCTCCAACAGAATGATGTTGACTAGGTTTATGCAGTGTTGGTCAAACTAACCACAAACATTTTCGAAGCCTTCCTTTTATTACACTTTAGGTTTTATTTTTAATTTTAACGTATACACATTGTCTTGGATTGCCTTTCTTATATGTGATTTACAATACATAACATAACATACATACAGAAAGCTATCAAGAAAAGATTCCCAAATATTCAATGTCCAGAATCGACATAGACTGTAGGTCGCATTTAAAGCACCATGCAAAATGCATGTTATTACTAAGCTACAGTTCAGGCCACTTCTATCCACCGACAGTAGCGCCACCCAAAGAAGAAGATGAACAAAAATTACAAGAATACACTAGACTTCTCCAGATTGTGACTACTACACATGATCAAATCGTTCTACAAGTGACGACGTGTCGACCACGCAAATATGTTTTATGTTGTTTTTTAAGCACTCCAAACTGCACATGCGGTCTATGAAATACACTCAACTTTGAGCTATTACTGTCAATTGGTCAATTGTTTTGACAGATTGACTCGATGTTTTGTTTTTCTGATAGCTACGGTATTTTATTTTAAGTCTGCATACTAATTTTTCTTCAGTTGTCAATGGCCTTATGCCATGTTTTGGAGTGCGACGTCTTCATTCCAAGTAAATTATTTCAGCAAATAAAGACACTGCGAAAATGGTTTGTAAAAGGCGTAATAGACTGTATTTAAGTAAGGCTCTTAAAGGTTGTGTACCTCAAGGAAGTATTTTTGGTCCGTCCCTTTAGCTTATTTCTGGCTTATGACGATATAGTCATTTCGGTAACAGCTGAAAAAACAGGCAATTCAACAAAAAAAATACAAATTAGTCAATTTCAAAATGTATATCATATGAACTGATTTTTGTATAAATAACTTACGAAAATGAAGTTGGTGAAGAAAAACAGGATGGCGCTCGAAGTAACGCTCAAGAGAAGGTAGCGTAGATTTCAGATTCAGAGTCCTCTTGAAAATATGAGATAGTTCGTCGTCCCCAACGCACTTGAGCCTCGACGTCGTAGGTTCGATTCCTCGTCTGTACCAACAAAAAAAATGTTTTCACGGCCCACCTCGTTAGAGTCACTGACAAAGCTGAAACAGTATTCCTATCTAGACAAAGCTTCTCAAACTTGGTCGTTCGAAGTCGGCATAACACAGTCACTCGTGAAAGAACAAAAGCAAGCACAGTACGAGAGGTTGCTGAGAAGTTAAGTCCCTGGCCATCTATGGGCTGATGTGTCAACTATATTATATTTTATTATAGTTGGAAATGACTTTGTACAATGTGCCAACACACACCAATATTTATTAAGATTTTTGTTCTCTCTATTCTTGATTATGGCAATATTTTGCGCTGTCTACAAAGGACGTACATATGACCTGCCCCAAGCACTCTGAGTGCGAGCTTTCAGTGGATAACCAAGTACCGAGCATATACAAATTGTATATGTCATTGACTATTGACGTTGAAGATTCGAACAAACTATCCTCGCAAAAGACAAAATCCGAAACCTAATTTCTTTAAATTAATTTGTTTTACATCAGAAAGTGAGCCACGGAACCGACACAAAGTCCCACCCAGTGGGTGAGAGAATTACCTGATTTGCGAGAAATGAAATATGCGCCCTCTTCTAACGTAGTTGGTTTCTGCGTGTTAATAGGGGAAGTCAAATGCTCACCAATAATATTTCGCATAGAGACTTATGTACTCCTTTGCTGCACTGTTGAAACCTAGCGCAACATTTTCGGATTATTTCTCTCGCTATAGGAACATGAGGATCCTTCCACTTTAATTTCCAGAAATTCGAAACCGTCATTCGCACATTTTGAACTTAACTCTACTAACGTGCCATTTTTGAAAAGAAAATGAAATTAATAACTAGTCCCCACATTCTCCCTTAACTGACAGGTCTTATTTGCAAACTTTTCCGAATTCAAAGGGCCACGATGACTTCATTCGAATTGATGGACGCACTTCAAAGCATAATCACCGAAAAGTTTATCAATCCCCTCATGCAATTTGTTTCATGTAGAAACCCATTTTCGTGATGAATGCCAGCTGCAAACTTAAGTCCTCCCACCGGTCCATTCGAATACGCTGCCTCATCCTCGTTGGAGTGCACTGATTAAAATTCTACAAGCAAAGAATTAACTCTCGTGCTTACTTTCATCTGATGTGCGAATAGAAGGGAGCGGGCACATGCAACTGTCGCAGTGAATTTTTGAAATTTAAATTTAGAGCGCGCCATTTCGAATTGCATATTCGAAAGTTGTGCGCGAAAAGCTTTTCGGCATGGTGTTGTGTTTGAATAAAATATTCACCATCCTCGTGGGGCCTTTCACAGAAGCTGCCGCCGCGCTACCATTGTGATTTCTCCAGCAAATTGTTTACTTTAACAGTGGAGGAGGACACGAACACAAGAGTGCGATATCCCGAGAAAATTGCCGTCTTCCGATGAAAGTTGTTTGATTCCTCTTGCGTTTTGTGTGTGAGGTACGTGTTTGATAGTGGAAATTAATTCAATTCGACTCCTCGAGCGAGTACGTGTAAGTTTACGGCTGGAATTTGCTTACGCAGTTTACGAACAGTTTTCGGTTACCTTGGCCAAGTGAGTCTGTCAGTTATCGTCTGTGCCTAACGTCTGAAGTTCGGTAGTTGGCTCTAAGTGCTTGCTGGCAATGTGCCATCGGTGTATTCATAATTTGAACACTTCAGCGGTCACTTGTGTGACTCGAGATCGCCGAGAAATGTGATGCGGCGTTCTGCCGATTATATTTGACTACTCATCTGCCGCACATAGGCCAGTGAAGAGGATACATCAATTTGCAATCGAGTGGGTATAAGCAGAGAGAGACACAAAAAGGGATTTATTGCGTTCATGTAATGAAGTTAAGTGCGGTTTGTTGCCAAATCAAAGCCTCAAAATGTGTGCGGTTGCCAATGGAATTGAGATAAATTTCATGCAAAGGAGGTCATTCAAAAATCATTGTTTTCTATTGGACTCAAATGCGATTATGTAAGCCTCGAGTGCATCCTTTTTGAGGAGATGAGGCGCATTTGAATGAACATTGGTGCAGCTGTCAGTTTGTGTGTTTACAAAGTTTGGCAGTGATATTTGTGTCAGCACGGCAGAGTTCATGTCAACAAAGTCTTCTTGTCTTCTGATTTCTGCGAGAAGTTTCCTCAGACAGTCATCGGTACTTGTCTTGAACTAAGTTTTAGCAAAAATGTTTTGGTGTCCTTTGTTTGACTTTTAGTTTGCATGTTTTTAAGTGTTCCGGGTTTGACGTTTCTGTACTCTTTATTAACGTAAATTTGAATGACACATGGTTTCTAGTTAAACGCGTTGCTATAAACTTTACTTGTATGACCGAGTTGGCACGCAATTTTACGCCATAGTGGAATGTGAACGTTGACTATTGTTGGTTGTGATTTAATTTTCGTTCAGTAAAATAATTGGGTAAGTGGACCTTTTGGAGTCATTGAGTGGGAATTTGTTAAACCATATTTTGTAAAAGACAGTGACAGCTTTCACATGTTAAAAGAACTTGAAAGATACTAAGTCTAAATGGATAGCCTCTCAGTGGTAAATCGTTTTATGGTCTCATTCAATGTACTTGGTTTTTATCAAACACATTTCTATTTGAAAATACCGGTAATGGTACAAAGGTGCAACTCATCTTCTATGAAGGTGACTTGAGTGACATTTCGTAAGTTGTACATTCGATCCATTCTAAAGATCGCTCCTCCTGAAGTAACAAAGTAATATAACCTTGTTTCCTTCCCAATATTGTTAGAGTTTCTACTTAAAAGCTATCGTAGATATTTGTGTTCACTGTTTACTTCCGGTGTTCTTATCTACGATCAGCGGAGAGATAGCGAGAAGAGAGAAAACTTTCACTAGGCACGATGGTTTCCTGGTTGAGTAAAAAGCATTCAAGGATAGTTCGCTGCTGTGGATTGCCACAGGACATTCTCGATCGAACTATTCACGACGACAATCACAACATCGAGTAATTCCAAGTGCAGTCTATATTCTTGAACAGTTTAAAGTAAGATCCTTTTTACAATATGAAAAATCCTATTGTCTCTTGTTAGACTCTGTATCCCCTTGTGGATCTTACGAATTCTACTGCACCTATGCGGGATCATTTCTCGCAATGAGTTTCAGCTCACTCTTACTCTTCCCTACCTGCCGGCACTTCACATCTACAATTTTAAGTCATGTACTTTTCAGTCGAGTCGTCGCCTATTTTAAAAGATATAACCAATCCATTGTAACTTATGCCATTGAATATGGAGACACTGTTCGGCTAGAAAATTCTTAGTATGCTTCGTAGGCACCGGTTCACTTGTAGCCTTGTGGTAATGGCAGTCACTTTTCAACTGTGTTTAAAATAGAAGTTTATCGAATTTGAGGTGTTTATTCCGTTCAAAGGTTTTTGTGCTCTGCAGAATGTCAACAGCACTGTCGGATTATTTGAGCTCAGACGACTTGACATTATTGCAGAGTCTGTGCTATTGGCTTCTTGGGCGAACCGGTGTTCAGTCCCTATGTGCGACACGTTGACTGCATAAATTATTAATTAACTGGCACTGAAGGAGGGTTTAAAATGCGAATCCAAGCATTTTAAGGCCGATGTTTCTCTTTAGAGTGCTTAAATCGACAGTGGTTATCCTTGAGTATGCTCTTACTTCTAGAGTGACTAGCAGTGTTTCCTCCATCATTAAATTTGATATAGTAGCAAAGCTTTCTTCCACAAGTAAGTGTGCACCATTATCAACCATTGTGTAAAGTTCGCAAAAAATATTATTTCATCGGAATCGTCCTTCTTCACAAGGACAACCGACATTTTTTATGGAACATTAATTTCAAAAGATTACAAATCTATTAACATGAGTCTCTCTAATATGAGATTTCTATATGATTTTCATTGGTGGTAGATTAACGCAATTCCTCCAGTTAACATAACACTTATTCTGTCATCGAAATTAATGGTGATCATTTTAATAACAAAATATGGACAGGGACTGGACTTTTGACATATTCTTGATAGTTCCCCTGTAGAAAGGTCCTAATATAGAGCATATTTGGTTTAAACAGGACGAAGGTACCTGTCAGACAATGCAGGATATAATTAGCTAATTGAAGGATACCATTTATAAACCATCGTCTCGCATATAAGATTATCGATTCCCAAGATATCACACTGTAAAGTGATGAGCCCAAGATTGTAAAAGACAGTATTCCATGAACGTCTGGCTTTGTGTGTATGTGCGTGAACCGCAATGCACTTGAGCCTCAAAGACTCGGTTCGATCTCTGGTCTGTACGACAAAAATAATGTTCCAGACCCCACTCCTTTTGTGTAACTGACCACGCTCAAAGATTATAACTGTCTAGAAAAAGCTTGTCTATCTTGGCCGTTTGAAGTCGGCATAAATCTCCTCCACTCGTGAGAACAATCGCACGCACAACAATTATTCTTATTATTGTACGAAACCATGCGCTGAACCATTTTTGTTAACAGCAAATGATTTTACTCCAAGCTAATTGAAGAAAACTTAACGAAAACGAAGTGGTTTCTACGGTTCTTTTCTTTCTGCTCCATTGTTGAAATTGGCTTATTTACTCTTGATGCACACATTTTAATCGTGACATGATTCTCTGGATTCAACTGGTTTCCGCGGAAATTCGACCAGAAGAACGGCTGGATGGCGCAGTTGGTTGAGTGCCTTCCCTTGTTTAAGGCGGTCCCTGGTTAGAATCTCAGTAATAACAAGTCGAAAACGCTTTTATTTATTTATTTTTAATTTTGTTCTAGACACCATTTGCCGTTGGGATCAATTTAACGGAATTATCACTGATCAGAGTCGATCAGTGGTAATAGTCTGACTTTGAGTATCACCTGGACCAACAATAGTCTAAGTGTGAAATTGCCAGTTCGATGGCAGCCTCATAACTTAAACTATCCTATTGAACCAGAAAACTCGGGTTCTTAGCTGGAGTAGAGCTCTCATTATCGCCGGGTCAGTATACACGACGGATCTTTGCTACATCTTTGCTTTTCGCATCAAATCCTCGAGTTTGTAGTTTGTACAGCTTGTACCAAGTAAACTGATTCTGTTTATCGCTTAGTCTTGGCAGTGAGGTTCTCTACTCCAATATTCTTGGAAGGAGATCGTCGGATCTGAGTTGCATTTTCGTGTTCTTCTTTTGCGTCATCCAAGGTTAACTGATACAATTGATTTAATAATGACTACCAGCCCTACCTCGCAAATTTCATTGAGTTAGCTTTCGCATACCAACGTTAAATAAAAATTCACCTTTCATTTTCTGCTGTGAGCAAGTTCAGCGATCTTACGCCAATTAAAGTCCCTGACCTTCCTCGCCTTTTATCACTTAATTACAAACTTCTCTCCACCCCCGATTTTCATTAGAGCGCTTTAGTTTCGTCGGCAAGTTAATGAAAGGATAAGCGCAAAGAAACAGCAAAAAAGCGTATTCCAAGCCCAATTTATGGCAGTTACGTGTGACGCCAGATTGACGCCTCTACACGGAAACTATTTACACCTTTCCATCCAATCAAGGTCAATAACCACATTTAGTCTTTAGATGAATTGATTACGCGTTCATATGTGCTTAGATTGTCTACCGGTGAATGAAAAATTGAGAATTAATGTACTTTGTTATATAACACGGAGTAGAATCTTAGAAATTAAAGTTTTAAGTTTTCCCCCTCATCCCATCTGAGAAATCCTTTAAAGTTCAGTAGTTTACAAAACACTTCACGACCATGTGCTCGCACAGAAGAAATTTCCCGCACCACGTGCTTCGGGTAAAAATTTCCCAGTATTATCCAGCATGAAAAAATATCTCCCTTCCCGTCCTAGACAAGCGCTTCTCGTCAACTTGATGTGTGTCTAGGAATACCCCTAATCCGCTGCGGAGAAAGCTTTCATTTCCACCTCGGCACTTTCCCCTCCACATTTGACTTTCACCTCACTGCTGTGTCCACACGCAACAAAGCCCCAACGACGACAGACTGTCAGCACAGCCCCCCTCTGAGGCAATTTAACACTATGGTACACACTTACGTACGGCATCATCGCAATGCCTACTGATTTTACGCTATTCCTGGTGCCACTAGGACGCAGTTAAAAAATCCTTATTAGGTCGCCACCGATTTCCCTCGTCGAGCACACAAAAAAAATCAACAACGAGTCCACATCGCGTGTATGCCTCTCCGCGTGCAAATGTCCCAACGAGAGTGTGTGCGCGTGTTTTTTTCCCATTCTTTCTCTATTCATACACACATTCTTGGCCATTGTATTGGTTTTCTCGCCAAAATATCCATACTCACCTCAAACAAAAGGGTAGCTTGTGCGCTTCCCGTGTGGTGAATGTTATCCTCTGACCGTGTTGGCCTTCTCTGCTTCTTCGTCTCGCTGATGAGTGACTTGGCTCGGCACAGCACCGCACTGTTAAGGTTGCTTCATTGCGGTGTTACGTGTATCTTGTGTCAGACACAGGACACTCGGTTTCCTCCATTGTTGTTGTTATTTACATACTCATTGTTACCTGAATAGTCAAATATATCTTTTTCGGTTTATTTTTTTCTTTCGATTTTGATGTGCGAATTCTTTGTTGAGTGATTTTTCTTAGTGTTAAAATAAATATCGCGTTTTTTTCTTGTTTGTTGTTAAGCAATTTAAGTGTTTAGTGTTTAGTGTAGCCGCTTGAAATTGAACGTACCTTCGTCTCACATATCGTCGTGCAAAATCAAAAGCAAAAGAAACTATTTACACACGTCCGTAGCCCTCGCATGAACTAGCCAACTTTTCTAATCAAAACTCGAACTCGAAATCAAACTTGATTCCGCTCATTGGTGGGTCGGTCCGTTACCACTTACCATTCCAAATTGGAATGAGAAATTATCATCTTTGACTTAAATTAAGTGCAATATAAGCCGTCGGAGTGCATCTGTTGGATACATCCATTCGGATTAGTGTAATGTGCATACGCGTTGCAGTCATAAGTGCGAATGAATGAGCTTGGAAATGTTTTACATAAATCACAGCAGAGCACCGTTATTGAATATGTTGTCATTTGGATGCATGTGCAGGTGATATAATACCACATCGTCCTCGTTGCCGTCGCCGTCGTGTATGTTGTGTGTCCTTGTGGGTTGCTCTGCCAACTCTGCTGGCGTTGTGCAAAACGTTGCAATGATTCTAAATAATTAATAGTGCGCCAGCAAGCAAGTGTGTCAGTAGTGAATGCCATCAAATAAGTGTGGAATGCAATCGTGTGAAACAACACCAGCGAACCAGCTTACAGCTAAGCAACAAAAAAAATTATTGATTTTCAACGGATACTCTGATACTATTGTTTTCATCTAGTCACAAAATACAGATGCACACTACCCTCACGTGTGTGTTCGTTGTTTTGATTCAGTTTAAATCCTAAAGTGGCTTATATTTCTAGTAGATTTAATCAAAGTGTATGCACGTAGATTAAATTCAACCAAAAAATCAAATATGGTAACTTTCTTATATAATGTCCTAAAAAATGCAACAAATTCAAATCAAATTATGTAACTGCCTCTGATGTTGGGTCCACAAGAACACCGAACCGAACCGCACACAAAAGCAACAACAGCGCAAAAATAAATAAATACTCACGCTGCGGCGGTTATTTTTCCTCGTTCTCTGTTGGTGTTTCGGTTTCCATGTCCTTTACCTCGATTTCTGTGCAGATTTACTTTAGTAGGCTTTTGTGCTTTCTTTTCTTTTCGCTTGCTTGCCCCCTTGGCTCTCTCATTCTCGATCAATATTTTAGGAAAATATACGAAAAAAAAGTGAACAACAAAAACAACGACAACAGAAGCAGTAAGAATAGAAACTATCAAAACGCCAACCATGAGATGGTTATCTGAAATGTGACTTCGTGGGACAGGGAATGGGGGGCGTATACGTAACCTTAATGAGTTTGCGAAACAAATTCCTGGTTTTTTTTCTTGTTCTTCTTCTCATTTGTTCGGTCGGTCGTTTCGCCTCGGTTTTAGCATTCTTATGCCAGGAAGAAACGAACTTGATTTATTTGCCTTTCCCTGGAATGAAATTAAGACAACCTGCTAGAGGGATGAGGCTGTGGTGGTGGCGCAGGCAGTAGCGGGGAGGATGGAATTTAAGGAGGCCGAATCGTTGCGGCTGAGGTGAATGGAATACAAATGCCTGAGCATATTGTGTTTGAATATGAAGTGTGGCGAGAAGGTTATTCCTTTTCTTAACGTTCTACGTGAAAAGAAAAGGGTTTTATGTTTTGTTTATTTTTTGTTCTTGTCTGGTATTGTTTTATCGGTCCCAAGGGATCGCTATATATTTAGGATAACTGAAAATATGTCAAAACAGGTCGGGGGGTGACGTAGATGTGCTGCGTTGACACTGCTAGATGCTTAGTTTCAAATAAAGGCTAAATAATTAATGATGCAGCTCAATAAATTATGACGTAGGCGACGTGATTTATTATTCCCTGAGATCTATTGAGCTTCTTTAAGTGCTCCTTTTTGATGTCTGGCATCGTTTTTGCGTGTTAGTCTGTTTCTCATCGGGGGTTAAATTTGTTCCAAGCCACTTAATCGATGCTCCCACAGCTACACACAACACTGAATACATTTAACCTTTAAGACACTCAACTGCCTGGTGTGCATCGAGTTCACCTAAGTTATGAATCCAGACGCCGCGCCTTTGTAACCTCGAACATTCAGTCAAATGCCCCACTGACAGCACGCTGTGTTGCTCCGATGATGTCAGTGTCAAGTTGAACAGACTTGTGGAATATCGTGACTCTGAGTTACTCATCATTTGCACGAGACGCATGACAGTGTCGCCTTGTCTATATCCCTTGTGCTTGTCTTGTGGTCTCTAAGAAGACTTGAGCGACTTTGACGGTACAAAGGGGCATTTCCCGTCGTCTTCTGCATTGACGTACGAGTTTTGCAGAAACGCCACAACTAGCCAATGCGTTGTATAGCTTGTCTCTGTAAAGACTGTCCGCCTTAAATCTGTCGCAATGTGAGTATTTGGTCGGTAGGACGCTCTATGGCCTAATATGTCATTTAAGCATAATGCAGTGAAACCTTCGAAAATTGGCTAGCTGCGGGCCAAGGATTTTTCGCAAACTTAGGCAGGTGGCCAACTTATAAGGAGGTCGGATTTTTTTTAAACACATACTAATAAAGACTATAGTTTTAAGTCATATTGTGTCAATGGTTTTTATAGCAAAAGAAACGCAAATCACATTCCAAAACTGCAGAAATAAAGTCAAGATCCAGACGCGTTACAGCTGGGTATGTATGTCTTCATTGCACATGCTTACAAATTGTTAGGACTGCTATTAGTTATTATAGTCGGAAAAGATATCAATGTGCTTCTTCCAGTTAGTGAATGACAATGCACACGCTAGTAAGTTACTTTTCCTGCTTGGGGAGTCACCTTCATCTCGGACGTCTTTGGTTACACCGATGTAGTGGCGAGGCTCTCGGAAAGATGGAAATTTCGAAAATAGAAAAGGTCTGGGCAAACCTATTTACTGACAGAAGGGGTTTATCGGATTTGTAGATCAGCAGTTTCACAGACCTTGCATTCGCACTCCGTCAACCTCGTACCTCGTAGGTACAAGCCCGATCACAATTTTGAACATAGCATCGTCTTGTTGGAACCACTGCTCGGATATATTGATATTGTCCTTGGCCAGATCACAGAAAATTGGCTTATGTATATATTTGAATAGTTGTGGATTATTTTTCGGATTAAAATAAAATTTGGTTGATGTAGCTTTGGCTTACGTTACAGAAACCGAGCAACAACTGTCACCTGTATTTATTGGTGGCAGGGTCTATGCTTACAGCGGAAAGTTGCTGATACCCTCAACTTGGCGGGATGCAAGCAACGACTCTTACCGATGCATAGATCAAGTTGACATGCAGCCTCCTAGCGGCGCTTCCTGTATAGCTCTCACAACACCCGTTTTGCAACGATTCCATGTAACACATATAACTAACGAACAGTTTGTTTTTCAGTTAATAGATTCAAACAAGTAAATGGCTAACAATATACTAGTTTTCAGACGCATAATTATGATTTGTTAAACTTTAAAACCTTTCAAAAATAGTAACGGGTGCATAAAAAGCATTTAATCTAAGGGGATGAATGTTGATTTCACTCTGAGCGTCGCTTTTCGCTCCTTGTTGCCACTCTGTTACTATCTCGTTGTTTGCGTGGTTAATCATGGGACTTCCGATTGTAAAGCAAGCTCTTACAGACTTGTACGTTATAAAGAGTTTTACAATAATGACTTGAAAACTTTTATTTTAATTAAATTCAAATGGTCCATCTGCTTCAATTCCTAAGTCAGCTTGATCTTGTATAGTTGTAAGCCAAGACCTTTACGTAAAATACGCAATAATGTGATCTGAGCAATGCTCAATTCTTGAGAACGCCATGGAATTGCCTGATTCGCGGCAGCGATATTTTCGACACTTCGACCAACCCATTGTCTCCCTGACACGGCAACATAACACGACAAATAAATAGACTCAATTTTTTGCACTAAACGTGTTGCCTGTCTACCAGGGCAAGAATTACGACCGAAAATTGGAGTTAACGCTCTGAAAGTTGCGGTAACCGACTCCGAACTTCTGTAGAAAGTACAATTTGGAGACGTTGCTAGTGCGTGTACTTTACCACTATGAAAATGTTGAGTGTACTGAATAAATTGACAGTGACAGTTTCATAATCAGTGAAAGAGTGCGTTCATAAATTATATTCAAAAATGACAAGTCCCTTTTTGAGAATCCTATTGTAGTCTTACGCCACATACGATGAGAGGATTTGTGGCTTCCTCTTTAACTAGAAGGAATTGAATTTTTTTCCTGTGTGATTTGGCCTTTAAGTTAATTTCTCCAAGAACAGTAGGTACCCAGTATGTGTCAGCCATCTGCAGAGTTGTGGTGGCCCGTGTAGTTGTGAGGATGTGCGTCGACCCGAACGTCGACGTCGAAGTCTTGTCCCACCTCTTTCAAGTCACTGACAATGTTTAAAGAGTATTTCCTGGAGTCAGAGTAGGTCCCTTCCATTCGTGAGAGTCCTTTGATTTTAATGTGCACCTTTCAACAGAGTTTTACATCTAGAGTCATGCCTTACACGGATTTGTTCAAGCCTAGTTTTATTCTCCAACATTGAGTCCAGCTGACAACTTGGTCAGTAGCAGCTTGTGGTCGTTACGTCCGGCGGAATTGTCATGTCGTCGGCAACAGTTGCTGTTTTAATGAATAATGTAGTAGCTAAGTCTTTTGTTAGGCAGTATAACAAAGACACCTCCTCGGGCTTGAATCTGCGCTAGGAATGAATAACCTGTTTTATGTGAAAGTAATGCGACGTTAAATAAGATTAAAATAGAAAGAATTATTCTTTTGGGAGGTTTACCACATCTTTTTTTCTGTCTACTTAATAAAACTTCTATACTCTGCAAAAGCTTGTGCTACGTATAAGAAAATTGCACAACACACTTTTTTCTTCAAATGCTCTCTTTGAATTGAATGTCAATGTACACGGATTTGTTCACTGACTTGAGATTAGGTTTTTTGTTACGATTTGGTTTCAAACGCACACAAATCGATATTTCTTAAGCACAACAAATGACGCTTAAAATAACCCCATTACAACGTCACTCCAACCACTTCCATACTTGCATCGCGTCCTCATAAAGTCCGCACACTCGACCACTTTAAAAACTACACTTCCCCTTACCTCCCATCAAGGTTAAATTCGAAATACAGAAATAAAAATCCAACATATTTTGCAACTCCCCAGAGTTCCATTGAACTATCGCCTTTTTTCTGTTTCACATGCGAGCTCTTGCATGACAGCCAATAAAGGGGGTTATCCATAATGATTGCCTGACACCAGGCACATGGTGGCTCAGATCTGGTTGCGTTTGTCCTTCGGTATACTCCTGGGATGTCAGTAATCTCAAATGTGAGTGTATTCATGTGCGTGACAGTAAGTTTATGTTAAAGTAGGCGAAAGTGTTAAAATTTGTCATACTGTCACCATTGGCTTTCACTATGATGTCAAAGTTCGTTTGGGATAGTCACACACAGGCACAGGGACATTTTAAATGCTCTCATAATTTTTGCACAGCAATAAAACAGCGAAATGTCTGTGCCTTTGACTCATTTTCTGGCTGAAATCATAAAAGCGGTGCTTTTTATGGTCACGACTCTTTTAATAACTTTAAAATGATATACAGTTTTATAATTTATATTTTATTGATCGAATGTTGTATGCTTGGTCAAGTGGGCGTCACTGCCTCGAGCAGAAGCTTTCGGCACGTTGTCCACTGCAATTTCGATTTGGTGCTAATTAATACTGTCTTTTACTCTCTTAAGTAGAGTTGTGGTTATTTTATTGCTCATAAATCAGGGGCTCGTGCTGAACTTCATGTTGGTTTGATGACTCGGGCGAAGATGTTCAGAGTTATTCTGACTATAACGTCTCGAATGATGGCATTGATTGCGTTTAAAGTAGTTGGCTTGTTAGAGTAGTCTAAGGGAATAATCAAGTAGGACATGATTACAACGCGGCGGATGACTGATAAATGCTCGTCGTGAGATGACCTAATCTTTAAATTCTTAATTCTGAACATCTTTCTTTTCTACATTTTGCATTAATCTCTACCTTGTGTACGAAGTAGTATACTCACGTGCAATCTTTTACACCGGGCAGCGAATTGCTTGCTCTTTGACACTGTGTTGACGACTGATCTCACGACAAAATTTGTGCTGCGTATTTATAGAAGGATTCCGAAGCATACAGATTATGTCGCACCCTTGGTTGATTTCCAAGTTTCGTATATACGCCTGTTTAAACGATTGATAAAATCAGGCACTTGACTCCAAATGGAAAAGTCGCCAAAATGATTTTGTGAGAAAACTTTCCACTCTGGAAGTGCACCCAGACGATTCGCAGACGGCTGAAGGCCCAAAATTAGAAGTATTCACGTTATGGGCTGAGATTTTCTTCCATCCCATTCTCCAACTGCCTAACCATAGCAGTATCCGCTAGGCCTTTCTCTTCTATGAATCAGATGTACATCTTATCTATCACTATACATATGAACATACTGCAAGACGAAAAAGCAGATGAATTAGTAGGTGTTCACGGCAGGCCTGCCAATGGCAATTAATCAGAATAGGCTCTACCCTTCACTCCAGCAAAAAGTGCCCTGTTACTTACAGATGCTTCCAATGTCAACAATTAAAGATCGATGGAATCAGGCACTTGCAGTACTGGTAGGCAAATGTGACCTACAATAAAATTAAAAGAAACAAGTACTTTTTCTCCTAAAACTAAAAATCCTTTCGGTTCTGTTCTCTTCAGTTATATAGCAAAATTCATTAAGCAAACAAATTGGCTGTAATTCAGCTCGTCATCGCAAGATAGATCAGTAGGTTGCCAGCAGGTATATATAAGGTGTCAGTTGGTATTTTGGCTAAATATAGATGGAATAGATGCATAAACTGCCGTACAGTGATAGCACAATGGATATAATCAGGATCTAAGTGGATCACCTCACTGAATATTTAGACAGCAGCATGCCATTAATAACTGTGACTGATGTTAATATATGACTGTTGAAACAATTATGATTTTATTTGGTCTTTAACTCTTGGCACGCTTTTGAGAGTATTGTCCCATTTCGTGCACACGATTATTCCCTAACGTGCACTGAATACGATCACCATCATGAACAGTATTGTCTATGGCGCATCTTGAAATTAATTTGATCCACCTAGCGATATATGGTATGTGCATAAGTGTGTATATCAGACTGCCTGTAGAGTCGTCTGATATTTTTCGTGGCAGCTTGAAAGCTTTTTTTTGAGTAAATGAATGTTTACAGAAGGGACATGATATTAACTGGTGTGGGACACCAACTACAGAGGAATAAGTCGCCTAAGCCTTGTCTATAAGAATTTTTCTTCCGGCTGGGTAGCGGCTGATACCATTCGTCAGCGCGGGTTCAGGTCAATGGGAGAGTTAATGGACAAGACCCGGGGGATTCAAATCAATACTCACCATTTAGTAATCATTGTGAAGTCGACCCTTATGGCGAATTGTTTAGTTTTAGATTGCCTGCCAACTCCCTGTATTTATGCAATGGCGATAGAAAATATGGCCAAGCACTGTTGTGCCACACATTTTTACATTTTAAAAAGCATTCTCTAGAAGATCGTCAATAAATTGGACTTCTTTGGAGAGAGTCTGAATGGCGAACTCTACGAGCTGTACAACGACAATGGTCTAGTCAAACGAATTATATTGTCCCGACTCAGATGACTAGGTCATGTAGAGACAATGTACACTAATACTCCGGGTCGGAAAAAAAGTTGTAGTGGCTAACCCTGAATACATAGCCTCCGATTGCGTAACCATCTGGAAGGGATCTGGATCAGCTGGATGTACGAAGTGAATGTACCTAGCCCAAGATAGTGCTAGTTCGAGACGAATGCTGACTGAGGCCCAAGTCTACACCGGACTACAGCGCCATGCAAAGAAAGAGGAGAAGATGGTGTCTCTAGTCCTGAGTTCTATGCACATCCTCGCATTTGCGACAGACTCTGATGTAGTGAAAAGTATGAAATAAGGCAAAAGTATACTCTTGCCTGTGTATGTCATCAGTACTGGAACCTATGTGAACATAGCCTTCGCTCAAAGCACCAGGTATCTTGACAGCCCCAGTCCTTTTATATGAGTTAGACGCATGGATCTTTTCAAAATCAGACATAGAGATTCTTAGACGATTTGAGAGAAAGCCATTCGGTTTAGGAAAGTAAATATCGAACTCTGCGGGCTTCACAGCGAGTCAAGACCATCCTATTAGGCGACCTTGCGTACAGTCGCTCTTATCAAAACTGTAGTGGAAAAGTTGATATAACTAGCTACTAAATAAATAATATGATCGTTTGTCAGTGTGCTTCACAATACTAAAATCTTTCATAAGCACCACCCATTTTTGACCAAAGGTGCACCATCGCCAGTCTCTAATTTTTATAAGAATATGTATAAATAAACACTTCCTAAATGATGTTCCTCTTGACATACCACTCCCATGTTTGCACGTTGTCTCTATTTTACCGACAGTAGAAATTAAATGTGGTGCATTTCAGCATATTGTGGCGTCTTATCTATCCCATGAGGCGTTTGAAAATCCATCAACGATACATCCCAACCCACAGCTCTTTCAGTGTACCCTCCACTAGTTTGGAGGTAAACCTATTGTTATAAGAACCCATTTCAGACAATGCATTTGTACACATTGTTCCAAATTAAATAATGTATCCATTTCAATTAAAATATCTTTATCCTCCTCAGAGATCCGAGACAATCTCCTCTTCCTCAGCATAATCCGGGCTCTCAACGTACCGCATAACCCCACAAGCCCAGCCCAGGCGAACGACTGAAAATGCAATCAAGACACCGATAGAGGAAAACCCTGTTTTCAAACAACTCTATCCGTTGCGAAAACAATACTTCATGAAATTGAATACTTGTCCTAGAAACTAAACCGAACTCATGCTGCACGGGCATTATATTTTTCGGGTGCATTTTGCAGAAGGACGCAACTCTGCAATGAATCACTTCAGTCAGTGAAAAGAGACTTGTGTGCATTTCAAAGCGGTTCAACGTTTCGCCAGAGCCGTTATTTTTATTTAGCTACCTACCATGAGATTTTCAAATTTAATTACTGATTTTATTATTTCAATAAGCACAATGCATAAAGCAGACAATAGACCGAGTTTAGTTGGGTGCCTTGAAAACTTTGGTTCACAGGAAGTGCGTGTTTCTATTGTTGTGAGTAGAGTGTTATAGTTTCTGCCGAAATCGGAATGGAATTTGTGAAACGATGCGGTGTATATGCGTTTGAGATCTCGAAGGAAATTTGCATCGGTATCGTATGTATGCCAATTTACGGCATGACAATGCTCCAGGCAAAGGGGCATTCTATTGTCACTCGTGGTGACTACTGTGTTATGCACGATAGATGGGAAACCAAAGGTTCTGGACTTTCAAAATTTCAGCATATCCTTCCGATTGTCTACCAATTAACCACAGTTTCAACATCTGTGAACATGAGGCATAATAATGGGTTTTACTGTGTTAGTCCTTGATGTCGTGCCGGTGGATTCTTTTGTATTTTCTCCGTACCACGAAGAATTTTCCTCTCGAAGCAACCAAGAGCTGCTTCATCCGCTTTTGACAGAGTCCATGCCTCCGCGCCATATAGCATTACCTTGATTGTTCGAGAGAGGTCTTTGTTTACCAATTGCTTTCTTAGCCCAAAGTAGCCAACCCAAAGTTGGCAAGAGTTATTCTTCGTTTGATTTCAGCGCTGGTGTCATTGTCTGAGTTGATAGCGGTTCCTATGTAGACAAAGTTTTTGACTTTGAAGTTATATCTGTCTGCTGTCCTGGCCGAGACGTCGGTGTTGGATGTCCTTTCTCGTTTACAGCATAAACTTGGTCTTACCCTCGTTTACCACTAAACCCATCTTCGCGGCCTCCGTTGCAGAACTCACAAAAGCGCCATTGACATCACGCTGCGTTCTTCCGATAATGTCAATATCGTCGGCATATGCGAGTAGTTGGACGGACTTTTGAAAGATTGTTTCTCTGGTGTTGGCGTTCGAGTTTTGAACAATTCTTTCAAGAACGATGTTGAAAAAGACACATGACAGCGCGTCGCCTTGTCTGAATCCTTTTTTGACATCAAAGGTCTCGGTTAGGTCTTTACCGACCTTGATGGAGCAGCGTGCATTCTCCATCGTCGTCCTACACAAACGGACGAGTTTGGTAGGGATGCCAAAACTAGACATTGCTCTGTATAGCTCGTCTCTATAAATGCTATCATACGCGGCCTTAAAATCGATGCACAGGTGGTGAGTATCGATTTGTTGCTCCTGGGTTTTCTCCAAAATCTGCCGAAGTGTGAATATTTGGTCGATGGTGGATGGGGCCTAAAGCCACATTGGTATGGACCGACCAAGTTGTTGACGAATGGCTTTAGGCGTTCACACAGTACGGCAGATAAGATCTTATAGGCGATGTTAAGGAGACTTATTCCCCGATAGTTGGCGCAGTCAAAGGGGCTCCTTTCTTGTGGATGGGGCAAACAATGCTGAGGTTCCATTCTTCGGGCATGTTTTCCTCCGACCATATTTTACAGATGATCTGGTGCATGCCCCTAACCAAATCATCGCCTGCGGCTTTAAAAAGCTCGGCGGGAGGCCGTCAGCTCCAGCAGCATTGTTGGATTTTAGTTTAGATATAGCAATCCTCACTTCATCCGGGTCGGGTGGACGGAATTGTTGATCTTCATCATTCCTTTCATTGGGGTTGATTGGTTCGTTCTGCCTGACAGCGGGATTTGGTTCTTCGTCGCCGTTATACAGTCTGCAGAAATGGCTTCTCCATATCCTCAGCATCGACTGTGACTCTACGGCGATGTTCCCTTGATCATCCTTACAGGTTTCGGTTCGGAATTTCTAACCTTGACTGGTTAACTTCACCCTTCCTTACCTCATTCCTGCAGTAATATTCCCCTATTCTGCCGATCGCGCGCTTCTCATGCTCCTTCTTCTCCTGAGAAGCCGGTGTTTGTCTCTCCTCTTCTGCTTGTAGAGCTCCCGTCCATCAAATAGCGCCTTCCAAATAATGACTGTTCAGCGCAGAATGCAATTTCAGACCAGCGTAGCCTCTGTTTCTAAAAAAATGAAAACGGAAAAACAATAAAAATCGGCCCTAATCGACACATAAGTCGTGTGGTTATACACCATCAAGTCTAGTAGGCCGATAATTCTCAGGAAAGGCTTAACTAATGTAGTCCCTTCCCTTCCCTTCCCAAATTAAAGATTCCAGTCTTCCTCTACTGCCCAAGGCGTTTCAAGAGCTGATGAAGAAAGCCTTAAGAAATGGTCTGCCTGTACCTTGGCTCTGTATGCTTTGATGTCTTCGGTTACGTTTGAACCACGACAAGCTACACTCATTTCTTCCCAGAGCCTTAACGTCTAATTTATCTGAACGGTAGAGCCCATGGACAACATGCCTCTGGCGAAAATTTGAACTTCAACCAGAGAAAATAACCTGCAGCCTGAGTTGGTGCGTACAATTGATGTAGGTGCACAATATAACGTGTCCAAATGTACACAGAGAGAATCAGAGGTTTTTCAGTCAGCTTCAGGCGAATTGTATCACTTAAAATATTTGTTTCCACAAAAAACACGAAATTAATAAACTTCAATAATTAAAGTGTTGCCCATCGTTAATTATCATTTTCCCCATCTTTCTTGACGCATATTCCAAACCAATTTCACTTCACGTCTTTTGAGGACAAGCATCCATCAAGCAACCTTTTCACTTCTTCGAAAGAATGGATGCACCGTTCCGCAGTTCTGTGTGCGCTGCCTCAGTGATAATCGGAAGGGTTGAAATCTGGTGAATACGGCAAGTGGAGCAGACATTCCCAATTAATATTTGCCAAGCAGTTTTTCACTCGTTTTCCAAGTAAAGTAACGAGGGTTATTCTGACGGAAAATAACTGATGCGTGTCTTTTGACATACGTTCGTCGTTTTTTCGGTTCAATGCTCGGTTTCGTTTTATCAGTTGTTGACGGTAGCCAGTTATTGTTTCAGCAGATTTTGTGGCACACCATTCCTCATCAAATACACAGCATAGCTTTATGATGGATGTATTTATTTATGATTTTTTGCAAGAACATTTTTCACCAAAAACAATTCGATGCAAAAGTTTTGTTTTCAATGTCCATCAACCGCAATTCTAGAATTTTTTCTATTCGAATTTTTCTTGTGGGTGAATACAACTTGCGTTTGATTTCGATTCGAATTTTTAGAATGGGATTCTAATGTACTCCTCTCTCTGAAGGGACTCTACCAGCCACAAGAATGGATGACCTTAACAATCTGAGGGACATATTTATTTCCTTAATAAAGAAGAGAGGGTTGGTTGCATAAGATCATCTTAAACCACAGTCTCTGATGCCATTTTCTGACATTTTCCTTTCTACGGTCACTTTAATTGAAATGAATGCTTTCGATTGCAATTTGGCCTGAAGCCAAGCATAAGCATTTATGAGCTGTTGCCAAGAAGAAAACTCCTTTTTCTTAGAAATAATTACACTCGCCATCCATAAACTCTACAAAATGTCAAATGTCGGATGTTAAGTGACCAATGCAGGTTTTCAAACATTTTAGGTACACACAGGGGAGAGAGTGCTAACACTCTCAATTTTGTCCACTTAGCTTTGTCTATGTGTTTCGATTTATATGAACAACGCGACGCAGTAGTAGTTTGGGAAGGATCAGGCACCACACTTAGTTAAACTTGATGGCATTTCGGGTAAATTGCAATACAATTTGAAAGACACTCTATCGTGTCATCCATTTTGTGGTTCCAGAAGCAAACTTAAGTTTAACAATTCAATGGATTAGTTTTCGTAACATTTTTAAAACATTACTTAGACATTACAATTATGAACAGAATTCTTAGGTCCTTCACGGAATCCCTTGGGACTTAAATTCGACTTTTCGGATTATTTTGAATCTGGCGGGCCAAGTTATTTTCTAAGCATCAAGAGTATGCGGGTTGTGTGCAAATAATCAGAATAAGAAGAAATCCACAAGGTTTTCGTGGTCAGTTCACCGTCATCATTTTCTGTGTAAACCTCGCACTAGAGATCTCCAGGCCACTTGATCCTTTGACATCGGCTCTAACTAATCAGGACTTATGCCCAAGCGCAACGAAGCGAATTTTTAAACTTGGACCAAGCACCTCGTCTGGGTCTTCCCAGGGGACGCCTTCCTAATGGAGTAGCATTTAAGTCCCGCCTCAAGAAGTTGAAGTAACTCGGGATCCTTTTAACGAGTGATGGGAGGAGTATTGCTGAGTTCTTCTATAGGATTCGCCAAGCTGGATAATTATGGAAAAAGCTTGGAAGATCTGTAAATGGACACATGTCATGAAGTTTTTCCATCGTCACGTCTTCGTGGACAGTTGCCATCGACAAATCGTGAAATAATAGTGCGAGAATTCTTTCTGGAAGAAGTTTCTGGAATTGTGAGCAAACTAAGTTTTCGCAAATTTCAACACGTTCGGTGATTGCCAACCCATCCACATTACAATACGCTTGGCCTGAAAATGCTGTTCTGACTGTGCTGAGTTCCGAATTCGATACGAGAACTTTTAAAAACAACTATTTGCGAAAGAATAAAGGCTCTTTCCAAAGGATTTTGCATCTGTCAAACTGGCTGTCATTTATTCAGTCTGTTAAACTCTATTTGAAAGGTTTTGTTCTTGTCAGCCATAAGATGGGCCGATTTCTGGACAAATAGGTACGTCAATATAGGAAATCGTATAATGGAACGGTACCAGCATGTGATCCAAGAGCCATATGTATATTCGGATGTACTAACTACTTGATCTGGATTTGCTCAAGCCATCAGCGTAAACGGCAAGCGCAATTGGTCTATAATTTTCAACTTTATTTAACGTGAATTGGATGATATGAACAGGCACTACGTGCCACACAGTTCATGCCAGATTGGAAATTCTCCAAGATAAATTCGATTGCATGATCACTTCACGTAGATGTGGACCGGCCACCGAATTCGTGCCATCGATTAAATTCAGCGCGATTTATGCGTCAGAGTCGTGGAAAATTCGACATTTCTATTGCGCCACAATTAGAGAAGTCGCGGCGGAAATCGGTAGGCTTTTAAGTGATGATACCTCACACACACTTTCTGTTATTTAAATTTAAATATAAGAAATCCTTAATGAAAGGCCCCAAAAATATCACTTTTTAGTATGCATTGGATTACCTAGTTTTGTGTTGACAAAATTTTCAACAAAAGTCAATTTCGGTATGTACCCTGACTTTCTGTGCGCCAGATTTTGTGCGTGAACTTCTTCGCATTTTAACCTATGTACTGCATCTAGGTTAAATTCCCGGTGGTTGCTGAAAAGTTCTACGTCTTGTTACGCCAACCATATTTTTAATCAGTGAATTTCAATTATCTCTGCGAATCAATCATTCCATTTGCGAATTGTCAAGCTGAGTTCGCCACTCGTGAGAAAACAACAACACGCACAACACGAGTGTTTGCTGAGAGAGAAGCTAGGCCCTGGCTTTCTACGGGCTGTAGCGCCACCCATATTATTATTATTAAGCTGAGTTCACATCACAATCCACAACCACCACGCCAAAAAATTCTCAGTCAAGTGCCAGTTAGCCCCCGTAAATATCTGCGAGTGAGAAAACTATATAAGAGTTGTCAGAGTTTGCGAAGCTCGCTTTCGTAGCGTCCTCATATGAATGGGCACTAAAGGAGAAACAAATACACAAAAAGACGAAAAGTCGCGATCCACAGATTTTGAAATTCAAAAATGCATGAAGCGCCGGTTCCTCGAACGATACGACAACACGACACTCCACTCCATATGAAAAAAAACCACAATAAGCACTTAGGATGATTGAACGATGAATGATAAAACCGGACCCCAAAGTTGATGGCGTTCGTCTTTCAAAATTATCACAGCAAACAAAAATATTTTGTAGCGAAATATAATTTAAGCCCATCATTTGATGCTTCATAATCAAAAATGTCAATTTGTAATGACAGTCATAGTACCCTCTTCAAAAATCATTACTTGACATATTTCACACATTTTTCGCAGACCAGAAACTTCTTCTCGAATTTCTTAAACTCAACAGAAGCAGACTTGATAATTGATTCCCCTTTTGATGCGTCATAAATCACTCAGTCTCATCCCCCACATGTTCGAGGTAACGCCGCAAGAAGTTTCATAAGCCCTCTGAAACGTATCTCTTCTCATTCTGCAGTGCTATACATTTCACTCCTCGCCAAGAACACTTCTCAGCACTTCGCTCACTTACAAATGGTTCTAGATTTCCTGTCATATGCACAAGTGCGAGTAGCGAGTGTGCGAGCGTATGAGCGTGCAATAAACTTTAAGGGGTGCACCCGAAAACAGATACAAGGTTTGTGGATTCTAGATTTTCCCCGACTCATCGCCAGAACGGTTACACACTCCACTCCATTCATCTTGTGTCTTTGAATGACATTGTCGTTGGACTCATTAACTATTACTTCTGCACCAGGACGGCACCTCGCTCATCCTTGCAACGAGCGTCGAGCGACGTGGACGCCCTCGTTAACATAAAAACTTCACATTTCACATTTCGCCCGTTAATATCTGAGCATTTGTTTCCACGATTTCTAAGTGTTTGCTGCGAAAAAGTGCATATATAATGACATGTTGTAACCCAGTTTGACGTTAATTGCTTAGTTCGTCACGACGTCGACGACGACGACGACGGCAAGTTGCACTTGGCTGTAACCTCTGGCATTTCAAGACCGAAAGACATGCACTTACATATGTTTCATTTCATTAACGATGCTTGGCATACTTCATCGGGTTGTTGAATTACTTTTCGTCCATTGATCACACACATTCGCACCCCATCATCGCCACTGTGCTGGGGCTATTTCTGAGTCCCTTTTAAGGGAAGGTCATTGCGGAGCTTGTGCGGTAGGCAACGTGCGAGTATTTTATGCTCGAAAAACATGCATTTCACAGTTGAGAAGGTTCGAAGGCGAATATTTGCCAGTTCAATGATTGGAAATAAATGTCCGTTCGGTCTGCAAAAAGTAATGCATGTCGATGGTGGCAAGGCGTCGTTTCGATTAGGAAATTCCAACGAAACCGAAATTTTGCTCGCTTCGTAACGCATTCATCACTCTTGAAACTATAAACTGGATAAGTGCGACAGACGTCATGGGGGTGGCATAAAAGTGCTTCTAATTAGAAAGGTAGTAACATTTAGGGAAATTGAGAAATATAACGTGTCCTGTGGGAGTGGACATGTCTCTGTGGTTGCTGCTAATCTTGGATTCCTGTGGTTGAGTTTCGTAATGCTGGATGAGAAGCTGTTAAATAAGATAATTGTGAGGGTAGTGTGCTGGTGCTTCACAAGGCATCCCTTCATTTGGGATTCACTTCATCAGAACTGCCTATCAGCCATTAAATTCTGGGCGACACGTGGCAGCATGTGCACTAGCAGTAAAAAGTGGGGAGCTCAACTTGAGAACATGTGTAGTTACGCAGTTTAATTGAAAGGACTGCTCAACAATCTGTGGTATCTGGTCTAGTCTTTACGAGTATTACCGGGGTACGAACATTTTGTAGTCTGTTTTGCCCGTTGAAGTGTCTAAGCCATTTATTTTGTAGAACAAATACAAATACAAGGTGTTGTAGGGAAATTTTTAATAACTTTTTTAACTTTGCTATCGGTCATATCGACGCCTCTGACCATGGCACTGGGTCAATCATTTTCTTATGTCATTCAGTATGATGGTGACTTTCAAGTATAATAAGGGGATTTTTGAAGTCAGGCGATTTAACCATTTTACGATTTTATTTAGACAGGGGTACGTCCTCGCGAAAACACTTATGGCACACCAGAGCTTAATAGGTTGTCAACACAGCCAATGTGAATTCTAGACATGCGTTAACTCGAATTTATAAACCGGTTCAAATCGAGTTACGTCCAAACCGAGTTGTCGAAAAAAAGACGCGAAAAACTAACTCACCCTTCGTCTGCACAAAGTACCTATTTCTCCGTTTTGATAAGCTGGGCCTGTGACTCAAACAAGAATCGTTTGACATTTAGCCCTCAGCAACCAAGGTAGAAACAGTACACACCTCACGAGACACAACGAAACGATGAATATCAAGATCCTACTCCGACCAAGGAAATGGTTTTCAGCACATCGCATGCCATGGCACCAGAGATATCGAGTTTGAGTTCCTTTTCGAACCTCTGCCGGGATATGGAGATCTGTGCATGGTTACGGGAGAGAGCTAGCCTCTGTAATTTTAGTTAATGTCCGGGTTAACAGATTAACACAGTTGAAGGAACCTCTTGGTGTTTTCGTCGTTCTAGGTCCGGGGGCAGGCTTCCGCCTGTTCAATGTTCAAGTTGGTGCTTAGTCAGATCACCAAATGCGATGAACAAATCTGAATTGTCCAAATCGGACTTCCCTTCTCATTCCGGAAATGGCTTCCTTGCACAGTCTTTGTTGTTCGTTGTTGTGTCTCCAATTCTGAAGGTGTTTGCTCTCAGGACGCCGTCTTGTTGTTCTTCTTTCGCTGCCGATTTGCAACGAACGAAGAGAGTGGTAGCCCGTGGCTTTGTAGGTATGTGCGTCGACCCCAGTGTACTTGAACCTCGATGTCTAGGTTCGTTGTCTAGTCTGTGCGATTAGAATAATTTTGAAGGCCTGCTGCTCTGTGGGCTGTAGCGCCAACCTTATATAATTATATATATATTTGAACGAAGAGAAATATGCTTCATCGATCCTTAAAAGACACTCTAATGACAGTGTGCAAACACACAAACAGTCTCCACGACTTTGCCGGCACGAAGGCACTCTTTGGCCGAAACTTCGCACGATTATTGTGCATTGAGCTTTTTTAACATTCTAATCCTTGTCCTCGCAGTTGGCAGCTGAATGGCTTATTTTTGGGCGAACTGTATGTTAAGCATTTCCAACGCATCCAGTCTCCCTTATTTTTTCAATGCACAATTTTTTGCACAAAATTTTCAAACTGTCCGCACCTAATTTTTAATGCAGAAACGTCTCGCTAAGTTTTTGCTAATCCTAAACTATCATCAGTTGGACAGGCTTAGTAATGTGAGATGAATTCTCATTTATCCACTGGCTTTGATTTCTTGATTTGTAAACCTTTAGTAGAAGGCATCGTGGTTTGCTTTTATTGCCATAATATGGCTTAGGGCCTTAAAACTCTCATAATTTCAACATTCACCTCAAGTGTGAATCAGAAGTCGCTTCAAGACAATGAACACATAGTTGGGATCTCAACGAACCTACATTCAAGGAGCATTGACCAAAATGCGACCGCTACCAAAAGTCAGCCACTTGTGCATTGTCCTAAGCATTTTATCTCCGATTCACGTTTCATATTATTTTTTTATTGACCAGTATGTATGCTGGCCCGTGGCGTTGTGGGTATGTGCGTCGACCCCAACTTCAACGTCGTAGGTTCGATTCCAGCTCTGAGCGACAAAAATAATTTTCACGGCCCCACCTCTTTCCAGTTTCTGACAATGCTCAAAGAGTATTTCCTGTCTAGGAAAGCTTCTCAAACTTGGCCGTTCGGAGTCGGCGTAAAACTGTAGGTCCCTTCCACCCTTGAGAGAACAATAGCACGCACAACACGAGTGGTTGCTGAGAAGCTAGGCCCTGGCCCTCTATGGGCTGTAGCGCCACCCATATTATTATTATTATGTATGCTAGTTTATGAGCCGCAAGTGTTGGATCTATAACTTAATCTGTGCTGTTTAACAAAAACATGTACAATAGTATTATTCAAAGTATTGCTCATCTGAACCTATGACTTTTTCATTATCAACTTTTCACAATGTCAGTAGCTTTCCAACGCATGTGCCGATGGAATAAAAACAATGGAATAGTATTAGTTCCGCCATCTCTTAGCAAACCGCACGAATTAACTTAGCTAATAAAATCAACCTGGACCATAAATTATGTCCACAGTGAGTAAAAGAAAAATTGAAACAAAGTAAATCAGTACATTTAATTCACTAAAACTGTATTCCAAGTTTAATGAGACTCCTTTCAGTGTCACGAAGGCAAGTACACTCAAGTGGCTCAAGGAATGCTTGTAGACTTGACAAGGTTCGTTGAGCTGTGGATTAATTTAAAAACACTCGAGAAGCGTCTGAAGCTTAAGCTGAAGCAAAGTAGACTCACGATCGGTGGGTAGCTTAGTTAAGCATGAACAAATGTGGGAAATCAGTGCCGTGCAAATTAAGTGTTTAATTCTCTCGATAACTTCCATACCCAACCAGCTTGCGTATTTGCTTAACGTCTCCTCTCCGACAGGCTGTGGCCAGTAGTGACACCTGTCTCATTAGATCAATAATAGTAATTGTTGGAGGCCGTTGGGGTTCAGTTTGCGTCAAGTCATCTGCTCCCCAATCATTTAGTGCCAACTCAATGATCTGCTTAACATTTCACCCAAAATCACACATCTCGAGATAGAGAGCTTAAGAGACGATAACATTCAATAATCCTTTTCAAACTGAACAAGTTTAGATCTCGAAATGTTATGCTTGTCCAAGGTATTTCATATGCTCTCAGGTGTCCCTACATGTTCGTAAATCTCATGCCAGGTGATTAATCTGTCAAAGCACGAGATCATGTTACCTGCAACGGCTTACTGGCTAAGACCTACCTATGCTCGCCCCGGTCTGCAGTGCAACCGTGAAAGCAAGAGCAGATGATTTTCTGGCAATAAATTTGGCTGAGGTGGACTGCACAGACACGTCGCACATATTGCTTCGTTCTATGTTCACTGCAATGTCTAAAGTATTGACAGCTTGACTACTCCACTTTCGGAATGTAATCCTGACAAAATGAGTAACAGTCCTCCGTGATGGTTTGTGTTTTACTCAAAAGTGCCAATCATGGAAACCGCCCACCCGCTCCGGTCCACACACAGCTGGCTTTTTCTCCTCTAATCCGCATGGCTACGTCCCAGTGAATTTCGACTCAAATGAAATTTGAAATAGTTTCCTCAAAATATTTCCCAGAACGACCGTCATCAACGCCAGTTTGCTTGCGCTCCCTCCGAGTGAACCCTTTTCCAGCTGCCATGCTTAGAATTGCTGAGGCATCAGAAAGTCGGCTGGCATGCAGTGAGGAAGCATTTTCTTTTTGTTACGTATACGCCCCACGTTTGAACAATGAAATCAAAGCCAAATGCAAGTGCATGCATTCAATTGACCACTCACCCAGCAATAAATCGTGTGCGTTCGAGGAAATGGTTATCTCTGGCAATTACATAACCCCCACCGGCTTGTACTTGTTATGACATTCGTCCTCTATAATCGGGTTTTTTTCCACATACCGGGCGACAGCCGTCTGTCCGCCCGGCACACACAAGCCAGACAAGAGGGAATCGCTTGTGTGCCAAAGTGTGAATCAATTCCTCGGGCATGACATGCCACTGTGTGTGGCACACACACACACGCCACACGTATGAGTAGGAAGCAGAACCAAAACAAGAATATAAAAAGAAAAATGCTGAGCACCATGTTGCGGATATTATCGATATTTTCTGTTCTTCTGGCGTGCCAAGTATGTCAGTCATGCCGGGCATGCATTAGCCACCCCAGCACAGCGGCGGGCGGAATCAAACGAGCGCCATACGAAATATGAATTAGGGAAACGTCGTAAAGAGGAAATGCCGTAAAAGGAGCAGCACTGCTGGAGTCACTTTTATGTGTTAATTCCTGGGAATCGGGCCCATGCCACGCCGCGTGCAGGGCCAACGTTCGGCATAAACTACATTCGCACAGCCCGAATGGGTGAAGGTTGCGTGCCATTGATTTTTGTCTTTATTTGTTGTCTCTGGGTGAATCATTCATGGAATTGATGGTATTTGAATGTGGAGAAGATCTCTGACGATGATGAGCGCGACGCGACGCACGGAGAATTGAAATGAGGGATGCGGTCTGGCGATAGAGGGAGCACACTCCAGTTGATTAAACAGCAGATGATGTGGAAAGTAACTGGTGACATTTGAATTTTTGATAGTTCGGATAAGCGAGTCATCGGCGCCCAAGTGGAACGTATTCATTAAGAGGTGACGTTAAGAGGGAAATGAGCATTGATGGGTATTATTACGAGCTAAGCCAGTCGAGGTGATTGGAGAGTCTTTGATAAGGTTACCAGCGCTATGAATGGTGGTTGATTAGTGAAATCGTTTTGTGAGTCTATCGGGGTTCTTCCAACCAGAATTGATAAGCATGCTTCAGTCATGGAGGTGATGTTAGGAGTATGAGCTGGAATCTTAATCGGATTGTTGAGGTAGCTAGTTCACATGCGAACTGTGTCATTTTCCGTTCTGCTTGAGACCTAGTTCCTCTTCATTGTTTCCAGCGCTTTTGACGGGGATGAGGCTTGTTCTTAGAGAACAATCGTTTCTAAATGCCACGATATTTTCCCAGCAATCTGCACTCAAATTTTACTGAGATCCTTCTGCACTAGTCAATTTGAAGGCTCTCTTGCTGTTTCATAGTTCCGCCATCGAAGATTCTTCAATTCAGTGTGTGTTAAGTACCCTAGTTGTCTCACAGTCAAATCTCACTCCGACTAAAGACTCGCGTCTATGCATCCGATTGACATCGATTTGCACCGTTTCATAGAACCAACCATATTCATATGAGAACCTAAGGTGGCGGAAAAACTGATATGAATATCAGTGATGAGGTACCTCAAGGTTCCATACTCGATCCGTTATTATTCTGCTTGAATGTAAATTGGAGGAATTTTTATTTGAAATGTTTCCTATCACGATGCTATACATCGCAGATGCTATACATCGCAGATGCTGGATCCTCTGGAATTATCTTCCTTAAGAAGGACAGTACAAGTCGTATGCACAATTTCACAGTGATTTCTTAGACTTTTGAGTGTAAAGCTCAGTTCAGTCATATTATATATATATATATCATATCTCAGTTCATATTGAGTTAAATTTGTAGTTTAAGCTGAACGCGAATACCCTGTCGTTTAAACATTTCTGCACATAGCCATTTTTGTTTCGCTCTCATGTTCTCTATTTTGTGTTTTGTTCTCTCTGACATCTGACATATAGAAATCTTTTGCAATGGATTCATACATCTTTGGATATCACGTCCTTCGAGGAGTGCCTTAAATGCGACTCCATTGGAAAGGCCAATCCTTAGCAGAGCAGGACGAGGTGGTTGATCCAACAACTCGACTGGTTGCGCCTGGGCTTCAATCCTTATAAGTTAGAGTGTATGACGGAGGTTTGAGTGGCCTGGACATATCTAGTGCGTGGGTAAAGCACGCGACTCCTTTAGTGGATCATGCGGGTCTGAAAATGATGATGAAGATGATGGATTAATACATTCTTGGTTGCCAGACACCCAACAAAGGTTCAAAAGGAATACATGAAAAAGAGTTTAAAGCTACAAAGCATAACAAAGCCCTTACAAAGGTGCGTGTATTTATTCAAAGATTTATGAAATATGCGAACCATTTAAAAGCGTTGCCATATTTTTGACGATTGTTTTACAAAGGCATGGAGGTCCGTGGCGTTGTGGGTACGTGCTTTACTACCCACGCACTTGAACCTCGATGTCTAAGTTCGATCCGTGGTCTGTACGACAAGAATAGAGTAATGTTCATGCCCCCACCTCTTTCGAGTCACTGACAATGCTCAAAAGGTACTTCTGCCCAGAAAAGGCATAAGACTGTAGGTCCCTTTTACTCGTGACGGAAAAATAGCACGCACAACTGGAGTGCTTGCTGAGGACCTGGCCCTCTAAAGGTTGTAGCGCTAACGCAGCTCAGAGACTGAAGTTCAGATTTGAATGTGAAACCGGGTGAGTTCAACCAACAACTTGAACTCTGTTCAAAATTCAGCTGATCTTAAGTCAAAGCCTCTACTGTGAAACTGTCTTTTTTTGGATTGTTTTAGGCCAAGTTGATGGGCTATGAGTTTGCTTTTAGTTACTGGCTAGCATTAGTAGTGGCTGTCGTAAGGTAGAGGCATCGACACTTTTGCTCGCGGTTCGAGTTCGTATCACAGTCAGGATCATAGAGTATAAATAACTACTTCTATAGAAAAAACTTCTTAAACTTCGGGTATGGCACTGTCGCCTAGCGTTGATAGAGATATGTACATGCCATAAACAAGTTGTTTGCAACCTAAGGATGATCAAACTCACGTCCCATTCCTCTACTTTCGGTATTGTTCATGCCTTTGTGCCATGGAGCAGAGCTGATTAAGCAGACATCGAGCTTGCGCCAGTGAATAGAGAGCACCCGCGAAATCAATGGCGCACACAAGTTGAGCAGCTGGCTAATGATCGTACTAGATTTAAGAGCCATGTCCCAAGTTCACTCACACTGGACTATATGGTATAAGGCCATCAGAAGAAGACGAAAATGCTTTAATAAGGGAGCGAAGTACATACCAGGCAGCTGAACGAAGGATTTGAACAAGAAACTTTTAGGGTGTCGTAGTCGGTTATTCATTCTATAAACTTCTCCGTAAATCCGGTTCGGGACAGGACCTGTAAGTCCTACACTGATTAAGACCACTGACTGCGATGAGCCAGTTTGAGCAACAAACAAAGTTGGTGGAATAAAGGCCAATAGATTAAAATATCTAATGAAAGCCTCTGGGGCATAATGCTTTCTACCAAAGACGCCCATCCGTCATTAATATCCTTGACTGAAAACAAATAACTCGATTTTCGAGCTCTCAGAGTCAACACTCTGACCAACGGCAAGTATCAACTTGATAAACTTAATTAATAGTCCCCAAAAACATAATACTTCTCGCCCCATTATCCGTTCATTCTTGCCCGTATGTTTGCAAAATACGCTTGTTGCCCCCCGAGAGAGTTCAGTCAAAATTTTCGGGAAGAAAATAACGCTTCACCATTACTCCCAAGATTAATTATCAATTTTTCAAAGTCATCTGGCACTCGAGCGCAGATTAATGAGCTCAGAGGGCACTGAAATAAATTTCTCCGTCAAGGATTATTGATCACCGGCACAGTTAAAGGATTTTTCTATCCAACCCTCGCCACGAACCTCTCACTTGCCCCACCTCCACCTCCACCTCCCATCATCTGTCACAGTGGTGACATGAAAAACCTTTCGTTCTGACAGAACTTGAACGAGTTTTGAAATAAATAAGAAGAAGGCAACAGAAAAAAAATACCTCTGTGCACAGCGTGGTGCTCCTTGAAAGGATGAAAGACAGAATTCGCAGCCCCTCTCCAACTACCATATTTCGCCTTTTTACATATTTTCAAAATCCATTCAAACGTAATGTGAAAGTCAGCCGCCCACGGAGTGACATTCCACACGGATCCTCTGCCGCTGTCAAGTACAAACACTTCACCGAACATGTGTTTTCAAGTGTCCTCCGCTCGGCTTGTACCACCATCCTTCCTTGCTCCACTTTTTCAGTTTTTCTCGTGTGCACGTTTGATGCTGTGCCTGGCGGGAGTGGATGTGTGTGTGTGCACTGCACTTGATATGTTACGAAGTCAAAAGAGGGCTGAAATAAGAATGGGAAAATATTAAATTAAACGGAATCGCCAACGTTGTGTTTGAGCATAATTACCGGCCGACAAAGTGTCTACAGTGTGTGGTCCTCCATTTGACCTGGCGAAGCTGCTCGGACACACAGCAACCGTGAGGACTTTTGGCATTTAACACGAACGCGGACATCCGGTTTGTGCGAGTTTTGTCGCAATGAAGCAACCTAAAAATAGTTCACAATTGCAGTCATATGTCGGCCGCACAAAAAAGGGAAGTATGCCGCAATCGCAAGGGTTACAAGCCGGAATCAAGGACGTTTCTTCGAATTTGAAGTGCTCTCTCTCGGCGCCTTTGGACATCACCCGAGCGTCGAGTGCATACAAAAGTGGGAGGGGAACGGGTTATTCCACTCCAAAGATTCCTTTTCTTCCTTGTGCTGCGCCCGAGAGACTGAGCAAGGATAGGCGCCCCGAGATGATGGACACTAATTCATGCAGTGCTTACGGAACATGGGTTATGTGCAATTTGTTGTGGCTCTGCTCTGCTTTGTCGGGGGCAATGATGCGGTCGCTTTGTACGGGAGATGCTGCAGAGGGTGGTCATTGCATTGCACAGAGGGGTGACTACTTCCGTCCGAGTGGGCAGAGGGTTGCTTGAGGTTGATTCCTGCTCAGTCTTGTGTACCGCTCTGGTTGACAGGTCACATGATTTACGGCGCCTTGTGGCGACGCTTGGAAATTACGCTAGTGAAAAGTTATTTATGCGATTTTTATTGCGATTTTGATATCGTGTACAATCAAGCGTCAATTTTTGATTTATGCGCTCTCCTTGTAACCCCGTGACCACTGCGTGGTGCGTAGGTGTTTGTGTGTCAATTTTATGAAGTGGTTTTTGACGCTATTTATGGGCGGTCATTGTTTTGAAAGGAAATACATTTAAATATTTATGGGCTTTAATTTTCATTTCATTCGGGTTGGAGGGCTTTTACGTGGCGAGGGATGCTGCAATCTGGGGGTGGTCGAGTGCATCCCGCTGGGAATTCGAATGATTCAGTGCATTAAGGAAACTCTGTGCTTTGTCGTTGTGGGTTTTATTCATTTCCGTTGGTTGGTACATAGCGGTGTTTTTATGAAAATTTGGATTTTTTTGTTCGCCTAAATTCTGGGTCATTTATTGTGCGACAGTCGAAGTGCCTGGATTTGTCCCTCTCCATGTCGCATTAATGATGTGACGCCAGTGATTTGTAAGACATCAACTTAGGATTTCCCTTTATCTGCGAAGGCAATCAACAATGGCGCTATCCCACACAGCACTCTAGTGCTCAACAGCTCTAGGCGACTGCAACAAATTGTCTTAGATTAAGACCAGATTACACAGCCCGTGATAAAGCACGTCTGGTAGCCGCATAATTTATTAGCTGTCAATTGATTCACGAGGCAATTCCTTGACATGTCCTCGGTTAAAAGCCGACCAATTTACATAATGAATCCACCAATTTGGTAATGGATTAACGCGAAGAAATTCCGAGACAGCAGCGCACAATCGATGATGAAAAGGGAATTATCTCGACGAGGCATATTTTCACTCCGCTGAGTACGTTAATCAGCAGAAATTTTCGAATGTGCTGTGAAGAAAAACCAAAAAAAGAAGAGAAAACATAAAAATGATCCATCACAGATGGGAGATGACAGAAATGCTAAGGAGGCGGCGAGAAAATGCGCGAAGAAATGCGTAGAATCGTGCTGGAAATTATTCATTGGAAACGAATGACGAAAGATGCTTAAGTGAATTTTATGCTCGAAGCCTTAAATTGATGTACTCGTGTCACGCCTCATTGGAGCGCTGCTGAATAATGTTGAAATGCACGATTTTTAAAAAGAAAAATCATGCCTTGATGAGTGTTGCTTAATGTGGACAGTCTTTAGTTTGAAGGTTAATGTACGTAGAATCAAGTTTGGACATGGCGGCATTTGATTGTATAACTAAACGCGTTTGTTTATCAAATCTATAGCCTTGTTCTCAGGTTGCAAAATTCTAGACAGAACTGCCTCATTAAAATGACTACAATTGCTACAATTTGAGACACTTTAAGATTCCACTGGGGTCGAAGAGAGAGAGCAAGCTAACGAATTGAAGATAACAGCGTATGACACTGCGACTAAAAATGAACTATTGCTCGGCTTTTGTTTGGTAAAGGTTGGGTGTAGTGCTGTCTTCAAACATTTTACAACATTCCTAGATGGGATTTTTTGCAAGTCTTTCCCTGTTACGGGTGTTCTATTTCTTTCTCTGAACCTTTCGCGGGCAAGGCTTGGGCAGTCGCTTAGTATGAGCGTCTCAGGTTTCTTAGCAGCTCCAGAATGCCTATTGATAATTCCCGATTGTAGTCTTGTTTAATTAACACTCTTGTGTGTTTTATACCCTCTTGGGATTCCTTTGCTTAATTATGCATTTGCGTACATACAAAGATGTAGGTATATCTCCGTATTATGGAATCCATAAAGGGAATAGGGCTCAATGAATGCCAGCCGAGCAAATTACTTGGTTTATAAGCCACTTCATTGCCTTCATAGTGCAAGCATGTAAGTTTTTTAGGCATGTCACCACATTGCCTCTGCTAAGAACATTTCATGTCCCGATGACTTGGTCTCTTCTCAACTGATGTCTGTACAAGCAGTGTGCACGAAGAAAGGGTTGATAATGTTCGTTTTCATTACAAGACATTACCCTGTCACATAGGGATGAAGAATAGTCAAGACAGTCTCAACACGGACGCTAGTAATCGGACGCACATACAATGTCGACTCCGGACTGCCTCTGGCCTGAAACTGAGTTAGACCAAGGCTCTGGGGCTGGGGCCTAGTGCTTGGTCTAAGCGACGCGATACCTGTGGAGAAGACGACTGCATTGTAAGGTGTTACCTATATCACTAACACTGTCCGCTTTTGTTCTGAATACGTGGTAGATATTTGATACTGATGAGATCTGAGCTGATGATGTCAAAGTCTACATCGTTTTCTCAGCTATGCAACAGAATAGATCTTTCTTAGTCCCGGTGTGGGCTGCATTATTAAATTATAAAACTGTCTATACATATTTTGTTTTGGATATGGTTTCGATACAAATTTAAGAGAGAGTGGAATACATTTTAGTCCACCCCACATGGGTGGACTAAAATGTATTCCTTCCCTGTGAACAATGAGAACCGTCTATGAATCCCAGGATCCTTTTTGTCTCGATCCTATGTTTGAAAATACACATTTAATCTTAAAAGTGCTGAAAGCAGATTTCGAACAGATCATATGTATTCTTCATCTCTGCAAGTTCTTCGACTGGATTGTGAGGGTCACTACACAAAATTTGTGTTCCAACATCACAGTGATTGTACTCCCACTAGCAAGTTTACATCATATCATGTGACTAAATTGACTACAGCCTAATGGTCATTGGCGATGTCCAGGTTGATTTTACTCAAAGAAAAATAGAAGATGTGCAGGATAGCCAAATATTCTAATGAAGTTTTGAACTGGTCTTATTTCGTCTCATCATTTCTTCCCTCTGTATTACCCTATTTCGCTACTCTGCTGAACTGCCAAATTATTGCCGATGGATGTGGTAAGTTGTTGTCTTTCAATGATAGTGCTGCTTCATTTATCGTATTCTCCTCAGCCAGAAAAATAAGGAGCACCAAAGCAGCAAAATAAAACCCCGCAATAGTACCCGCGGTTCTTCTTAGCCGTCACCTCTTCTTCTTTGCGTGGCGCTACAGTCCGGTGCGGACCTGGGCCTCAGTCAGCTGTTGTTGTTGTTGTCCCTCATGCTCGACCTCAAAGACTTTCCGAGCCAGAGCGTTAGTGTTCATTCTTTCTACATGGCCTAGCTATCTGAGTCGAGGCAATCGAATTCGTCAGTCTGGGCAATTCCCCATTCTATACCTACCATCTGTCTTTGCCACTTTTTTCGGGCCGGGAAAGCATTTTAGTCTACAGCATTCTGATTCATTGTCCCTTCAATAAAATAAAAAGCTTAACCTACGAACTATACTCTCCTACTTCTCAAACTTGGCCGTTCGGAGTCGGCATAACTGTAGGTCCCTTCCAGTAGTGAGAGGGAACAATAGCAAGCACTAGTGGTTGCTGAGAAGCTAGGCCCTGGACTTCTACGGGCTGCAGCGCCACCCATATTATTATTATTATTATAAATGGCTATTTGTGAATCAGAGAATAAGCGGGCATACAAATGGCTTGTTGATTTCCGTTGCAGTTTCTTTTCTTATTTCACCAATTATATGTATAGGCACGAGCGTAGACTACTTCTACACGAGCGTTCTGTGGACTGAGCCCGGGCACAAAGTAATTCACATAATTTTTACGGCACCACTTGTCCCGAGGTGTTGACAATGCTCACATGACTGAGGCAAATCTTTCCGTGTAAAATTGTTGGTCCACCCCACTCGTGCCAGAAGAATGCTTCGCACATGTGCATGTCGAAGTAACTAGGGCTATGTCTACCTCGGGCTGTAGTGCAACACAATCCCACTAATACCTTTTTTTCCAACTTTAAATTGAACTGCGCCCATACCATGCTTTCGCCAAAGAAAATAGACAAAATGCACACAGAAATAAAAACGAACATTCAAAGTGGTTGTTGGGAAACCTCCATTCCCCACCTTTGAGCCACTAGCAACAAGAGTCCGTCCCCATTGAAAACCCGTCTCTGATGAACACCAAAACTTCGAATAGTTGCCCCCTAATTGCAACGAAAGTGTAACCGAAATAACAACCCCCGCATAATTTAATGACACAAACCATCCCATTGAATGCTTTCAAGACCGAGGTAATTGCAATGAAAACACGTGTTTTTTACACACCACCGAATGTTAAGATACGTTCATCATTAGACCTCAGTTTATTTGCATCACCTCTTCACACGTTTCTCGCCCTCGGCCATCACCCACGGAATACGCTCAAAATCGTTCAAGAAACTATGTCAAGTGCTATCACATGGAATGCCATACAGAATAAAGTGAAGAGAAAAAAACTGAAAATCCACCAAACCAATAGAAAATTCTAATGTATTCGTACTGCTAGGACGCGTTTGAAAGCACTCCAGAGCCAAGAACGAACCACATATGCGCCTGCAGGCGTTCTACATTACAACAGACACACGGACTACGGAGTCATGAATATGAAATTGCCACTGCATTGCCGACATAAAAAGGATACCGTAATTGCTCCTGTATAATCGCAAATAAAGCATACACCAGCGAGCACACACTCTCTTTATATTCTTTCTCAAGTTATTTTTTCCCCCATTTTTTCATTGCTGCTGAGGTTAAGTTAACAACTTTAAAGAACAACTTCACGGTCGTGTCCTCGTCATCAGCGCGTCTCCATCGCCATCGCCATCGCCATCGCCATCGCCATCATCGTTGTTGCCGTCTTCGCTCGGGCGTGTGTTCATACTTTCCAGTGTCATGGGTTGAGTAGGTTCCACGCAAGCCGTACTCCAAGTGTAATTGAAGCGTTCCAGCGCGCTACTTGCTCCTTTCATTTCTATTTTCCAACCATTTTTTGTTTTTTTTTTTTCACTTTCATTTCCCCCGTCAGCAAAGGAATAGCGCCACCACAAGCCAGCACAGAGATCGCCATCTAAGATTCCATCCACGCCAACTTGGCCATGGTCTGTGTGCGAGTGTGTGCGCGTTCCGGATTGCAGTGGTATGCCATGACGGAGTCGTTGTGACGCGCTACTACGACGAACGACGAACGACGAATCCTCGTAGAATACCGGCACACTGTGGCCGAACACTGAAAAGCTTGAATACGTATGGCCGAGGAGTGAAGCGGAAAATTGAAGCAAATCTCAAGCCTGCGCCCTGCCGTTTGACACATATTTCGGTCGCATGCATTGTTGCTGCTACAACAAACTGAATTCTGTTTGGGTACGGCGTAGACTTTTCCCCCGTCGCTGCCCTCATGTGTGTACCACACAAATATGCAGCATTCGAATGACAAAGCAAAGAAGGAAAACCACTGAAATGTGTGCAGGCAAAGGAGTGACTGAAACGCAAGGATGCTGCAGCAGATGAAGTGAAACGAAATCCATTTTAAATCGGGTTAAGACTGGTTTTTCTCCCTTAGTCAAAAATGGACAAATTTGGGACACTGCATTATTGGAAGGAAATGATTTAATACGAAGCACACACACACACCGAGCCTGCCTCGGTCACAATTTGCGGCTGAGAGCGGGTCGTTGAAAATGCATGAGAATCACTACAGAGTTTGATTGTAATTGAATTCCAGAAAGTGCTTAAAGTTTCAATCGAAATGGAGCATGTGTACGTTAGGTTGGAAAGTAATCAAGGATACATCTAGGATACGTGTTATCCTGAATTCGTGCAGAAAACACAATCAGTTTGTTGGTAGCGCAGCACTCTTCGGCGAAGAATGGTTGCAACTGGATTTATATTTTTTAATGGTTTCAGAAGACGTCTGGCCATTCGTTCGTGTCCTTCTTCTCGTACTCGTGTTCGATTAGTCTTTGGGAAGGAGGGAGGATGCTTAATGTATTGTGTCATATCCGTTTTCTTGATGCATTTCTTCTTAGGATTATTGAGCGAGATTCAACTAAGGATTGTCATTAATTTATGGAAAATTATTCCACAGAATTGAGTCTTGTGGGATGATGACTACAGAAATTCAAGATGTTTTAGGAAACATGTCGCATTAGTCATTCATCCACAAATGATCCTGATAAAGAATTTAATTTCACAATTATAATAAGCAGGGTTTCAGAAGCATGGCTTCAAAGTATGCAGTATGTCATATGTAGTGGCTGCTGGGGTGGTAGTGGGAAAAAGAAATTTGTCTTTTTGGTCATGAACCTTCAGTCACTTCCCATCCTTCTTCTTCTTCTTTGATTGGCGCTACAATTCGAGGTGGGCCTTATAGAACAAGCCTCTCCAGCCAACACGATACATCGCCATCTGCGTACACCATGTTATATAATGAACCTACTCTAGTCTAAGTGTGACTGCCTTTAGCAGCCAGCCACTACAACCTACACCAAATATTAGCTCAGGTCCTTCTCCACTTGTGTGTTCACCATCTCGTTAGAGGACGTCCTCTGTTGCCTTGTCCCAATGACTCAATGTTGAAGACTCTGTGGTGTCCATCCGCTCTACATGACCTAGTCGCCTTAAGCGTTGGATTCAAAGACGCTTGACTAGGCGCATGCCGCTGGAGAGCCTACGCAGTTGGTGGTTGATTCTTCTCCTTAAGATGCCATCAACGCAATCAGGACCAAAGATCAAATGCAGAACATTGCGGCTTTCACGGTGTCATCTGCATCCTTCAAATGTTATACAGAGCACCAGCAGTACCCTTGATTTCGTCCATAGGGGTTTCGGAAAACATTATTAAAATAGTTTTATGGTAACTTGAATAGCAACTAAATGACCTACTTTACTGAGAAGATACGCCAAAACAGCATTAGCAGCCATTTGTTCACAAACTCTTTATCACTAATCATGTCGCCAATGTCTACCAATTTTCCTCTTAAATGTTCTCTCATTAATTCTCTTGGTCTGGGCAGACAATAGTGTTAGCAAATTTCATCATTTTGTCGGTGTTCATATTGTTGATGCTTCAGTATGGACATTGGTCCACAAGAAGGGAGAACCCTTTGACTGAGCCAACTATCGGATCGTAAGTCTCCTCAACATCGCCTATAAGATCTCCTCTGCCGTTTTGTGTGAGCACCTGAAACCATTCGTCAGCAACACGATAGGTCCTTATCAGTGCGGTTTCAGGCCTGGGAAGTCCACCATCGATCAAATCTTCACATTAGGGCAGGTCTTCGAAAGAACCCAAGAGATGCAGATCGAAACCTACCACCTATTTGTCGACTTTAAGGCCGCATATCACGGCGTGCATAGAGACGAGCCATACAACGCCATGTCTAGTTTTGACATTCCTGCCAAACTTGTCAGGTTGTGCAAGATGGCGATGGAGAACTCTCGCTGCTCCATCAAGGCAGGGCAAGGCGACGCGCTGTCATGTGACTTATTCAACATCGTTCTGGAGAAGATCGAGCAAAACTCACACGCCAACACTAGAGGCACGATCTTTCAAAAATCCGTGCCGTCCGCTAGCATACGCGGACGACATTGACGTAATTGGTCGTACTCAGCGAGCCGTCAATAAAGCGTTTGATTGTATTGAAACGGAGGTGGCAAAATAGGTTTTGCGGTGAATGAGGGCAAAACGAAGTATATGCTGTCTTCAAAAAAGGGCTTCGAGGTAGTAAAGGACTTCATCTACATTGGCTCCCAAGTTAATAGTACGAACAACAACAGTACAGAGATTTAACGCAGAATAACTCTTGCCGACCGATGTTTCTTTGGGCTCAGGAGGTAGAATCCTCTCTCGAATGCCCAAGCACTTTGTCCCTTCGAGAGAAAAGTTCTGCGTTCAATCGTTGGTCCTGTTTGCGTTGAAGGTTTCTGGAGAAAAAGACTCGATCACGACCTGTACGGGCTGTACAGCGACATGAGTCTAGTCAGGCGTCTACGGATTCAACGCCTAAGAAGGCTAGGCCATGTTAAGCGCATGGACAATACTACTCCAGCCCGAAGAGTCTTCGACTCTGAATCAGTGGGACAACGCAATAGAGGATGACCACGAAGTCTTTGGCGCACTCAAGTTGAGAAGGACCTCAAAGAACTTGGAGTGCGCAGTTGGTGAAAGATCGTGCTGGCTCACCCCGGACTGTAGCGCCATAAGAAGAAGAAGTGTGGACATTAGACAACTACTTTCAAACAATCTTCAACGACTTCGTAAACATGTTGAGTACGACTACGTGGTGCATCCGAAAAGTTTTCAATGACTTTTTAGAGTACTACCCCTGATTTGTCTACTCACCGACCTCAATTCTCAGTTCCTGCCTTGTATTATTTATGCATTATGTAGACTAGTCTATGTTCGTATGTAGATTTTAACCAAAGAGAAGTTATATAGGTCCGCCGTTATTGACCATCACGAGAATCTCTGCAGGATACGCTCAACTGATTTCTCCGGACCACACGGTATAAGCCGGAGAAGATTTCCAAGTGCAATTTAAGGATTGGAAGTTGCAGCTCACTGAGTATTTATCCACATATCCTTCAGAGGGAACTCCAGCGCGCAGTTGGTTTGTGGGAGTATATACTGATAGGGATGAAGGTTAACGTAAACAGAGGTTATCGTCATTTCAGAACGCCTTGTCAATGCACTGTACTTACTATTTTAGTCCAATTGAAGCAGTTGGAGTTATATATTTTTCACGAGTGATAGGGGAGTATTGCTGAGCTTTCTTGTTGAATTTTGAAACAACGTATAATATCTGTAGTGAGAAAGGCTGATATTCGTATCGAAGCCAACTAATGGCCATGTTCCAACTGTCAACCTATGGCCTGGATGACGGTCTGGATGGCGGCCGAACCAGATCAAGAATGCAAGCTGACGAGATACAATTTATGCATGCTAGTGTGTGAATTTCACCACATAATGAGGTGAGAACGAGGAACTCAGTGCTGAGCCAGTTGCGTCTTGAAAAGGGCAATGCTTCGGTGGGCTACCGAAGAGTCCAACATAACGAAAACTATTTCATCAAATAGGTGATCGCTCGGTAGACAAATGTCAAGGTGGTTGGACCAAGTTCAAAAACTCGCTTGGGCATAACGCCTGACGACTTAGAGTTTATGGCGGAGGTTTGAGTGGCCTGGATATATATTATGCATGCTTTGCGTATCATGCGGGCTACTGATTATAATGAGGACATGATTTTGGGAGCTTCCGAGTAATGTCATGACCAAATTTACTTGCACCCACTTTTGCTTCTCCATTTCTCAAATCACATTCGAAGACACAAGACTAAGCCTTGAAGCTATCTGCATTTTAGGTCTTCGTCTTAGACAAATCTTGGTTTTTCATCGCCTTCGTCGCATACTAGACAAAGAATATGAAGTTCTTTTCTAAAGCACAGAACATAAGATATGTCCCCGATTTTATGCAGCCAAACGGCGGGATGTGGGCTTTGATGGAAATGTGTAACATTTGTTAAAATAATATATTCAGGAATAGCAAAGAAGGCTTTGCTTCTGAATTTTTATGGAAAATGTTATTTATGGCATAACAATAACCAGTGAAGGAATTTGTTTCTCTTGATTTAGCTTTAATTTGATACATGGTTATTATCAAAGTCGATATACAGAAAGTCAAGAGTTCGAGAACCGCAATCGCTCGACTGCTTACATTCGCCTGTGTATTCAAAAGTGGATGAATCTTTGACGTGTCATCGACGATACATCTCGTACTTCTAAATACGGGGAACTTGTCAGCAATATGACCTGAATGCTTACAATTTTCTTAATCACATCTATCCCCATGACGTGTCATCACTGTAACAAATTTGCATTCAAATTGTAGGCAAATTTGTGAACATTGCAACTGCCAATTGCGGATAAAATTGTCTTTTCGTCAAATCCATCAAAAGTAGACAGTCAACAAAGCACATTCCGAAAATTTAACTCGAACATTCCACGAAGAATTGGATCATTCACGTAATTGCCAAGCAATAAGAATCTGACAGTATTTGACAGTAAGCAACCACTTAGGTTTAATCTGTTTACCTCTTTCGTGAGGTGCGTGCAATGCGCTCCCACGCGATTTTGGATCCTTAAGCACATCGCCGCCTCTTCACAGCGATAAAAAGAAACTGCTTCGTACAGCTGTCAGCGCTGCAAATAGACACAACAGGCTATAGAGAGTAGGAGTACGCAGAGACAATTCAATTTTTTATTAAGAAATAAACACAACATTTCCCTTTTTATTCGTCTGCTTGTCAAAATGGACTCGGCGTGGCACATTTACATGATTTCCTCTGCACTTTATCCCTGACATAAATCCCTTTTCTGAAAATAAAAACCAAATCAATTACCACTCAAGAATCATCCCATTTAACAAGAAAAAAATAAACCAGAACGTGTCTTAAGGTCGCATTTAACAGCACTTAACTGTTGCAAAGTGCTGCCAAAGTGTGTATCCAGCTAATGTTGTGGAGTTCATTGAAATTCTCGCCACTCCTTAGTAAATTGTGTGGTAAATAGAAAACGCTTTTAAGAACAGCAAAAAGAAAATGTGTACGTCAGTAAGTCGAGTTCGTGTAAATCCGTTTGTAAGCCATTTCGACTTAACTCCCCCTCAATAGGGGTTTTGCAAAACCATGAGACTGAGTTCTTTTTTCTTGTGTGGCTTCTGTTCCAGAGCTTTTTGTTTATCTTTGAGAAACTTTTAATTATTCATTTATAACTTTTCACTGGTCGTGGCTTAATGAAGGGAAATCATTTCAAAACCATTACACCAAAACAATGAAATGGCTTAAAGGAATAAATGGAGGATTTAGGCAAATGGCCTTTGGGAGTGTTTTTTTTGGATGGATGCAACCTTGTGGAAAATGTGATAAAAATCTCTGCTGAATTGAAAGAAGCGGCTGTATAGTGTGAGACTGAATCTGGGGAAAATAAATTAATAGAAATAATCTTTGGGAATTCTTTGGGAGGCTTTATGAGAAGGCTTTCATAAGCCGGGAGGATTTTGATTGTAATAATTTTGGGTTTGACAACTCCTTGCGCAATTCGAATAGAACTTAAAGGAACTCAAGTCTCAGGAGGAAGAAGGGTAACTTATCGTCTTTATTATTTCTGGGAGTGCATTTTAGAATGATGTCTTCTTTATTGAAGTGTCTCTTCTGGAGGTTATCCCTTTGTGTTGGGACGATGATCCCTATTGTGGTAGGGCCTTATGACACTGCACTGCAGCACAGTTGATTTTAATTTTTGACTTATCATCTGGCAAGGAACTGAGTACCAATTTTTAATCTAGCACAAGGCGTTTGAGTAAGATTTTTGTTGAAGAGTATTCGATTTGTCAATTTGAATTTCTGCTTTACACGTACTGTCATTTCCTCTAGCTGGAAAAGCTGGATTCTAGGAAACAACCAGTTCATAAATAGACCAAAAAGAGGCACACTAGTTCCCTTGAAAAATCTGATTCACATAGTTAGAATCGAATGGAAAGAAAAAAAGGAGCAGCGTTAAATTTCAAAGCACGTAAAATTTACTTCCAAAAATGATTGGCTGTAAGTAAGCCGCGGTACGCGTAAAGAGCGCGTTTTTTAATTACTTATTTATCAGAGAGAGTCCAATCCTGAGCACTTGCTGCCTCCATCGCTTACCGTTCTTGCGGCTTGCACTCATCAAGACCAAGGTGTCTTCCATCCGCGATGACTGGAGGTTTGACTTCCCTCTCCTTCTCGAACCAGAGAGCACACTCTCGGACTCGAAGACCCTCTGAGCTGACACGATGTTGTCCATGCGCTCGAGGTGGCCGAATCAGTGTAGTTGACGGTCTTTTAAATTCCAGACTACATCCACATCCTGGTAAAGCTTGTAGATATAGCGGTTATATTTTCCGCCGTAGAATATTTCATTCGTCATGCATCAAGAATAATTCCTGCATTTCTGTTTCTGGTTCAGCTCTCAGTTCCACAAAGTAGGACTGGCAGAATAAGAGTCTTTTACAGCATGATGTTGGTTCTTCGAGTCAAGAGTTATTTGCATAGATGCTTCCACAGATCGAAGTAACATCGGTTGCGCACTGTCCTCTTCAGCACCAAATTAAAGAAGTCACACGACAGCGCATCTCCCTATTTGGTGCAGGTTTCAAACGGCTCGTAAATCACTCCGAAATAGCTAGAGTCGTGGTTGCAATTACGCGTCAATGGCACACTGCTAGACTTGGATTACTCGTACTGGTGCTCAGATGAAAGATTGCCCCACTTTCTCAGTGAATGTCCGGTACTATCAAGACAAGGTGACACTCGGACAAATCCTACTTATTGAACTCTCTGAGATCGGTACCCAAACCATCTCTTCTTTCTTCTTTGGTTGGCGCTACACTCCGTGATGGACCTGGGCCTCAACCAACATGCCTCTCCAGCCAGCACGATCTTTCACCAGCTGCCTCAAGCTGCGCACACCAAGTTGGTTGAGGTCCTTTTCCACTTGTGTGCGCCATCTAGTGCGAGGACGTCCTCTGTTGCGCTGTCCCAATGGCTCGGTATCGAAGACCCAAGCCATCTCACATATAATTAAATTCGTATACTATTCAGGCTGGCTAGCTAACACTGGTCTACGAGATGTGGTACCAAAAACGGCGCACAACTGTGCTGCCTGCACCCGGCTTGAGCACAGCTGGGTAGTCACCTCAATTAACCAACCCAACACCTCTTCCGCCAACGAACATTGAAGAACAGAACAGCTCGGCATTCCCGTACTAGCTTAGAGTAAGATCCAATAGTCAGCTTCTGGCTTGGCATGATACTTGGGCGTATTTTGATTTGACGATATGCTTTCTTGATTGCAAAAATAGGGTTTCCAATAAGGACTTGACGACTTTTTGTAAACAAACGTAAATCGTTCTTGAGAACGCTGTGAAATTGACTGGATCGTTTGTTACGGACGCCTGAAAGGCAACGATGTTTTCGACACTTCGACTAACCCGTTGTCTCACTGACACAGCAACATAACACCACGAATATGTGGACTATAATTTGTGCACTAAACTTGTCATTGCCTGTCTAGGATGAGAATTACGACCGAAAATTGGAGAGTTACAGTCACCGACACCGATTTTCGGTTGAAAATTTGCAGACGTTGCTCGTTCGTGTACTTTACCGCGATGAAAATGTTGAGTTTACTGAAAAAATTGACAGTGACAGTGACAGCTTAGTTGAAGAGTGTGTTCACAAACTAAATTCAAAGTTGTCAAGTCCCTATTCGAAAACCCTATAGTTCCGCTTGGATCACACTACAATTGTCCGGCAGTCCAGTGTCCAAGAGTAGTTCATTTGTCGGTGCGAAAGTAACACTGGTTAATGTCGATTAACATTACGCTGCATAGGATTGCAGGCGACGTTAGACAAGGATGTCTCTTATAGTTGTAAGCAAAATTCAACAAAAACTTATCGAAAAACAATTGAAGGGAACTCGAAACCGATAGAAAGCTTGGTAGTGTAGTTCAAGCCAGCTTCATAGTATGCCTTCTGGAACTATTGTTCTGTTCTGCTGTTGGCGCTATATTTTAGGAGAGAGGTGAGCCTAACTCAATAGTCCTCTTCAACTGGCACGATCTTAATCACGCACGCCAAGTTGACTAAGGTCCTTCTCCACTTGTGTCCGCCTTCAGTTTGGTGGGTGCACTCTATTGACGTCGATTCGAAGACGGACTACCACCATACGTCAATCTACAAGGCAGTGTTGTGCTTCACGGAATAAATCATGAGCAGAGTAGCAGCGAAAATAAAGACAAACCTGAGTAAACACTGCAGCAGACAACTACAGCGCAAAGGGAAAACAATCGATCGACGTTTTCCCCACGAACTACAGTCATAATAAAATATGTGAAGTCGTCATCGCATACTCCCAGCCTAAGTGAACATACAGCTAATGAAACGAATTGGCTGACGTAACCACATTTCTTTTCATGTCATGTCACATATGACACAACAAAACTGAAAATATCTGCTGTTGACATTTATCACTGCTGTGTGAATGCATTTGTCAATATTATTGAGCTATTCCCAGTTTTACCATTTCATCACTTTTACATTCATTCTGACCTCTACGCTGTCGCTGTCGGTGCTCCCCTGGGTATGACAATATTTCACACACGACAGTCGACACGGACATGATGGGCTTTCTTTTTTGCATTTTGATTACCCTCGAGTTGGCTTGTTTATCAAATTTATTCCATCCAACCGTGACAGTGGCAATATGGAAACTGTCAAAATAAACGGCACTTATTTCCCAAGAGTGGCGAGGGGGGGACATGGAGTCGCGTTTTTTGTTTTCTTTTGTTAAAACTATTCAACGTGGTTAAGTGACATGGACTTGTGGACCCACATCAGGCATGAAAGGGTCTTATAATACAAATTGTTTTTATATTCGTTACAGCGACCTAAAACTTCGCCTTAATTCAAAATATTCTAGATAAATAATAAAAGCAATTTAAAAATAGAAAATTTACCCAAAAATAGCTTCTAAGTAAAAATATAAAATAAACACCATTCCGTCATCGTAGCAAATAAGCATTTTCTACTACCAAAACCGCGTTTTTTCCACAAACTTTCGAAACATCTACAACAATCGCAACAAAATAAAAAAAAAATAAAATACTCAACTAGCTTAAATAAATTTTACACCTAAACTAAGCAACAACGGTTCTACATAATTTCAAAAAGCCCGCTAATTGCCTTTTTGGGGGCATTGTTAGCATCAAAACCAAGATGTCGCTAGTGTTGTGCAATATTGGTGGAACAGCGGCCAGTAGTACGACGACAGTATCAACGCCCACAACCACAACTGCATCGACGATAGCCATCGCATCAGCAGCTGGTGTTGTCAACAATGACAATAACAACAACATGGACAACACAAGTGAGGAATCGAATCCTGTCACAATATACAGGTAAAATGTATTTTCTTATCCCTCCGTTACGTTACGCTGCTGGTTGTTGCTTGAAATGTAGGCCAGTGTTCCCTGCCGTTGATTCATCTGCAGGTTAAACAAAAACCCAATTACCTCGCCGAAATGACTATGAAAACCGATTTCATATGCAAATGGATGGGGTGAGGCGCGTAATGAGCTGTTGATATCCCGAACGAGCATCGGGCCCGCCGGACGTGTGCTCGTGAGCTAATTGTATTTAATTTGCAATTATATCGATTTTCCCCTCCCCGGGTCTTTGTTTCTATTTAATATTAAAATTTTTCTATCCAGATTTACAAAGCCAGCGAACACAGCCATTCGGGACGGGGAGTGTGTGCCTCGGTTTGGTGGTGATGGAGAGGTTGACCTCTTTGCATTAATACTAAATTAAATGGCTTGCCCTACGGTCAGTGAATTCAATATTTATGCCTTTAATGCCGGCGTGGTGGAAAATGTGCCAAAACAGGTGTTACTGTAGAGTCCTAATCATGGATTATGTCTCCAGGGATGGTGGTGTTGTGTACGTTACTCTCTATTTTGCTTTCCGTGCAATGAACAGCTGCGATAAGTCAACAGCTCCCTAAGCAAATTTGGCTGGGAAATAAACACTTCTGCTTCGGTTTATGGTTCCCTAGCATGAAAAATGTTGGATAGTATTTTTTGAGGGAAACACGTCCTTCGTGGTGGGTGGAAGGTCTCTTCAGATTTTGGAGGAGTTTGAAGGGAAATTTTCCGAGTGAATAATTGGATCCGGACCCATATTGTGTAATGGTTAAAATGTTACAATTTATTTTGCTTTAAATGTATGCCAGCCGTATTTATGCGCAGGGTGTTGTTATTTTTTTGAAGATCCATGTCAACACCACAATCTTAACGCAAGGTTGATTCAAGCTCTTTAAAAAAGGGTGTGCAATTTTTGACATTTTTTTAAAAATTTTTAAAGCTTCCATGCGAAATGAATACGTATAAACCAAGCAGTTGCAGGAACAGGAGAACTTTTAGAACACTTAACAAGACCAGGCCTTCTAATAGGCTTGTTGACCAAAGCTTTACTTCTACTGAGAATTCCTATAGCCCTTCCTTCGTCTTTTGTCTTCCCAATGGTGCATGTTCAATTTCAACACTTTACCCAATAAATACGTTTCTAAAGAAAAAGTGAAGTGGTTGGAAATTACATCAAAGGTATTGGCGAAAATTCACTATTTTATACACAACTCATAACAGATGAAAACATATAACATTGGCGTACATAATTAGCTGAGTTATGTTGCCGGTTACTGGTGTACTTACCCTACATGTGTACCGGTATGAAGTGAGCGTCAAGATACAAATGTCTCGATAGGGAACATTTGTTGTGAACGAGCCCTCATTTTTTTTTGTTTCTTTGCTATGTATGACATCTGTGAAAAATATTTAGTATACATCATGTCATTGAACAGACAAAATCATATTTTTTCATCGTGTTAAAAATGTCGAGTTTTGTAGCAGGAAGTGATGACTTGTGGAAAGCATTAATTTTTTGTTTTCATTTGAAGAAAAAGATGGTTTCAACGGTTCAGAAATAATGATTTTGATGTGAGAAATGAAGAACGTGGAAGACCACCAAAAAAGTTTGAAGACGCCGAATTGCAAACGATATTGGATGGCGATGACACTTTGAGTCAAAAGCAAATGGCAGCAATGTTAAATGTTGCACAACAAACAATTTCTGACCGTTTAAAAGCTACGGGAAGGATCCAAAAGTGTGGAAAATGGGTGCCACAAGAATTGAATGAAAGACAAATGGAAAACCGAAAAAAACACTTGTGAAATTTTGCTTCAAAGACACGTAAGACAATCGGTTTTCCATAGGGTTGTTACTGGCGATGAAAAATGGATTTATTTTAAGAATCCTAAACGGAAAAAATCATGGGTTAATCCGGGACAACCATCAACATTGACTGCAAAACCAGATCGATTCGGCAAGAAGACAATGGTGTGTGTTTGGTGGGACCAGAAAGGTGTGGTGTACCACGAGCTCCTAAAACATGGTGAAACCTTTAATACTGATCGCTACCGACAACAAATGATCAATTTTATCGAGATTGGCCAGGAGACACGGCAAGGTAATTTTGCTCCATGACAATGCACCTGCACACAAAGCAAAACCGGTTCAGGATACAATCAAATCACTTGGCTGGGAGCAGCTACCCCACCCGCCGTATTCACCAGACTTGGCTCCTTCCGACTACCATTTGTTTTCATCGATGGGACACGCATTGGCTGAGCAGCACTTCGATTCCTACGAAGAAGTCGAAAATTGGGTGTCTGATTGGTTTGCTTTAAAAGACGAACAATTTTGTTGGCGTGGTATTCACAAATTGCCAGAAAGGTGATCAAAATGTGTAGAAAACAATGGCCAATACTTTGAATAAATTGTTTTTACTTTCCCATTAATAATTAGTGTTTTATTTTCAAAAATTCATACCGGTACACCTGTACATTCCTGACGAGACTTCATCGAAAACGAAAATATCACAGCCATCAATATCAACAAAGGCCACTACAGACCCCTGATTGATCTCCTTGTGTATAAATTATGAAAAAATAAGTGCACGTAACAGAACGGAATAACGTGCTACACAACCGATGCTAAAATCAATGTTCTGCACGATTTGACGATCTTTGGTCAATCTATTGAGCTTACCTCTGACAAACAGCAGGCACACTTAGGCCAGTGTAGGTCCGTATTATCACGTGGATCTATTTGAGCGAATCCTACACACCGCAGTGTGCAACGGGCCAGTGCGTGCAGGCCATAATTGTTTGATTTACTGTGGCATTTGCAGAAGTTTGAGGCTTCAATAAATGCCTTACAGTGATGATTCGCTAAGAGAACGTTTCGCAATTCTATCCCGGCAACCATATATATTGGCTAAAATACTTGGCCTCCTCGTTGAGAGAATGGTGGCAATTTATGGATGTTTTTAATTTCATCCTCGTAATTATATCTCAAAAAAGTCACAGTGACATATTTGTTTTGAATATGTTTAATGAGAATTGAAAGGTAAGGTGTTGGTTGCCATCGATTTTTTGCACGAAGAAAATTAACCTTTTCAGTGTTTTTACAACCCGTTGTGCACAACTTTCACTTGGAATCGAAATTTCACTGAACACTCATTCCGTTACGAATATTTAGATGTCAAGAGCTCTTCGCGTTTCAAGTGAACTGCGGTGTTTTTCCGTATTACCACTATTTTGCATTTCATGAGAGTTTAAATACAAAATGCTCGCACTCGCTAACCATTTTTCTCGAGTTCGTTAAGCGTTTAATGAGCTGAGATGAAATTCCTTTAGTTCTTTAATAATATTCCGGTAAAAAGTTCTTGAATTGCTATTAGTTGTGGCACTCATAGGAGTCGAGTATCTCATTATAAAATTCATCTTGTAGTTTAGATGAGATCTCTGTGGACATACATATGTACATCATACACAGAGCATCAAGTCTGGTGTCAGCAAACTTTGATCGAAGGTAAGTTTTTACCTTCAATTAAGTGCTGAACAATCGCTCTGCTCTGTGCATTATTCTGATGGATAAAATGTTCCTACTTGATTTAAGACATCGGAGATATTTGTAGATTTATCAGAATGCATTTTATTATGGTAGTACCATATAGTCGACTTCGCGAGAAAAAATGTCAAGAACACAGCTGTATTTTTGATTAATATTTTCTACAGCCTACTTAAACATCGAATCGTCGGCGCTCGCCATGTTACTTCGAGTTAATTGGAAGAAGCAATAGCCAGAATCATTTTTCTCTGCAAACCGCTCTTCAAGAGCCATCATAAGTGAACCGCAATACTTACTTAAGGTGGCGCTACAGTCCGGGGTGGATCTGGGCCTCAACCAACAAGCGTCTCCAGCCAGCTCGATCTTTAGCTAGCTGTCTCCAATTTCGCACGCATAGTTGGTTGAGGTCCCTTTCCACTTGCGTGCGCCACCTGAGTCGCGGTCTATCTCTACTGCGCCGTTTCTCGGGGGTGGATTCGAAGACTTTTCGGGCCGGAGCATTGGTTTCCATCCGCTCTACATGACCTAGCCATTTCAATCGTTGGAACTTCACTCTTCTGGCTAAGTCGATGTCGCTGAACAGCCCGTATAGTTCTTCGTTGTATCTCCTCCTCCACTCACCATCTATGCAGACGGGACCGAAAATCACCCGAAGAATTTTCCTCTAGAAGCAACCAAGAACCGCAATACGGAATGATAATAGCTTTTAAGAAGGCACGCTGTTTTGCGAGTCGATTTTCGTCTTTGCAGAGATTTCATCACAATGACTATATTTTTTCTGAAAATCCGAATACAGTCAAACCAGCTTAAATGATATGACGAACCGGAATGTTACTTTTAATTTACCGGGCTTTGTATACAAGAGATAATTGGAAAAAAACTTACTTAGACGACAAATTAAGCAGATCTAAACATTTGTCCACCCTACTGTCAGTTTCAGCACGTTCGCCTTTTATGGATAAATTCTGGCTCCGTGCAGCGACATTGCAAATAAAATCTTATTTGTTATACATATTCTTAATTATGTAAGATTAGCACAAATTGCCTCTCACCATCATCAAGCTGTTTTAAAATTGTTATTTTGTCTTTGATTAGAGGTTAACTTCAATGCCAACCTTCATAAACAAAAAATTACAAATTCAATAGATGCATTAAGGCCGTTCTTAATTTTTCAAATAAACGGGTTTATCAATTAAAAGCGTTTCAAATAAGAGCGTTCATACGTATCCACCACCTTAGACTGAAAAAGGGAATACTTGGTATGCATTTTCTTCTCAAAGGACTCTCTCGAAAAAATCGAAAAATCTCGTTTATTGTTGTAATAGCATTTCTGATCTCAGACACTTCGTTTAAGGCATTAACGACTAGAATTAGACTATTTGAACTGCAGTAAAAGAAATTTGCCTGTGGATATCGATTGCAAGTCCTCATTTCTTTAAAAAGTTTGTTATGACAAAATTGCTCGAATTCCAGAGCCAGGGAGCGATAAATGCCTCATCTTGCCTCTTTCGCCTTTCGGACGCCTATGGTGGTTCTGCAGTTAGGTTAGGTTAGGTAGTAGTGGCTGACTGCTGCAGAGCAGTCACACTTAGGCCAGAGTAGGCCCATTGTGATACCACGCGGATTGACTTCTCTTAACGCTGGAACCAGTTGGTGCTGGTAATGAGCCGATTTAGTTGGCCGATGCCGGCACTTTTTAGCTCGTTACGGCTGCTGAAGTAGTAGGCTCCTAGGTGCTGGAACCTACGACTGGTAAGAGCACTGCAGGAGCAGAGAAGGTGAGGTGGTTCTGCAGTTAAATACATTATTCTTTCCGCAAAGAAAAATGCACATTAAGCATGTCTGTGCAGTACAGTTGCGTTCACAGAATGTCATAGTTCACAGGCACACTTAAGCTCTGTTGTACCTCACGTTGCGTGTGTGTCTTATTATCTCAAGACTTTTGTTCAATATACTAATACCTTCCTCACTACCTAAGTAAACCTCCCAATAAAGTCATCAAAGACCTCTTGAGATCAACAACCTCCACATTTCCCTAATGACCGTTCTATAGGCGGACAAACATTCAAATTGGACATTACACACTTACCGTGCGAATGTTGTCCAAATAGTAAAAGATATCAGTCCACAGCATTATGCATGCTAACAGCCGAAAAATAAACAGATACTCATTCAACTGAGTGTGTGCTAACGAACGCACCCAGCGTGAACGACTTATTGGCTCAGCCGCTTGATCAGCTTGACACGGGGGTTCTCGTACGAGGGAGAATTAAGAGTTTTAATTTAAATACTTTGCAAAAAATATATAAAACTGCTTTTATGGGACAGTTCAATCCGAGATTGACCTACATGCGAACAAAGGGGGGATTCAATTTCTGAACATTCCCAAAATCCATTGCTGCTTGCGCTCATGGACCGTACGGGAGACGGTTGATGATGAAGAGCATGTGGTGCATGTATTCTACCTGATGGTTCACTGAGCGCTCTCCTCCCGATCAGCCACGTTGTTTCCTCAGAATGTTCATATCTGAGTTAATTACCCTCAGAAATTTCATTAGCAAATTAAATTCAACGTTTGATTTTCCCGAATAATGCCCGCGCCCACACGATTCGGTGCACTTACCTAACAAACTTCGCCCGTTGCCGAAATGCCAGTTTATTTAACCCCGAAAAAAAATACGTGTACTTTGCCAAACCAGAATCCTTTGGCAGAAGACGTGAGCACATCCCTTTCGACTGCGATTTGCCCCGAAACCCCTTAAGCAAATTACCACGTTGGATGTTTAAAGCAAACCACCCGCAGCCAACAGATGGGTCCTTTTTTGGTTTTACTCCCCCTCCCCGCCACATCACATCCTTCCACCGATACTCCCTAATACTCATCGTGTGGCCCGTTTTCATTTGAATAAATAATGAAAACATTTATCTAAGCCATTCAGTCATAACACCATTCGAAATTAATTCAAAGCACACTCGCCCCCACGCCGTCGCGACCGGCGGTTGCGGCGAACAGGTGTTGTGTAGCGTTTTGTTGTTTCGGTGCGCGGCGGCCCTTGTCTCGTGCGCTTATCTCGAACAGATAATTACCTGGCGTGCCATATTTTCAGGATCTGGACTAAGTCAATTTTAATTGTCGGATAACCGCTAAGACTATTTGCATATTCACCACCCGCTCTTTTGGAAATTTCGTTGATAACGGTTTTTTTTTTTGGTTTTTTTCTCTTTTTGTTTGTCATTTCAGGTGCCGGGCCCCAATAGCGTCATTAGATTGCATGGAGGAGTTCAGTGGTACGGGAGGTCATCTTGATTTCGGTATCTTTAAATTTTCCGAAGGAAAAAAATTCTCTTCCAAATTTGTAGAGTTTACTACTTGTCTGTGCGCTGCTCTGTGCTTTGTTTCTGTTCGTGGAAATGCTTACTGTCTTGCACATTATTTTTGTGTTGTTTTCTTTTCCTTTTTTTCTGTTAACCTCTTACCTTACTAACTGACTAGACTTTGTAGACAATTGGTGTAGAGTTAAAGTTCTGATTTTGATTTCTGTTGATGTTACACTGGCTTGGAATGTTGTTGTGAAACGATAGACGCTCAGTTGCGGTTTGCTAACAAAGTCTGGATATACCCGCAGGTCGCTCAATCAGTTTGGGATCGAATCCGGCCTTACCGCTGCGGCATGGTTCAGCGCCGACACCGGGTTTACGGTATAAAAACCTGGGAAAGAGTGGCCTACGTGTCTCGAACGTGGGTTTGGGCACGTGGCCAGTCTTTTCACCTGGAGTCAGTGATGAACAGGCCGAGGCGATACTGAAGCTCGCCATCGAAAGCGGCATCAATTTGTTCGACATCTCGGAGGCGCACTCGGAGACCGAGATCGGCAAGATACTTCAACGGACCGGCTGGAAGCGGACAGCCTATGTGATCACCACTAAAGTTTACTGGAGTACAAAGTGAGTGGAACTCAGTCAGTCAGGCGGTGCTTGTCAGTGATTTTGTTTCCTTTTTCCAGATCGGAGGAACGTGGACTCTCGAGAAAGCACATCATTGAGTGTGTCAAGGCGAGCCTGCAGCGGCTGCAGTTGTCGTACATCGACATTGTAATTATTCACAAGGCGGATGCAATGTGTCCAATGGAGGGTAAACATAAATATTTTTACTTGCATCCCATGACATCTGTGTGCATTTATACTTTGTCGTGCAGAGGTTGTTCGCGCCATGACCTATGTCATTCAGCAAGGCTGGGCCATGTACTGGGGCACGGCCCGTTGGTCTCAAGTGGAAATCATGGAGGCGTACACAAATTGCCGACAATTCAACTGCATCACACCGATTGTGGAACAATCCGAATACCATATGTTCTGTCGCGAAAAGTGTGAACTGTATCTGCCCGAGATGTATAATAAAATCGGTGTCGGCCTCATGGCATGGGGACCGTTGTCAATGGCGCTAAGTGACACGCAGAACGGTGAGAAAATCTTATTCCCGAAGGGATCGTTTAAAACGAAAAGTCACAGCTACTCGTGGACCGAGGATGAAGTCAATCGGAATGTAAGGATTTATTTTCTCTGCCTTGTGTGAGGGTGAATTTGATATTTTTCTTCTTTCAGGGAAGCTGGAATAAGGATCGCCTGGAGGAAGGACGTCGACACTGTGACAGATTGAGAGATTTATCGGCATTGGCTGAGAAACTTGGTTGCAGTCCCACTCAGCTATCGATTGCCTGGTCATTGAAGCACGAACCAGTTCAATGTTTACTGCTGGGGGCCACATCTGCTGAGCAATTACATCAAAGTCTACAGTCGTTGCAAGTAAGTATATATCACAATACATTGAGAGGGATTCAAAGGCAATGAGTGGTGGTTCTGTACGTACTTAAGTTGATCAAAGAAAAAATTAAAAAAAAAAAATTGGAATACAATTTGTTTGAGATTCAATAATTAATCCCCATTTTTTCTAATTTTCAGCTACTGCCACGTCTATCGACCAGTGTAATGCTTGAATTGGAGAGAATCCTCGAAAATAAACCGGTGCGGCCGCCAATGATATCAACATTGGCACTTCGGTGACAATCAGCCTGCCCTCAGGGGCCACCAAGCATCAGTGGCGCCTGTGGGGCAGAGTCACCAAAGGATGAGGAATTCTGCGAGGAGGGCGATCCGAAAGATGCATCAAAGCAAGCATTTTGTGCCATTCAGTGACGAAAGGAGTCTTTAGATAACGATAATAAATTTTTGAAACCGATTAGTAGTAAAGCTAGTATAAGTAGTACAACAATAATAACAACCGTTAGTAACAAGCCAGATTTATCAATACAACAGCAACAACAACAACATCATCAAGAGCAACACCAACATCAACATCAACAATTTCACCAACACCATCAACACCAACACCAACACCAACAACACCAACAGCAGCAGCAGCGTTCTTCACTTTTTAAAGGTTCTTCTTCAAATTCAAATAGTAATTTATTCAATTTAAATACTGAGAATCGCTTAGATAGTTCACCAATTCAAATAGATTCTTTAAACAATAACAGTTATAATCAGAGTAATGCAGCAGCATCAAACGGTGGCAATAACAACGAAGCATCAACAACCATTATGCACGAGGTCACCAATGAGGATAGCAAATCAAAAAAATCTCTTCTCAATTTTCGTTCGTTTGACTTTCACATTAAGTCCCTGTACGCTGGTCTACGTCAGAGTAAGACCCCATCGGAGACGGCACAGCGAACACATCCGGCAACGGTAACGTCACATCAGCGCACTGGTGGTCCGCACAATCGTACCCCGCCGTATTTGAGGGTCGAGTCGGTGGACATCGAAGAGTCACAAAACCTGCTCATCAACTATCCGCAATCGCCGTACTCGTCGCGGCGGAATAGTGAAGACAACCGTTCCAGCACGCACTTGTTGCAAATCAACGAGATTGTCCGGTCGCAGGCGGGTTCACCGTACTTCCTGTCACCCATACCGTTGTCGGGCAACATTAGGCGCTCGTCGACGTCGGACATCATGTGCAAACGGAGCAGTGGGGGAAGTAGTGCCAGCGAAAGTCGTCGACCCAGCACATCGGATTTGTTGCGGAAGGCACGCGAGCGCAAGGGCAGTGAATCGTCGAGTCGTATTGGCAGGAGTGTGTCGCACGGTGGTCTGCCACGCGGCGGTGGTAGAGGATGTGGCGGACGGCGAACCAGTATGGCCTTCTAAAGAGAAAAAAAAAACGAACAAACAGCAAATATTTGAGGAGATGGACGATGACGGACATTTTTAGCGAATTCGATACTCGATGGTTGGTATCACTTTGCATTGCGTACTCCCCTGAGAGCTGACTGTCAACCTGCGTGAGGACGTAATGAGAAGCCTCGTGGTGTTTGGAAATTCGGGACACAGTAAACAGGGCTTTTGAGGTAAGAGAGTTTTGATATAAAATACACGGTTTTCCACCTGCTACCTGCTACTTTCTGCTTTGTGTTTTTTTTCCGCATTCGTTCGGCGTAAGTCTTGATGTCGAAGACCTGGGGTTGGGGGATTTCAGAATTTGGACGTTGGATCTCTGCTTGTTTTGTATCACAAAAATGAATGTGCAAGTGTCCAAAATTGAGTTCCAGGATATATTAACCCAGTTTGATTAGAAGCCTGATGGTGAACATTGTTTGATGAATACGATAAGATGTGCCTTAAATTAGGGAAAGTTCTTTGAAAACATCTGGAAGGAACCATTCCCAATTGAGATCGAATCCAATTCGTGCAACCATATATTTAAATTCAGACACATTTTCAGCAAAGATTTGTGAAACCAAAAGCAATAGCTGCCCTAACCTCCAGATTCTCTTCTTCTCTCATGGATGATCGCTTTTGCACACTTTTCATCGGTGATCTGTGAAATGAACGCATTTTTGGAACCATTGTTGTAACCTGCAAGCAATAAGAAACACCAATAAATCGCCTTTGCTAAAAGTAGTCTCCCTTGCAACATCCCTTCCTCTCACACAGTCACATCAATTTATTTAGAACCTCTCCTTTGTTTCTTCAACTTATCTAGCTATTTCGCTGATGATGCCGATTGAATAATAAAAATACATTTTGTAACGAAATACTTTAGTAGAGTCGATAAATTTCGCAAAACAAAAAAAAAACAAAAACCATAATTAAAAGACAAATAATATTTTTATATATAAAACCAAACAAAAAAATATAAAATTGTATCATAACATAATAAATTTAAACAAAACAAAAGAAGAAAAAATTCGAAATCAAATTTCATTGCAATTTAGAAGGAACAAAAAATAAACAAAATTCGTAAATAAATAAAAATAAAAAAAGAACAAATTTATATAAAATTAACGATATTTCAAATCGTAATTGCCTTTCAATTAATATGATTATTGTTAAACATACACAAAACTATTGATAACGACAAAAGAAAATATAACAAAGAAAATGCTTTCATTTATAAAATTTCTAAATACTTATTAAATTGTTGATTATTTTTTAACAAAACCAAACACACATATTTCAAAGAAAAATAACTGAGTAGAAATTTTCAACGTAGGATGACAACAACTATGAATAACAATATTTAAATTATATATTTTTATTATTTAAAAAAAGAAGAAAATCAATAAGAAATCAATAAAATAATACACAAATTTCTCTCTCTCACATACGGACTGTGATTTTAAATAAATTGTATTATAATGTAGGATGATATCAACAAAAGTACGATTAACAATAACACCACAAATAATAAGACAAAATTTAATCAAATGAAATAAATATTGTTTTAGACTTAGATGTTATTCGGTGCAACAATAATTTCGAGGAAAACTTTTCGAAGCAAGAAAAATGCAATTGTATTCGATTTGATTACTACGGGTGCAGTGGTGATGCCGTAAATTAATCATATTCCTACTTTTTAGGAGTGTCTCTTTGTTGACTGCAAAGCTGCACGTGGAATCTGGTTTAGCCAGACGGTACCAATTTCTTATCATCATCTTGCAACATGACAAGGACAAGTGCAAAACTCTTGGCTTGAAAATAATGACTGCGGACCGGAGCATTGGGGTCCATTCGCTCTACATGCTCCATTTTAAGGGACTGATGGGCAGTTTTTGACTATTTCAATCTCGCGTTGAATCTCCTCCTTGAACCCGTCCACGCATACGGGACCGCATTGTAATACCCAAAACGTATTTTATAGGTCGGGTGAGTGTGCTGACATTAATGGGATAATGAGAATATGTCTCCTTGCCTATAATATCCTGACGGATTTGGGAGGCGTATTTGAGTTGCAATAGTGTGTGAACACTTCTTGAGGCAGACTCATATCGCTTTGGTCGAGTAAGCTAACCGCATTTCGGATTTAAATTTAGGAACAATAAACCCCGTTTTTAACCTTCTCGAAATTTCTAACTTGTCCATCAGTCGGAGGTCTATTTCTTGTGAAATTTTGTGAACTGAGATTACGTGTAGACCAGGCAACTAGACAAATGTGCTTTTAAAACGACAACAGGAACTCAAGCCAAAGAAGTTCTTTCCAGTGTAGTCTCCGCATTGCTCAAATCTAATTCAGACAAAAAAAAGAGAGCACATATCTGAATATTTTCCCTGACATTTTTTCAATCGCTGTACAATATATGCGGTTGCAGATACCATTGAACAACTGAGCGCCTCGATCATTGCATTTGAGAGACTTAAGATCCGTCCAAATAGATTCTGATAAAGATACCAAGTGAACTTATGAAGCAATGAAATGGTGTTAAAGACAGTTTTGTGATATATCCAATTTTAGGTGATTTCATAACGTCGATTGAACAAAGGATCGCGTTGTTAATGTCCAATAGTGCAGACTGACGATCGTACTAAGTTATGTGAACTGCAGTAACTTCTGTTCATAAATGAAAATGTGGCGTCGATGTGGGGAGGAGTGTGCGATATGATGTATGTTTATGTATTTGCCGTTTATGAGTGATGAGTAATTGATGAATGTACTAAAGTACACCTTCAGACACCCTGTAGCATGTGTGTCTTCATTCATTCAATGCAGAAATGCAGAAGAAATTTATCAAAACATTCTTTGTCTACTTTCAAAATTTCAATCTTTAGCATTTCAGATGAGATTCTTCTTCAGTTTTAAGTTTTCCCATTAAACGTGGTCAGTCATCTGATGCCTTGTTCTACATACTCAAGTCAGACACTACACGGGCTAGAGCTGATTCGTTCATACACTCCATGTGGAGTAAGCAGCCACCTTAGCATTTGAATCGTAGACGAATTGTCACAACACGAGCAGACCGTGCCCCTAGATGTTTTCTCTTGAACAGTTTAACATGTTCGAGTAGCCCATGCCTCTGCGCGGTCAAACAGGCCTTGGATAGTCATATTCTTGTAAGAAGTTAGGTATATCCTTCATTTTCATTCCTGCAGCTCCAGCATATATTAAAAACTATTCTATTGTAAGAAGCATGAGAATTAGAATGAAGTGATCGCGTGTCACTTCGTCTTAGAAAACAGACGTGGCTGACTGTCCTTTTCAATGCGCCTACATGTAAAACAGAAGGAAACAACCAAATACCGCACACTACTTTTTAAAATGCATAAATTGGTCTGCCTGAATACCTAGCATCTGACTGGTTGTCAAAAAGAACTTCAAATATATTTTACTAATTACAATTTTCTTTTTTTTTTGTAAGTGTGTCACAACCAAGCACAAAAGTCGTAGACCTTCAAGTGTTCAATCCTTTGGGATTTTTTATTTTGAAAAAACACAAACTCATTTCTAGCATTACCACTGCATACCGCGTCAGAAGACTAATCATTTTAGGGCAAGCTTAGGCTTTGATTTATTTGATTTCTTTCAATTTCCGTCCGGCAAGAAACAATTTCGACTAACGTAAATAAACAAAACTTATCTTAAAACTTTTCTTTTTCTTCACAAGAAAGCTTTTGCATTTTTTTCTAAATTTCTAAAGAAAAAATAAAACAACAAAAAAAGGGAAAAACAAAATATTACTTTAAAGCATTTTGTAAATATTTTTTACGCTTTTGCAAGAAAACCAAACAAAATTGTAAAATAGGTAAATACAAGTAAAAAAATGAATAAATGAGAAAATTAATATTAATGAGAAACAAAAGTGTTTTAACTTACAATATCGGTGCTAATTTTTTCAAAAAAAATAAGAAGAAAATAATAATTTGAAAATATCTCGATTAGATTATAATGATTATCGTAGCATTAGGATGTGTATCGGAATACAAAACTTAGTTGAAAATTTGTTAATAATTGCACTGCCGTTCGATTTTCGTTGTATGTTTGATTTTTTTTGGAAATAGCATTTTTTTCTGTTAGAATGCACACTTATTCAGTTTATTTGAGAACCGAAAGAAATCAAGAAAACCACTCCAAGGAGGTCGCACGATTTGTACATATGAATGCTAAGTAATCGATAAGAAAACAAATGAAAATCCAGAATAAGGAAATAATACACAAATTGGACAATTTTTATATAGATAGAAAATCGTTAAAAAAAACACGTGAAAACGAGTGATAAAAATAAAAAAAAACACACACAATATACGCCTTCACATGATAACAACAAACTATAATCGATAGCGAAGAATTTTAACCTATTGAAATTGATATAAACACTTAGCACTAACTTAAGGAAAGCATATATATATAAAACTTTCTCCTTTGTTATTTTTATTCTTCGAATTACAAAACTATGCGCAACGTCATATTCTTAATATTTAAGATAAAACAAAAAACAAAACAAAACAAAACAACATAAAACTTTAAAGAATATATACTTATTAAAATTTCAGTCATTCGAATAAGACGAAAGAAGGACAAACAATTTGATCTGAGATTTCGCAATGAAATGCGCAGAAAACTGCTCTTAAAGAAACAATGGCAATGTGGATAGAAACCACGATTTTTTTCAATTATAAAAACTAAGCACACAAATACACCAAATAAACAAATGAAAACAAAACAAAAAAAATATTAATAGATGAAAGAATCCTCCCCCAATTCGCTCGGGGAGGATCCAAACCAAATAAACTCAAAACTTATTAACCAAAAATGAAAGAAAAAATTAAAAATAAAAATATATACATACATATATATACTTCGCAATCTTTTAAAATAAAAGTCAAGAAATATTTTCTTATCAAAGCTGGCAATAATGATAGAAATACAATAAAATAAATTTTAATATTTATAATAAATTATACACAATCTTTATAAAACAAACAAAAAAACCAATAACATATTATAAAAAATAAATGCTTACAGCGGATGAGTTTTAAGTAATCACGTTAATAACAAATAAATAATTTCCTCTAATTTGTTTTTAAGTAATAATAAAAAAAAATGCAACATCACTAAATCTCTAAAGGCAATAGGCGACTGCTCAATACGTCTTAAATTTACTCTTAAACTTTATGAAGAAAAAAAAATCGTACATTATTTTATTCGAAGATCAAAACATTAACACTTTATCTAATTACTTTCACACTCTGTTTTGTCTTCCAAAATTTATGTTGGTTTGTTTTTTTTTTTCAAGCAAAAGCAGAGAAATCTCTGCTCTCTCTCTTGTTGGTTGTTTTTAAATCTTTACAGTGCTGCGTCAATAAATAACAATAAATACTTTTAATTTCATAGAGATGAATACAACTTTTGAGAATAGTTGAAATCGAACAATAATGCGAAACTATGAAAATGTGAACAAAATAATTAGTATTTTTTTTTTTGTGGCAAAGTTCATTACGAAGCACGAAGAAAAGTTTTGTGAACAAAAAAAAAAACAAAAAACATGTGTAAACTTGTAAAATGAAACATAATGTATAATGCCATAGACGAGCGTACATTTACCGTAAATAACTATATAAAAATAAAATTATCTTTCACTTCAAAATGTCATTGTTTTTATTGTTGGCAGCTTAACGGTTTTTAACAGGTTCGTATTATGTTTATGAGATGGCTGGGTGCTGTGGGAATCGGGTAGGCACTGAATGGCGTCAACTTGGCTATGCCCAGTGTTGCAACTTTTCCTACACACCAATTGTGCTTATTTTACCTCCAAGTGGTAGCCATCGGGTACTGGTTGTAGTTCACCCGAGCTCAACCTGCCAAACTTATAAGTGCGACCTCTTGTCCTAGGGGTTACAAAAAAGGAACTGGCCCTCCAGGTTGGGGGTTGTGCCGTCGGGGTAACTGCCCGGCCACACAAAAAACAACAGTTACGAAGCAACAACAAGCCTCGGAAACGGATGACTTTACTGATGACGAACCCTGCAAACGATATACGGACAACGACCTTCGGATCTGTACGTGGAATGTAAGGTCCCTTTATAGACCACGTGCAGCCGAACAATTAGCGGAAGCCCTAGACTGCTGCAAAGCAGACATAACCGCCATCCAAGAAGTGCGATGGGATGGGCCGGACAAAAGAAGGATGAAAAACTGTGATATATATTACGGTGATTGCTACAAGCAACAAAAACAGCGCCTATTTGGATGTGGATTTGTCGTTAGAGGCAGACTTAGGCAAGAAGTCTTATCGTTCAGGTCAGTGAACGAGCGCCTCACGACAATTCGCATCCAGGCTAAATTCGCCAACATAAGCCTTATATGCGCACATGCCCCCACAGAGGAGAAAGATGACGACACCAAAGACAGGTTCTATGAGCTCCTGGACAAAACGTATGAGCAATGCCCTAGCTACGACATTAAAATTGTTCTTGGCGATTTTAACGCAAAGCTAGGAAGAGAGAACATCTTTGGTAGTACGGTCGGGAAGCACAGCCTACACGACACCACATCCGATAACGGATTTAGGCTGATCGACTTTGCTGCGGGGCGAAATGTTGTAGTAGCCAGTACAAAATTCCCACATCTCGACATTCACAAAGGGACATGGCGATCTCCTGATCAATCAACCATCAATCAGATTGATCACATTGCGATCGACGCAAGGCACTCCTCCAGTATTATAGATGTCCGAACGTTCCGAGGTGCCAACATTGACTCGGACCACCACCTTGTAGTAGCCAAGGTAAGGTTGCGGATATCCCGAACACCGCCAAGACAAAGAAATACTGTGAGGAAGTTCAACGTCGGCCGGCTACAATCGCAAGAGATTGCCAAATCCTTTTCCGATCGTGTCTCCCTCAACCTCTTAAGAAATCCTACGCCGCCAACATCAAGTATTGAAGACCAGTGGCAGCATTGCCAAAAAGCCATCAGAGATGCCGCCTCTGATGTGCTGGGTTTCAATCCGCCACCACAACGAAACCCCTGGTTTGACAATGAGTGTCGGCAGGCGAATGCAGCCAAGCAAGAAGCATACAAAGCGGCACTGCAAAGAAGGACAAGAGCTGCTCGGGAGTTCTACGAGCAGAAGAGGAGAGACGAACACCGGCTTCTCAGAAGAAAAAAGAAGGAGCATGAGAAGCGCGCGATCGGCAGAATAGAGGGATACTACTGCAGGAATGAGGTAAGGAAGTTTTACCAAAGGGTAAAGTCAACCAGTCAAGGTTATAAACTCCGAACCGAAGCCTGTAAGGATGATCAAGGGAACATCGTAGTAGAGTCACAGTCGATGCTGAGGATATGGAGAAACCATTTCTGCAGACTGTATAACGGCGACGAAGAACCAAATTCCGCTGTCAGGCAGAACGAACCATTCAACCCCAATGAAAGGGACGATGAAGATCAACAATTCCGTCCACCCGACCCGGATGAAGTGAGGATTGCTATATCTAAACTGAAATCCAACAAGGCTGCTGGAGCTGACGGCCTACCCGCCGAGCTTTTTAAAGCCGCAGGCGATGATTTGGTAAGGAGCATGCACCAACTCATCTGTAAAATATGGTCGGAGGAAAACATGCCCGATGAATGGAACCTCAGCATTGTTTGCCCGATCCACAAGAAAGGAGACCCCTTTGACTGCGCCAACTATCGGGGGATAAGTTTTCTTAACATCGCCTATAAGATCTTATCTGCCGTACTGTGTGAACGCCTAAAGCCATTCGTCAACAACTTGGTCAGTCCATACCAGTGTGGCTTTAGGCCAGGAAAATCCACCATCGACTAAATATTCACACTCCGGCAGATTTTGGAGAAAACCCAGGAGCAACAAACGCCAACACCAGAGGAACAATCTTTCAGAAGTCCGTCCAACTACTCGCATATGCCGACGATATTGACATTATCGGAAGAACGCAGCGTGATGTCAAAGGCGCTTTTGTGAGTATTGCAACGGAGGCCGCGAAGATGGGTTTAGCGGTAAACGAGGGTAAGACCAAATATATGCTGTCAACAAGAAAGGACACCCAACACCGACGTCTCGGTCAGAACGTCACGGCAGACAGATATAACTTTGAGGTAGTTAAAAACTTTGTCTACCTAGGAACCGCTATCAACTCAGACAACGACACCAGCGCTGAAATCAAACGAAGAATAACTCTTGCCAATCGGTGCTTCTTTGGGCTAAGAAAGCAATTGGTGAACAAAGCCCTCTCTCGAACAACCAAGGTAACGCTCTACAAGACCTTAATCGTCCCAGTCCTGCTATATGGCGCGGAAGCATGGACTCTGTCAAAAGCGGATGAAGCAGCTCTTGGTTGCTTCGAGAGGAAAATTCTTCGGGTGATTTTCGGTCCCGTCTGCATAGATGGTGAGTGGAGGAGGAGATACAACGACGAGCTATACGGGCTGTTCAGCGACATCGACTTAGCCAGAAGAGTGAAGATCCAACAATTGAGATGGCTAGGTCATGTGGAGCGGATGGAAACCAATGCTCCGGCCCGAAAAGTCTTCGAACCCAACTCGAGGAGGTAGACCGCGACTCAGGTGGCGCACGCAAGTGGAAAGGGACCTCAACCAACTATGCGTGCGAAACTGGAGACAGCTAGCTAAAGATCGAGCTGGCTGGAGACGTTTGTTGGTTGAGGCCCAGGTCCACCCCGGACTGTAGCGCCACCTTAAGTAAGTAAGTAATTATGTTTATGAAATTTTAAGAGAGCATAGAGATCTTAGTCTTTCCCGGCTGGAATACCCCTATCCCACCAAAAAAACTGCCGTTCTCAACCTGATCACGCATATTACTTTTTTCACGCTCGTTGTTAAAAGCTTTGGGCCGAAGCCCAATTTTTGTTTATCTAATGTTAGGACCAGAAATAAGAGAGCAAAAAGGTATCCATCTTTTGCCTCTCTTGCCCCTTGATTCCATCTGACAGCGTTTTTTTATAAGTTTTCCCCGCCGTGTCTGTGAAAACGTGTGAGCTCTTGAGAACAGCTGATCCTCTTCCCCAACCATAGTGTTGGGGTGGATTAAAGGTCTTATTTGAAAATTCGCTCGTTTACCCACAAAAATTGATGAATCGTCCGCCATTTTTTGGTGAATTGACGAATCGGCCGCCATTACAGGGGTGAATTGACGAATTTGTAAAAGTATAAATGAAATAAAAGGGATTTCCACTACTCTTACATTTCGCTCTTTTGTGGACTAGGGGCAAAAATGGCCGAAGACACAGAGATATCTCTTTGCTCACTTATTTCTGGTTAGGACTGGTTTGTTAAAAAGTGGCTATCAAACGAAATCAAGGGGCAAGGTACAATCTATTATACCTTATTTCTGCTTCCGACCATGCCGCACTGGTTAGCTGAGAGTGTGATTAAATTCGAAGTCGTTTCTTCATTTTGAGACAATCTTTGGAGCACTGGTAAATTTTATTTTAAGATCGTGATCCACATGCTAATAGGATCCAGATAACATCAGAACCGTCGAAAGATCTTCAAGGTACTTCAACTCACTGATGGAAAAATTACTGGAATTGATGCTGCGCCGATGAGTGTTCTTCGCCATATATCCTCTGAAGCAGTAGATACTTATATAACTTTTCTCAACAATAGATCACAAAGAAAAGAGAAAGAGTCAAAGACATGCTTCGAAAAATATTCGGTCGATCAGTATTGCAACGTGTATAAGATGATGAAGGAGTTATTCGACATCGTACGGTGTGTTTCCTAATAACACAGACGGCCCTCTACCTCAGGCCATCTTCGAGAAGAATTTCTCCACCAGTACCAGCAGCAGTATACCTTCAAGATCGGACTGGATGTCTGGTAATTAGACGCTGGAAGATCCCCTTCGCATTTGCACAAGGAGTAATTGCAGATATATATTCTAAAGACCTCAAGAAGCTGCCTGATCAATGTAGCGTATTTCAGACAGAAACCATTACGATAAATTAGGCACTGTCCTGCCCTAAGAACTGTGCAATATCCAAAAGGGATATCACCATCTGTTCAGACAGCCAGGCCGCAATTAAGACCAAATCCCTATGGCGCGTTTTGTCAGTCGGACTTTAATCGGTGTTTGTTCACGTTTTAAGGAGTTTAGGAGAATGTATGTCAAACTGCCGTATACTCAGTTTCCCATTTAACAAAAAGTGTGAAATTCCATTAAACGGCTGGATGGCGGAGTTGGTTGATTCAGTGGTTAAAGGGGCCCAAGTTCACATCCCAGTAAAAGTCCCAGCTGAAGTTGGAACAGGCAATATTTCCCTTTGGGATCATATTAACGGCTCTGGGTATAACAATGGTCTAAGGAAATTGCTGACAATTTCGCTGGCAGCCCGTAACCTAACCTGCAATTACAATGAATAAAATTCCTACAAAAAAATAATGCCTTACACAAATACAATGTCAATTACACAAATAACAAAGAAAAGATAGAGTAACTCCACCTAGACCTTTTTGCACTAGCTAACCATGATACCATCTGTGAAGTTTGAGAACGCTTCATTGGGATTCAAGCAATTGATTTATGTACATATGTACGTTTATCGTACTAAAAATGACAAAGTCAGACCTTCGTTCCTCGACAATGTTATGCTTGCATAAAGAACATCTCCATTCCATTATCTCTGATCTCTACGTTGCAGACTGTCAACAAACAACTCATGTCAACTCATGTCGGTTCTAGAATTTTTTGACATACCGGGTATTTGCACGACCGATGAACTCCCAAAGTGTGGTACTGCCTCTTCCCTAGCACCAGAAGGAAAATCAGACTCTACCAATCGCTACAGCTAGCATCTTCTTAAGATTCACGCTAATAAAGTAACCAATCATAAATGGCTAGAAGATACCACCTGCCTCAAAACAAAAGATCTATGCCCAGCACTAGATCTTAGACGACCACTTGGCCTGCTCAGACTAAGCAGATCCTTGCTCAAGTCACTGATTAGCATTATAACCGGCTTAAATGCCCGCAGTCTGGGTGTCGCATACAATGACTCCTGCTTACTTACTTAAAAGTCCTACGACCTATGGAGGGTCGGACCCTGAGATATCGATGCCTTCCATCGTTCACTGTCCTGTCTTACATCCGCGATGAAATAATCCCTATCTTCCGATGTTGCAGAGCCAGCGTAGTCGATGGATTTTTGGAGATAAAAACTACAAACTGCGTCCCCTGCTCCTGTAGCGTTCCAACAACAAGTAGGTACTTAGTGGCCTACTATTTTGATAGCCTCACCGAACTAAGTTGTGCAAATGTTAGACAGCTAAACTATCACGAGTGGTTCCAGGATTAAGAGTAATTAATCCGCATGGTATCGCTGTACAGCGACATGAGCCTAATTAGGCGTCTACGGATCCAACGCCTACGGTGGCTAAGTCCTGTAGAGCGTATGGACACCACAGCTCCGGACCGAAGAATCTTCGAATCCGAACCTGTCGGGCAACGCAACAAAGGACGCCCGCGTTTAAGGTGGCGCACCCAAGTGGAGAAGAACCTCAACCAATTTGGTGTGCGAAACTGGAGACAGCTAGCCAGAGATCGCGTTAGTTGGAGAGGCAAGTTGGTTGAGGCCCTGGTCCACCCCGGACTGTAGCGCCACACAAAGAAGAAGAAGAATCCGCATGGTATCACAATGGGCCTACTTTGGCTTAAGTGTGTCTGCCCTCTTAGCAGGGAGTCACCATAACATAATCTCAAAAATAATGATCAGGAAACTGGAACATGGGAAGATACCTTCTGTTTTAGAAAAATTAAATGACATGAATCGAGCATTCGAAGAATAAGTCCAAGTAATGAACGAATAAAAATGCCTCTCAAATGAGTTGTTGCCAAAATCGACATCCAGTTAGATTCTTCGGCTTTGGTTGCAAACGTGGAAACCATCAAAGGCTACCGAATGTCTTTAAGCGCAACTGTTTTCGAGAATATTCATTGCTCTTAAAATTAAGGAAGATTGTGGCAAGTAGGGTTTGGTTTGACGAGTTTAAAAAGAAGGCAAAATCTTCATAACCTGAAGCAACTAGTGCCGTGCGATATGTTTTTTTTTTTACTACTGAATACTAGCCACAACGTGATACATTTCTTTCAGTTGTTCATATTAATGTCGCGGATAAACATGGCTGACGTTACCCTACCCCGGAAACTTAAGGTTCGCAAGCCAATTAGTTTACAACTTTTATCGTATTTATTAAGTTTTTCAAAGGAAGTCAACTTTCGGGGCAAGAGGATTGTTGTATAACATCCATCTTTACAACACGATGAAGATAATCTGATACATGTGCCTCAATCAATTTGGAGTACGTTGGTTCAGCGAGTTCAATAAGAGCCATTCTTAGTGAGAAACGCTGAGGTTGTACGAGAGACAGCGTCTTCGGACAGGCAATGTACAAGTGTGTCCAGCACGACGTCGGAAGCAGCCTTCAGGATTTCTATATTTTCAGTAGAGGGGACGAAATACTGGTAATTTTTACATTTTTTGTGGTCGCTTTTCAGAGTAGCATTGAATGGTGATTTTAAAAGAACATAATTTAAACCCCTTCTTCACATCAATAAATAAAACCAAGATTTTGTTAAAAATAAAAAAAAAATGTAATTCTTTCAATGAGTCAAATAAATGTCAATTAATAAAATCTATACTCAAACAAAAACCTAACAATTGCAAAAAGAAAAAAAATAATACATACATATTACGTTTTATGTACGCAAATTGGTCAAATCATTGGTTCATTGGTTGTTGCACTCATGCTTATTTTTGCAGTGCCTGTTGAGTGACGAAGTACTGGCATACTTCCGCTCGCACGCAAAACATTTGAATGGAAAAATCTCCAGGTGAATGTTAATGTGACTGCGGAGCGTCGTGAAACTACATAGCACTTTGTCACAGATGAGACAGTGGAACTTTTTGCATTTTTCATTCACAAAAAACTTTGTCCACACTTGACCCTCGTAGGATCTATAGATTTTCGATAGCCATAGCACGTCAAGATCATTGAAGCCCTTCACATCAACTTGGAGGGATTTTGTTGTTTTGTTCAGGACCAAATTTATTTGAAGGCCACTATAGAAGCTAGACAAATCCACATCGTTTGGTACCTGAAATTGAATTTTGTTGTGGTTTTTAATGGCGTTTGAGATAGATCTTATTAGAAAATTTGATAAAATACAACAAAAACTTGAGACATCATATCGCAAAGAAAATCTGAAGTGTCTCGAGTGATAAACAGAACTAGGAGGCTATTTGGTAGTTAGTTTAACCAACCATCTGTGATTCGTCACAGATAGTTAAACTCACAAAATGGATTTGTCTCCCATGAGGGGATACGAATTGCACTACATGTTGTCTTTTAGTTCATTTTACACACAACTGAGATGCTACTACATTTTTGTTTATGTTATTCTAAGCAAAATACCTGCATTTGTCAAAATTTTAGTTTAATCTCCCTGATATCTAATTTAATACGGTACTTTCATCACTCAAATCAAAATCGTCTAATTAAAATAACGGCAAATTTAGTCAGCGAAGATTTACGATATTACAAGAATGTAATAGATCTGTCAATCCTTTGATCGTAAATTATTTTCATTCATCACGAACTCTCATGCAAGTGTTCGAAAACGCAACTCTTAGTGGGATGGTTGCCTAGAATTGCTAATCAGATGGTGGAAGGTTTACAATTACGGAGATGGAACAATAGAATCCACCATATCTTCTTTTATTGACCATGAGCAGGTAGTTTGAGCAGCTTGTCAGAAACTATTGTAAAAACCAACGCTATTATTTACGATATAACAGGAAGCCGTCAAATGTGGCATCCATTAGAATGGCATTACGACTGGTCGTCAGTCAATTAAAAAAGTCTCCTTTGAAGGAACTTTCAAAAACGTTGCGCTTTCATCTACAATTCACATTAAAAATTAACCAGAAAACCTTTAAAAGTCAATTTATTGAAAAACATTTTTCATGCATTAACTATCAAAAACTAGTCCAATTCCCTTTTTCTATCATCATAAAATTCATTATAACAATCTAGTACGTTATTGATAAATCAACAATTTGTTGCCCTTTTATTATCTGTCAGTTATCCATTTTCTAGTGGCGCTCTGCCAAACCTGACCAAGTCAAAGTTGTTTTCTTCAGTTTGGCTCCGCGATTGGTAATCAAATTAAATACGCACTTTATCTTCGTTCCTTCAACAACTGTGCCTACATTTACAGATACATAAGCCTTAAATTTGGTGCAGTGTTAGCAAAATGACAAGTATGGATGGAAAGTCTCAGCTTGAGCGGTTCTGTTACCTAGGCCGGCTGGAACCAGTCTATACCCGGCACACCACGGGCGTCGATATAAAGTCTCTCGATCCACGGATAAACGATATTATAGTCGACATGGAACCTGTAGAACTTGGTCTCTGCATTGACAATCTACTCAAGGAGGGGAATCTTCCGCGCAAGGATGAAGTATGTTTTGCCCCATTATCTTCCGTTACATGACCAAATCAATTTCTAGGCAATTTTCACACTCGCACTGTACTTGTCACAAGATGTGAACATTGAAAAGAAGACCAACTTACGAGAGTCATTGCCGATCCTTCTGTGCTCGGCAGAAGATTTCTTCATGTTCTGTAAGTACTCGCGGTTGCTTCAGGTGGCGAAAAATCGTAGTGGATTTTCAAGAACTACCAAGAAGGCGATAACAGCGTGGTATGCGAAGCGCACTCCAGAGGAGCTTCGCACAATGTGGGTGAAGAATCGGGGCTTGAACGGGTTCACTCACAGGCGCCTGATTAGAATGTGCTTCATTAAGGACGAGGTGTTGGGGGACAACGTGCTTGCTGGAGCGTTCTTTAAGACTTGCACTGAGTTGCTTAAAAGTCCACAGTTGGTCTCGGAGTCTTCTATTCTGAGCATCAGCACACTTCGTACGACGGACAGGAAAAGCGATGCCTTAAAGATAATCAAAACATTGCGCCTCGGCTTCGATCAAGTGCCGGCACAACTGCTGTCGATAGTCAATATCGCCGAAGCGGTTGTGCCTCAGATGAGTCCTTTGGAAATCGTAAACAAGTGGCACGTATTTTGCAAATACGGACACTTTGAAAAGTCAAAGTTCTTCAAGCTTGTGCTCGACAAGACGAACAGAGAGGCTCTGGTGGCGGCGAATATCTCTCCGATGGTATATCTGCTGAGGATGGACAAGATTGGATTCCCCCTTCACAGTCACGAGTTGGAAAATGTATGACAGTGGTTCCTCATGTGGGATTGTTTTGCAGGTTTCATTATTTGCAGGTCACCAAGAAGAAGTCTCGATCAATGCGCATGGAATACTTCCACAAGCTGTTCATCGACTCATTCGGCCTCAGCCGACCGGCTGGCCTGCGAACTTTGGTCACGCTTACGCTGCAGAACAATTACAAGAAAAGTAACTTACCCCGGAATATGTTTTCTTGCCGCTCATGTGTGTGTTCTTTCAGAGTTTCTTACCAAGAAGAAGAATGTGACTTACTATCAAGCTGCAGTGGCCCTGGCCTTCACCTACTTCAAACGAGAGAAGCACACCGATGTGTTTTCGTACACAGAAGATAAGATCAAACTGTGCGAAATCCCATGGGATAAGAAGTTTCGCTTCGACGATGCCATCAACATGTGCGATGATTACCAAGTAAGTCGAGAGGCATGTCAAGTTGAAGTTGCTCACTGTTTTCCCCAAAGTTTCATAAATCGTCGCAACGTTTGGTCCAGCCGTTGATGGAGGCGCTGAAGAGCAAACAGGCATACGACCTTATTTTGATCATCGTCCCATCGGGAGGTCGCAGCAACCCGAAGCAGTGTTCGAGCTTGCTGTGCAAGTTTTTGGATAAATATCGGGAAATCAAAAATAAGAACGCAAAGTAAGTAGTAATTGGGGGAAGAGTGTAATCATGTTCATACCACGCTACGAACGAAGGTAAGTCGAGGATGTGGTATATGATCTCGTCTGTGGGCGTCTATGTGAGGGGACGAGTTCATTTTTGTTCACTGCAAAACTGCACTAGGAAAGAATGTTGCTCTTCTCTTAATGCGCATCAATTCCACTCTGTTGCTGATACTGTTGGAGCATTATGGACATAATTTAAAGTATCGCATCTATCGTCTGTTATCTAAAATCTGGATACTAATGCACTTGAATTGAAGATATTGGGGAGTGATTTGAGTCAGAGTAACACCACTAGATCGATTGTGCGCCTTTGCTATGCCTAGGACTTCAGAGCTATACATAGTCAAAAAAGTCCCGTACACCATATGGGATAAACTCTTTAATTTGACTTGAAACATAAAAAAATACACTTTGTTGGACAGTTGTGATGTCGTGGCTTGATAAATCTTGTTCAACTCATCAATCAAGACGGCCTTTAAGTCAGTCTCACTTGAAATTGAGCGTTCTCGGATCTTTATTTCTACGTGGTCCCAGATTTCCCAGATGCTTAATTGGGTTTAAGTCATGTGTCTGTTTCTTAACTTTGTATATCAACCATTCTTTGGGGTCATTACCCTGTTGGAATATGAATGTATCGCCGAGACCCAGTTTTTCAGGACTTTAATGAACATTTTCTTAAAAATATTCAAGTATCCATATTTGTTCTTGTTGATTCAATAAAAACTAGATTTCGATGCCGGAAGAGGCCACAGATCCCCACACATTGTCTCCGCCATGCTTTACTGTAGGGGGCTTAGTTTTTTGGATTAAGAGCAGTGTCTGGCTTCCCACACCATCCCCACACCATCCGTCGTCCATCTAAATCAAATGCGTTGAATTTGCTTTCATCGGTAAATATGACTTGGTCCCAGAACCCAGTATCCGGACATTTCTTACCGTCCGGGGAGTCACATTACCGGCAGTTACAGAGGCACTTTGCCAAGGATCTTCTTCGTCACTTCTGACCTCCGTTTGACTATCTATTTTTCTTGGACGGCCAGATCTTGGTTTGTTGGCACTTGTTTTTGTTTCTCAATTTTTTCCAAAACGTACTGAATAGAAGATCTTGCTCTCTTAATAATTTCGAAATTTCTCCTAGCGACTTTCCTTCATTTCTGAGGTCAATTATAATTTTCTTGTTGGCCAAAGGGATTTGCCTATTTTTCACTCCATTTTATTTTCATATAAAAAACCAACGAAATAATTGCTGAAATACAATTAAAAATATTTAAACTTAGCAAAAACCAAATAATCCTGTATCACACACTTTACATTGCCAAATGAAACACAAAAATGACATCTGTACGGAAACTTTTTTGTCTCGAATAATTGATCGCAGAGAAGGATTCTTGTCATAACGGTACGCATAGGCGACGCTAATTCTTAAAATTTGATTTAATTTGGTAGGGAGTGAAACCATCCATCCCTTTCTATTTTTTCTTTTATGAGTTTTTTTTATTCCTACCAAAATAAGCTAATTTTTTGGCCAAAAATATATAATTAATCCGGTGTTCGGAGACTTTTTTGACTATGGGCATCTTGAGAATCTCAAGGAATTCAATTTCCTACCTAGCGACACCGACCGCCTACTACCCCAGGCCATCTTTGAAAAGAAATTCTCAATCAGTATTCCTTCCAGATCGGACTGGATGACTGACAGGTAAACGCTGAAAGATCCTCTGCGCATTTTCACAGATGGATCAAAGACAAAAGAAGGGGTGGATGCGGGTGTCTATTCACAAGACCTCAACATTGCTATCTCCGTGAAGCTCCCTGATCACTGTAGCGTTTTTCAGGCAGAAACCATAGCGATTAAAGAGGCGCTGTCCTGGCTTAAAAACAATGTGATATCAAAAAGGGATATCACCATCTGTTCCGATAGTCAGGCCGCCATAAAATCCCTGGACAATGTCATGTTCTACTCAAAAACATCCCTTAATTGCAGGCTGTCTCTTAACGAGATGGCCGAGCATTTTAACATTCACCTCATGTGGTTGCCGGGACACTGTGACATACCAGGAAACTGCAAAGCCGACGAACTCGCTAGGTGTGGTACAACCTCATCCCTATCGATAGAAGGGGTACCACCTTCCATGCCGATCGCTACAGCCTATCATCTTTTAAAGATTCATACAATCAAAGCCACCAATGACAAATGGCTAGAAGGCACCACCTGCCTTAAAACAAAAGAAACCTGGCCAACACTTAACCTAAAACGGTCACTCAGTCTACTTGGACTCAGCAAACCCTCAGTAAGGACCCTTATAGGAGTCATAACCGGGCACTGTGTAATTGGCACTCATGCTCGCAGGATGGGTGCACCATATAATGATTTTTGCAGAAGCTGCATGGATGAAGAGGAGGAAGAGAACACTCATCACCTTCTCTGCTCCTGCAGTGCTCTTGCCAGTCGTAGGTTCCTGCACCTAGGAGCCTACTACTTCAGCAGCCATAACGAGCTAAAAAGTGCCAGCATTAGCCAACTAAATCGGTTCATTAGCAGCACCAACTGGTTCCTGTGTTAGGAGAAGCGTGGTATCACAATGGGCCTACTCTGGCCTAAGTGTGACTGCTCTGCAGCAGTCAGCCACTACAACCTAACCTAACCTAATGGGCATCTTGACCAAGTTTTTGATCTCTTCAGATGGATGTCCTAATCGGTTTCTGTTAATGTGATCTTTTTGGTTGTTTATATCAGCTTGGTGTCAACGGCTAGATGGCGCAGTTTATTGAGTGCCTGCCCTTGTTTATAGGAATCCTAGGTGCGCACTAGGTATCGCTTTGGACCAACAATGAGTCTAGGTGGGCGCGTAATTTCGCTGGCAGTCTAAAAACCTAACCTAACCTCTTCTTGGTGTTGGATTTGGATACTCGACTTGTAGGTGTTCCATGGTCTCCTATGATTGTCCACATTGTATAGATTTTGTCCCTTAAATGCAACAAATAAAGAGTGTTAAGCTATAGGAAAGTTTTTTTAAAAAAAGACATACAATTCAGAAAAATGCATGAAATCTTTATTTGAATCGACAGTACGGTCCATATAATTAAATGTTTGAAGATTATTTCAAGCAAATGTCGACCATGACTGCGCCTCAAATGGCCCATCCGTTTAGTCCAATTTTGGCATACTCTTTCCAACATTTCGGCCGGTATCTCACGAATAAATGCTTCAATGTTGTCTTCCAATGCGTCATTTGAATCGGGCTTGTCTTCGTAGACGTCAGCTTCAACATAGCCCCACAAAAAGTAGTCAAAAGGCGTTAAAACGCACGATCTAGGCGGCCAATTGACCGGTCCCGAACGTGAAATAAAATGTTCACCGAACTCGCCTCTCAATAAGTCCATTGTTGCGCGTGCTGTGTGGCATGTGGCACTGTCTTGTTAAAACCACATGTCATGTAAGTCAAGCTCTTGCATTTTGGGTAGCGCTCACCATTCACAGTTACGTTACGGCTCGCATCATCTTTGAAGAAGTACGGTCCAATGATGCCACCCGCCCATAAACCGCACCAAACTGTGACTTTTTCTGGATACATTGGTAGCTCTTGAAATGCTTCTGGCTGATATTCACTCCAAAATCGACAATTGTGCTTATTTACATACCCATTGAGCTAAAAATGGAAGAAGCGCGCGATGAACTTTCTTAACAGAGCACGCATTTTGATAATAAAATTCAATAATTTGCAAGCGTTGTTCGTTTGTAAGACGATTCATGGTTAGATTATAGACCAAACTGAAGATGTTTGACAGTGAAACAAAACACGAAACGTGAGTCAGCTGTTTAAACCAGTGCTGCCAAAAAGATAATAGCTAAAAAATCACCCTTTAGTATCCACTGTCAGGTTTGGTAAGCCGCATCGGTTCTTCTGGAATCATCCCTTGTGCATTTTTTTGGAGGTCTCCCTCAATTGGATGCCGCATTTATTTGTCTAGTTGTTTATATGCTGTTGTACGTTAATTTTGCTGAATCCAGAATCCATAAGGAGGGGGAGGCTTAATATAAGGAGTTTCGAGCCCTTTCTTTGCTTTTGGAAATCTGCCTTTTTATTTTCTCCATGTTTTTATGTCCGGCACCCATATCGGTTTCAACTTGGTTTTCTCTGCCATCTTGTAACATTCGCAGACTGCCCTGGAGCTGAATGTGAAGCTGTCCCGTACTCCGATATTTTTGTGTTTCTTGAATTTCTGTTGTTGATGCAATGTACAACTTCATTTATGGCAAAGAGTTCAGCTTGGAAGATAATGGACTCTCTAGGGACTGGTACGTGTAGGTTGCATCTAAGTCTCCCACAATACCTGCTCCTACTCCACTTTCTGACTTCGACCAGTCTGTGTAGCATCTTTGGGCGTCATCAGTCACCCAAGGACGTTTATAGGCCCATTCTTTGTGTGATGATTTTGTATTGTTTCTTGAATTCTGAGACAGGTTGTAAAACTCATGACTTTTGCCCTGTTCGTTTGCCTTCTTTGAAGTTGGGTCTTTGCAGGGCTACAGTCTGTCTAGCAGACGCTGTCAGCAATACGTAGTTGAAGTAGCCTTAATGACATATCCAAACTTGCAGTTTGAGATGTTCTCAATGCACCTTTTGTGCAAATGCACATTAGCCTTTGCCTTTGTGTCTGCCACATTTACTTATGGCCTGTCTTTGTTCACATTTCTTCCACCAAATGACCAAAGAGCTTTAGTAGCTTTACTCATTACTCCGTGTATTATTGATGAGTGCGTTTCCTCTTCATGTAGCATAAAGGCTGTTTCTTAGATTTTCGGACCGAAGCCTGTTTATTCTTCTTGTGGTGAAGTGGATAATGTTGGTCTTGTTTGGATTTGTAGATAGACCTTCATCGCACCATCTCAAACGGCGTCTTCACGCATCCCCTTCACTATGAGAGCTAAATCATCTGATTAACTGAAGTTTGCAAAGCCATTTGCGTTCAGTACAACGAGTAGCTCATTCACCAGTATTGACCATAGGAAAGGGGACAGAACAACCTCCTTGACAGCCTTTCTTCTTCTTCTTCTTGTGGCGCTACATTCCGGGTTGAACCTGGTCAGTCAACAATCCTCTCCAGCTGTCATGATCCTTAGCCAGCTGTCTTCAATTTCGCACTCCAAGTTCGTTGAGGTCCTTCTCCACTTGAGAGCGCCATCGGGTTCGTGGTCGTCCTCTATTGCGTTGTCCCACTGGATCGGAGTCGAAGACTCTTCGGGCTGGAGCAGTGTTGTCCATGCGCTCTACATGGAACTTTTCTCTCGAAGAGACCAAGTGCGTCTTCATCTGCTCTTGAGATAGTCCAGGGTTCCGGGCTATAGAGCAGTACAGGGATAATCAAGGTCAACTTGACTTATGCACAAGCAGGGATCGCGCTGGCATCCTACCAGGTTGGGTGCAGTCAGCAATTTTGCCCTGTGTATTTAAGCTTCTTCGTCGTCCATTGCATGGAGTGCAACATTCTGCCTGACAGCGGTATTGGTGTTCTCTTCGCCGTTAAACAATCTGCGGAAGTGACCCTTCCAGATTCTCAGTATCGACTGCGACTCTACTACGAGTTGTCCCTCTTCGTTCCGACAGGCTTCTGTCCGATGTTTGTACCCTTTGGATAGTTGTTTCATCCGCTGGTAAAACATTCCGACATTATTTCTGCCGTACCACCTCTCGATTTCCGCGATTGCGCGCCTCTCATGCGCCTTCTTCTTTTTGAGAAGCCGGTGCTCTTCCCTTCTTTTAAGTTCGTAGAGCTCACGAACCACTCTCGTTCTTCTATCCAGCGTCGGCTTATATGCTACTGGCTTCACTGAATGCGCCTGCCGACACTCATTGTCAAACCATGCGTTTTTTCTAGGTGGCGTTTTAAAACCCAACACATCGGAGGCAGCTTCTCTGATGGCGTTTTGACAGCGGTTCCACCGTTCGTCGATTGTTTCGCCTGGCAGGGTTGGACACTCTGAGAGCTTCAAGGAGACTCGAGCGGAAAAGTTGCCAGCGGTCGATTGCGATTGTAGTCAGGCAATACCTTGCCAGCGGTGGGATTAATAGAGAATCTGCAATTCTGTTTCGGCTTGATCTAAATATATTCTATGCTGTCAATGCAACACGATTCACAACATTCCTTAATATGCTGTTTTAATTGTCATCACGATAGAAACTTAATAGAAACTCGCAATTGCAATAAATACTTCTTTATCAGATGTAGACATTTAGATTTAAAAAGACAAAAATCTACAAGAAGATAAATATCTTCCCATAGTCAGGTCTAGGCGTTAAAACGCAGAACTCCAGTCGTGTCTGATACAGATCAACTAACGTCATCAACCATAAAACCCCACAATCGCCGTGACTGCCGGAAGATAAAATGAAACCACAAATAATATGAATTACGCCAACATGTGTCATTGTTTGTATGTTTCATGTATCAACGTTTTACAGACCCATTTGTTCTACTGTTTCAATAGCATCTCATCACTCTACCCGAGATGTCTTCAGATCAAATTACAACTCAAGCAGTCGCTGCGTCTTGCACACGCATCCCCCGTTCCGCTACGGATAGCCAGTGTTAGCATCAATTTTAGATCACGTGAAATCTAATTTAATCAACATCACAGAATCTCAAATCAATATTATCGCCAATTATTTTCGTGAACTTATCAAATGAATCATCGTTCTCGTGTTTATCAACAAATGTGCAAACTCAGTCAATTAGAGAAATTAGCAATATTTTCGTGTGCACAGAAGCTCGCCGCATGTCGCAAATTGAACAAACTTAATAACTCAAACCGGAATACATTTCCCGATGAACGAGATCATCCAAATGCCCTTAACGTTCACTGACTGTGATAGATTGTCATTTCAAGTGATAGACTACACCACAAAGGCATAGGCGCAAATTGAATGCGCATTTAATTTATGGAAAGTTTTTTTTTTAGACCCCCGTCTTATTTTTGTCTCAGTGTTAGCACCTTTTTCAACAGGTTTTCCGCGAAAAATCAATACTTTCATGTAAGCCACTGTTTGCCCTCAATATTATGGATACAAATCGAGAAGAGCACAACTGCTGACATAGTGGAGTCGACAAAGTTAACACTTCGCCGGTGACGTAGCAATGAGTCATTTGTTCAAAAATAGGTGTGAACTTCAATGTCTACGGAGTAAACGCCTAAGGGGATAGGCCGTGTAGAGCATATAGACAATCCGAATACGGACCGAAGAATAGATTCCATGTATATGCGACAATGTAATAAAAAATGACACGAATCTATCTGGGAACAGCCAGATATCTGACATTCCTCGCATCAGAAGAGAACGTTGGATTAATTTCTTAAACCAAAATAGGTTCTGTTGTCTGTGGACTTACTTACTTAAGGTGGCGCTACAGTCCGGGGTGGACCTGGGCCTCAACCAACAAGCGTCTCCAGCCAGACCTCGATCTTTAGCTAGCTGTCTCCAATTTCGCACGCATAGTTGGTTGAGGCCCCTTTCCACTTGCGTGCGCCACCTGAGTCGCGGTCTACCTCTACTGCGCCGTCCCTCGGGGGTGGATTCGAAGACTTTTCGGGCCGGAGCATTGGTTTCCATCCTAGCCATCTCAATTGTTGGATCTTCACTCTTCTGGCTAAGTCGATGTCGCTGAACAGCCCGTATAGTTCGTCGTTATATCTCCTCCTCCACTCACCATCTATGCAGACGGGACCGAAAATCACACGAAGAATTTTCCTCTCGAAGCAAGCAAGAGCTGCTTCATCCGCTTTTGACAGAGTCAAAAGCATATAGCAGGACTGGGACGCTTAAGGTCTTGAAAAGCGTTACCTTGGTTGTTCGAGAGAGGGCTTTGTTTACCAATTGCTTTCTTAGCCCAAAGAAGCACCGATTGGAAAGAGTTATTCTTCGTTTGATTTCGTCGCCGGTGTCATTGTCTGAGTTGATAGCTGTCTGTGGACGGTATCTCCCGAATTACGAATCATCTTTGCAATATTCTGTGGACAAACTTATGAATCAACGGCACATATATGTACTTATCGCTTTTCCAAACCAAGACCAAGACAGAATCAAAGAAAGCCAGCTGGCATCCCTTTCTGAAATGTCCAAGGCATTCACTGACTTACAATATCGCAAAAGGTGTCGGCGCCATGATCACAAGACGGTAAGGCTCATAAGAGCCAGACTAGGTACCTAGTAATAAAAACCATTAAAGGCCTTCCCCAATCAACCGTCAACCAGATTGATCACATTGCGATCGACGTTAGCCACTCCTCCAGCGTCCTCGATGTTCGAACGTTCCGAGATACTAACGTCGACTCGGATCATTACCTTCTTGTAGTCAAGGTCAGAACTCGGATATCGACTGTACAACGGAGTAGAGCAAGACCAAAACAGTTGACGTTGGAAAGCTACAATCGCAATCGACCGCTGGCAACTCGACCAAAAGTGTTCTCGGCAGTGAATCAGCGAAGCACTGTTGCATGTCGTGACAAACATTTCTTAAGAAGCGCTTGTTAAACTTGACATTAAACTGCAAGTTCAAGCACAACACAAATTAGTCCATTGACAACAACTGACAGATTGGGTGCTGTAACTGCAGCGCGCAGAAATCCTCTGTACTGGTATCCAGATTTATCCACAAATTTGGGGAACTGAATAGGCAGTTCGCGGTATATGATAAGGCAGCTTTGGTATAGCTCCGAACTACTGCTTGAGAAAACTACATGCAACTAACCGGTTGCTAGGATGGAACTTCTTATGACGCTATGACGCTTATGACGTTGTGGAACTGGACCTAACCCAACATGCCGCTCCAGTTAGCATCTGTTCCCATCTGTTATATGGACGTCGTCTGTTGCTTGTCCGACAAGCATAGAGTGGAAGATTCTTCAGGTCGCCCTAGCCTACTAGACTACTGCTGGCCGGAGTTGCAGATGCCCTCGTTGTCCGAGTTAATTTGCTTAGTTTTGCACTCATATGTAGTTCAGGACCCTTTTCACTTGCCTGCGGTACCTCAGTCGTTTATTTCGTAATTAAAGAAACCTGATAGCAAATAATTAAATTTTTGATGATTATTTAAAGCTATCTTGCGTTTGCGTGGTGGCTCGTGGCTTTGTCGGTATGTGCGCCGACCCCAATACCTCAAGTACCTCGACGACTAGGCTTGATCCCTGGTTGACTAAAATAATTTTCACGGCCTACCGCTCTCGGGTCACTGACAATGCTCTAAGAGTATTTCCTTGCTAGAAAAAGCTTCTTAAACTTGACCATTTAGAGTCGGCATAAAACTGTAGGTCCCTCCCCTCATGAGAGAACAATAGCACCCACAACACTAGTGGTTGCTGGGAAGCTAGGCCCTGGTTCTCTACGGGATGTAGCACTTTGCTCTCCATGCGCTCGATACGGCTGAACCTGTAGAGTCGGCGGATTTTTGATTCCGTATTACATTAACATCTCTCAGACAGGACCATATACTTAAGCAAAATTTTTTCAGAAAGGGGTTAAGAATTCGATGCAGGCAGTGAGAGCACCATTCAGGCCTCGAAACTTTCGGTAGGCTTTTAATTTGGTGTATTATGTAGGTGGACATTTAAACTATGTCGAAAGCATGCAGAAGTTGTTTACACTATACTAGACGTGTTTGGCTTCAACATACTCCGTTGCTAATTTATTCACCAGGCAATTGAGTAACAGAGCCATCTCTCGAAACACCAAATTGACCTTGTATAAAACCCTGATCATCCCAGTCCTGCTGGCGTAGAGACATGGACGCTTTTGAAAGCGAATGAAGAAGCTCTTGGTTGTTCTGAGAGAAAAGTTCTGCGTACGATCTTTGGTCCTGTTTGCGTTGATGGCGTTTGGTGGAGAAGGTTCAACCACGAACTGTACGGGCTGTACAGCGGCATGCACCTAGTTAAGCGTCTTCGGATCCAACGCTTCAGATGGCTAGGTCATGTAGAGCGGATGGAAAACACAGCTCCGGCCCGAAGAGTTTTCGACACCGAGCCATTGGGACAGCGTAACAGAGGACATCCTCGCACTAGATGCCGCACACAAGTGGAAAAGGACCTCAACCAACTTGTGCGCAGCTGGCGAAAGATCGTGCTGGCTGGAGAGGCATGTTGGTTGAGGCCCAGGCCCACCCCGAAAGTTAGCACCTATCAAAGAAGAAGAAGAATTTATTCACCAACGCATGTAGAATCGCGAAGACCTCTATAACTATTTTCGAAAAGACCAAGTATTTTTTCATCCCCTTTTGAGATTGTCCAGACTTTAGCGCCATAGAGCTGAAAAGGGATGATCAAGGGCTTGTATAATGTTAGATTGGTCCATCGAGAGGGGTCTCTACTACTCCATTGCCGCTTGAGGCCAACGAAACAGCTTTTAGCAAGAGTTATTCTCCGTTTAATGTCGGTACTGGTGGTATTCGTACTGTTTACACCGGAGTTGAGTTAGACGTCCTTCGTAGATGTTGAGAGCTTCATTTTCGCTCTCATTTTCAGCCATAGCCATTTCAGCAGCTTCTGTCTCAATTCTAGCAAAAGCCTCATAGACCAATTACGACAATGTCAATGTCGATGTTCGATGCAAGATCGTGTCTCTTATGTTGGCTTATGAGTGTATATGTACCTGTATCATACTGGCCTAGATTCGCATTCTGACACTGCTGTGCTATGTACCAGGTATACCGGTATGAAGTGAGCGTCAAGATACAAATGTCTCGATAGGGAACATTTGTTGTGAACGAGCCCTTATTTTTTTTTTGTTTGTTTGCTATGACATCTGTGAAAAATATTTAGTATACATCAAGTCATTGAACAGACAAAATCATATTTTTTCATCGTGTTAAAAATGTCGAATTTTTGTACCAGACAGTGATGATTTGCGGAGAGCATTAATTTTTTGTTTTCATTTGAAGAAAAGTGCTGCAGAGTCGCATCGAATGCTTGTCGAGGCATATGGTGATCATACACTATCAGAAGCAACATGCAAAAGATGGTTTCAACGGTTCAGAAATGATGATTTTGATGTGAGAAATGAAGAACGTGGAAGACCACCAAAAAAGTTTGAAGACGCCGAATTGCAAACGATATTGGATGGAGATGACACTTTGAGTCAAAAGCAAATGGCAGCAATGTCAAATGTTGCACAACAAACAATCTCTGACCGTTGAAAAGCTATGGGAAAGATCCAAAAGTGTGGAAAATGGGTGCCAGATAGAAAACCGAAAAAACAATTGTGAAATTTTGCTTCAAAGACACGTAAGAAAATCGGTTTTGCATCGGATTGTTACTGGCGATGAAAAATGGATTTATTTTAAGAATCCTAAACGGAAAAAATCATGGGTTAATCCGGACCAACCATCAACATCGACTGCAAAACCAGATCGATTCGGCAAGAAGACAATGCTGTGTGTTTGGTGGGACCAGAAAGGTGTGGTGTACCACGAGCTCCTAAAACATGGTGAAACTGATCGCTACCGACAACAAATGATCAATTTGATCGAGATTGGCCAGAAGACACGGTAAGGTAATTTTGCTCCAGTGCACCTGCACACAAAGCAAAAACGGTTCAGGATACAATCAAAACACTTGGCTGGGAGCAGCTACCCCACCACCTCCCGCCGTTTCACCAGACTTGGCTCCTTCCGACTACCATTTGTTTTCATCGATGGGACACGCATTGGCTGAGCAGCACTTCGATTCCTACGAAGAAGTTGAAAATTGAGTGTCTGATTGGTTTGCTTTAAAGGACGAACAATTTTATTGGCGTGGTATTCACAAATTGCCAGAAAGGTGGTCAAAATGTGTAGAAAACAATGGTCAATACTTTGAATAAAAGGTTTTTACTTTCCCATTAATAATTAGTGTTTTATTTAAAAAAAAAAAAACGGGACAATTTTTACTCCATCATTACCGCTGATTACAATACAGATTCGTTGTAACAGTTTCCCATATTGATCTCTTCATTGAGCAATAAAGCTTCTATCTGCTAACTTTAAATTTGTTCATCACAACAACTTTTGTGACAATCCGTATCATTCTATCATTCGTTTATGTTTCATCTTTCTTTACAGACTTGTTATCGTCAGTCTTCTCAGGCATAAGCAGTCGATGACCTATTCCTCCGAACGAAACGAAAACATTCTTGAAATTTGCGGCCTAGACGCACACACCACAAGCCTCATCGACAGCTTCGCCTTGAACCGATTCGGTTAAAATGGTTTGTGTTGCCTTTCATATCGTCGCAAAATATGTTTTTCATAAAATTAGTCAACCATCTCACCAACAAGAAACCCAGAATCTCACCTTGTATTCGCTATAATTTATAAAGATCACATAACATCAAAACAATTTCTTAATGCGCGATAATTTTATAAAATATCACAACAAAAAGAAAGAAAATACTGAAGAGAAAAAAGATGTTAAACAAAAGTAAATACAAGCAAACTGAAACGTGCCAAATAGAGAAACGCTATTTTGTGTGGAAAAAAGAAACATCCATGACTGCCTTTGAAAATTCCCAGGTACTGCCACGCCTTTGAATTTGATTTTTTGTTATTAAACAAAATTACAAGTGGAGAAACATTTAGTATTCAAAAAAACAAAACAAAACAATGTGATGAAAGTACATTTCTCGTAGATTTCCATAGGATACATTTATTTAAAACAAAAACCATGAAATAATCTATTTTTTATTGTTAACTAAAGTAAATTGAAAATTTATAGAGAAAAAGCTAAAAACTGAAATGTGAAAGTTCAAAGAACCCCGATCAAATGTGATATTACAAAAAAAAGCGGAAAATCTCTCTGAAATATTTTGTAAAAATATTAAATATTGTTAAGTTATTGTTTATTATTGTTTTTATTAACCTCTTTTTTACCGAAAGTATTCGATGCACATGTGGTTTTCAGAATTGTTTCCGATGTGTTCAAATGAAATGAAATAGCTTTTCGATAAACTTTGAAATAAAAACCTCAAACTCAATCAAACGACTGTTTTTCTCCCCTCCTCCGCACCCGGCCACAAAATGCATGTTAATCGAAAGCCATCGGTTGTGGTTAAATCAAAACGACATGTGATTTATTGCCCGCTGTCTCCTTTGACTGATATTCACGTGATGTCAAAAAGAAAAGATATCTTAATGACAAAAGATAGATTATACGCAAGCGACGTGTGCAGGTAAGTCCAATCCAGTAATTGTTTACTTATCATGACTCGTGTGATGTGTGTGAAAGCGGGTAGTCTGTCTGCTTTTGGGGGGATTATCATGAAAACGAATGCAAAATGTTATCTCGAGACTTTTGATGGAATGCTTGCGAAAAAACGACTGTTTGTCTTTGCCTTGTTGGAGATTGCTGATTAATTGCTTGTATGTTGGGTGTGTACAAGATCCGTGAATTTGTATATTAATTATACAGCGTCGAACTTTGAAATTTGTCCGCGCCGTTGACGTAGTAAATTGGTTTCATCTGTAGAGCAAGATTTCTTAGAATCGGGGTATCATTTAATGTACGAACACCGATAACTGAATAGACGGTTGTATTGTTTCTGATTCTGGATTGTGGCTTGAGTGTCATCTGTGCAGCTGATGGAATTGCTTATTGGCTTGGGTTTGGATCGTTTTTATGGCATGCCTGCGGTTCAACACCCCAATTATGTTGGCACTAACCACGAAATTCCTAAAAAACATGGCTGCAGGAGTTAAAAGAACTAGTATTGAGTTAATGGTGCTGTTTTTTTTTCAACTGTGTATCCATAAAGATGATCATCATCTAAACTTTATATCTTTATTATCAAACAGAAAACAAAAACTGGTCGCAGCGGTGACGTCGAAAATGCACATTTACACTTGTTGAATACAGATTTGTCTTTATCGTTGCGTCGACTCCAGGGATAGGAACAACTTTAAGGAGTTGTCTCTCAATGCCCAGAGAAGGCATGAAGCCAGAAGGCAGCCCCTAAGGCAGAAGGCAGCTTATGAGGCAGAAGGCAGCCTGTAAGGCAGAAGGCAGTCTATGAGGCAGAAGGCAGCCCCTAAGGCAGAAGGCAGCTTATGAGGCAGAAGGCAGCCTGTAAGGCAGAAGGCAGACTATGAGGCAGAAGGCAGCCTGTAAGGCAGAAGGCAGCCTATGAGGCACAAGGCAGCCTATGAGGCAGAAGGCAGCCTATGAGGCAGAAGGCAGCCTCTAAGGCAGAAGGCAGACTATGAGGCAGAAGGTAGCTTATGAGGCAGAAGGTAGCTTATGAGGCAGAATGCAATTATGAGGCAGAAGGCAGCTTATGAGGCAGAAGGCAGCCTATGAGGCAGAAGGCAGCCTCTAAGGCAGAAGGCAGACTATGAGGCAAAAGGCAACCTATGAGGCAGAAGGTAGTCTCTGAGGCAGAAGGCAGGGTATCAGGCAGACGGCAGCTTATGAGGCAGAAGGCAGCCTGTAAGGCAGAGGGCAGCCTATGAGGCAGAAGGTAGTCTCTGAGGCAGAAGGCAGCCTATGAGGCAGAAGGCAGCCTGTAAGGTAGAAGGCAATCTATGAGGCAGAAGGCAGCCTATGAGGCAGAAGGCAGCCTGTAAGGCAGAAGGCAGTCTATTAGGCAGAAGGCTGTCTATGAGGCAGAAGGCAGCCTCTCAGGCAGAAGACAGTCTATGAGGCAGAAGGCAGATGCCTTTGAGACAGAAGCAGCCTATGAGGCAGAAGGCAGCTTATGAGGCAGAAGGCAGCCTGTAAGGCAGAAGGCAGCCTATTAGGCAGAAGGCTGTCTATGAGGCAGAAGGCAGTCTATGAGGCAGAAGGCAGCCTCTCAGGCAGAAGACAGTCTATGAGGCAGAAGGCAGATGCCTTTGAGACAGAAGCAGCCTATGAGGCAGAAGGCAGCTTATGAGGCAGAAGGCAGCCTGTAAGGCAGAAGGCAGTGAATGAGGCAGAAGGCAGAGGCCTTTGAGACAGAAGCAGCTTATGAGGCAGAAGGTAGCTTATGAGGCAGAAGGCAGCTTATGTGGCAGAAGGCAGCCTGTAAGGCAGAAGGCAGCCTATAAAGCAAGGCAGTCTATAAAGCAGAAGGCAGCCTATGAGGCAGAAGGCTGTCTATGAGGCAGAAGGCAGCCTGTAAGGCAGAAGGCAGTCTATTAGGCAGAAGGCAGTCTATGAGGCAGAAGGCAGCCTGTAAGGCAGAAGGCAGTCTATGAGGCAGAAGGCAGCCTGTAAGGCAGAAGGCAGCCTATGAGGCAGAAGGCTGCCTGTAAGGTAGAAGGCAATCTATGAGGCAGAAGGCAGCCTGTGAGGCAAAAAGCAGCCTGTAAGGCAGAAGGCAGCCTATGAGGCAGAAGGCAGCCTCTAAGGCAGAAGGCAGCTTATGAGGCAGAAGGCAGCCTGTAAGGCAGAAGGCAGACTATGAGGAGGAAGGCAGCCTGTAAGGCAGAAGGCAGCCTATGAGGCAGAAGGCAGCCCGTGAGGCAAAAAGCAGCCTGTAAGGCAGAAGGCAGCCTATGAGGCAGAAGGCAGCCTGTAAGGCATAATGCAGTCTATGAGGCATAAGGCAGCTTATGAGGCAGAAGGCAGCCTGTAAAGCAGAAGGCAGACTATGAGGCAGTCTATGAGGCAAAAGGCAGCTTATAAAGCAGAAGGCAGTCTATGAGGCAGTATGCAGCATCTAGCCCTCCATCACTCGTGGAAGAACCATCGCAGATACAGCAAAAATAGGTGATGTAGAAGCCATACCCAAGCCTACTACTTCGCACTCTTGCCTCACCTGTTTTATTATAATATTACAGACATTACTTCCAATGTGTATCAAGACACGCTTAGTAGGAACGATCACATATTCGAGTTCACTATACATGCAGCGAAATCTTCAGTTTTCCCTGATCGGTGCAAGAAATATTTCACCCTCTCTATTTGGCTTTAATCCACAAGGAGTATATTCGCCCTAAGCTTGTGTACAACGCTCATATCTGGTCTGGTGCCCTCAAGACCACCCTGCACCTACTAGATGGAACCCAAAAGTGAGCGATAAAACTTATGGGAGACAACAATATCGCGGGTTCATTAGACTCGCTCGAACATCGACGTAGCGTGTCTTCTTTTCTCGCTATTTTAACAAAATTGCTAGCCGACTGCATTCCTCTCCTCCATGAATTCACCCGCAATACGCGCCTCGCCAGGAATGCCCATCAGTACCTACTTAAGCCTGCTTTCTGAAGCACAGTTAAATTTAGAGACTCGTCTTTCAGCCGCATTACGCGAATAGAAAGCTCTTTCTAGCCCAAATAGTGCCCAATGTGCACATGCACCTCTCTCCCTCTCCCCCTCTCACGGAGAATTGAGGGTATTAATACCCACTGAGCATGCGCAAATTATATAAAAAATATAGAAACAAACGAAAAACCGTAAAGATGAACGAGTGGAAATTCGTAAAACGCCCAATAGGCCAGTATGATACAACCGGAGAAATGATATCACACAATCCGAACGGAATCAGACTCCGACGTTAGTAACTTGTCGTAGAGAAACATACAAATTCACTTTTTCACTCGGAAGGAATTCTGTGATCGATTTTTCGGAGTTCGTTGTACATTCGATTACGATGGAATTTGTGATAGGATTAATTACAAAGATGCCGATAAGACGTTTGTGGTGGCTCGTTGTGGGTATGTGTGTTGACCACAATTTTAGCGTACTAAGTTCTATTCCTGCTCTGTGTGACAAAAGAATTTTCACGGCCCCACCTCTTTTGACTCACTGACAATGCTCAAAAAGTATTTTCTGTCTAGAAAAAGCATCTCAAACTTGAACATTCGGAGTCGGCATAAAACTGCAGGTCCATTCCACTATTGAGAGAACAACTGCACGCACAACACAAGTGGTTGCTGAGAAGCTTGGCCCTAGCCCTCTATGGTCTGTAGCGCTACCCATATTATATATTATTATTATAAGACGTTTGTAAGATCACCACCTAAGACAGAGTTACTCCTCCATCACACAAGAAAATCGTTCAAACATTGTGGGTGCAGTGTTATAATATAGAGATGTTTTTCATGGCATGGTGAAGGCGGATACTTACGTAGGTATTCTTTAAAATACTATGCTACCCTACGCCGAAATCGAAACGTCTCTAATTTGGTTGCTGGAATAGGACAATGATCGCAAACACACCTCAAGAAAGGCCAAGAGATGGTCTGCAAAAAAGGTGTCTCGGTTAGGGCGTGGCCGACTTAATCGCTTTAACCTTAAGTGAATTCAAAATTTTGGAAGTGAGGTAAGAAGTTAAGGGCATAATCGTCACCAAATCAGATCGAACTTTGGAAAGAGGTATAAGAAGCTTGGAAGAACGTAGGCTACTTTTACACGAGCTAAATCGTACAGCAATCTTTTCCATCTTTTAGGCAAGGGAGGTGAAGCTTTTCCATCTTTTAGGCAAGAGAGGTGAAGCTTTTTCTATTTCCCACCTTTCTTGCTAACAAGATGGAAAAGCTTGCTGTCCGATTTAGCTCGTGTAAAAGTAGCCTATGTTCTTCCAAGCTTCTTATACCTCTTTCCACATTTTATTAACAATCAAGATTTTTCCCCAGATTTTTTCAAATTTGTTCAAGTATTTAGAATTTTGCACCTAATTCCTTTTCCCAACAGATAATGCTCAGAGATCTGTCTCGTCAAAACTCTCTAAGCTTGACTGTTTGAAGACACCATAAGACCCTCTAGGCACCCTTTACTCGTGGAAGATCAATCACAAGCACAACAGGAAGGTCTGCTGTAGAAGCCATGTGCCAGCTCACCTCGAACTCTTGCCTCATTCTTATCACTTTAATTAGTCAGTTACAACTATGTACTTCCGAATTTTTGTGATTTGATTAATTGCACCAATTTTGACGCAATTGAGAAGCTGTCTGGGAAATTATTTTCCATTAACGTACGCAGACCCACAATTTGGAGGTGGCAATTGAAGTCGTATTAGCAAACCGAACAAATGACGTCAGGTCAGATCATCAAATTTAAAATCATTCTTGCGAATCGCTATTTTTTTGTACGTCTCTCGAAAGACTAGTTGTGTCAATGATCATAAGTTCTATGATGATCCATTATTTTACAGACGTTGGTGGTCTAAGTATCATCATGGTCGCTATCGGGGGCCATTTTTGCCTGCGTTCATCATAATTGATTGTACTATGTGTGTAGTGGCGCTTCTAGGGAACCCCATCAACATTACTTGCCGCTTTGACACCCCACAAGTTATTTGTTTACATATACATTTTTTGTTCACCACCAGCGTGTTGCTTTTAGAAAGTTAATGACTTCCTTTATGGCTTGGTTTTATTAGACACTTCTTCGAGGGATTCGAAAAATCGGTCAAGCCAGCGCTGAGCAGCTGCACAGGAAATGAGTTAATGTTTCCTTTTCTGAAGTGTCGTTACTGATGTTCGACTGTGTGTGATGTATTGAATGCTCCTAATGGCTAGTGCCCAATGATGACCGCTGTTATTGTTGCGAGTCCGTTTTGGAAGATCCCCAGTTCGGTACCGGCAATGTGTTACTGGATTTGCATAAGGGGTGAGTGCGACCTAAGTAAGCAAAAATCCATAAATGTGAGCTAAATCTAGCTAGTCGTCATGGCAGATGATCTGTCGGAAACTTGCTTTACTAGTTCGAGAACTCTTTTATTACGTGGAATGTTTTTATTATATTCTATGCCCTGGATCTCAAATACTGGTTACCATGAATGTTTCTGGCAGGAAGCTCTTCGGGGCCAGCTTGAACTATTTTTGAAAATATGGTGGTCGATACTATAGCTCTAATTGCTGCTTGGCTACTAGCAGGTAACATGCTGCGAATAGTGTAAACTTTTTAGCAGGCAGCACGCGATTATTTTATATTGGGTCGCGGACAATATCAATATAGTCAGCTATGAGACAACAGATGAACTTGCCAGGAAAAGGGCGGGTAAAACGCCTCTTGCGGGAAATAGATGACACAGTCAAAGAGTTGGCGAATTATAGAAACTTCTTTATCTTCTCAGAGACCACTCGAGTGATGCAGTCCAAGTTTGAGAGTGATCAGGGTGGAGCACCATATTCCATAGCAGAAGCATAACGAAATGAAAATGAGATCAACTCGTGACTGAAAATTTTGAGAGTCGCTTAGATTAAATGACGTGGAGTGTGATGCTTGAACATCACTTGGAGGCCAATTTCTTTCTAACAGTTTCACTCGTGAGTGAAACTATCCTGTGCTCTTTACGAATTTTAGAATATCCAATATACATTGTATGTATGTGCATTCGACATGTCCGCATCCTCTGTGAAGAATCTGTGGCCCGACGAAGCTAGGCGCTGCAGCTTCGGTAGAGATCGCAGGATTCCTGGTTTCATTTCCGGAGCTTTATTCCGACCGTACAGTGCCCTGTGATCAGTCCGACGAGCATACAGATCGAGTTTCCGTCGAACGCCAGAGGCCTTAGAGTCGCTTCAAACACAAAACCATGACACGTTCTTATGATTGTTCGTATTGACGTATTGATCTGTTCGTTCTTTGCGCAAAAAGACCAGAGCTTAAGAAAACTAAGACTCAGCCAAGACATTATTTGCTTGTGATCTCTCACTTCCTCTGTCAAGATGTACACGAAGTGGGTTGAGGTTCTTATACACCTGTGTGTGGGTTCTGTCCCTATGAAACAGAGAACCCCTTAGACCTCTTAGGATGCACATTTTTTTCTCAAAATTGTCAAGAACAGCTTCCTCCGCATTTGAAATTTCTGTGTCTTAGAGCAGGACTGGAATCGTTAACGTTTGTACAGTCTTTGACATTCTATCGATCAACTGCGTCTAGACCACGAAGGAACCGCGTTATTCACTGATTGACTACTGACTACTGACATTGTAAGTAATACTCACCACGAAGTCAAGGTCGACGAAATTCTAAATAGCTCGGTGCCAGACGTAGATGTTTTGTGTGCATTCTTAAGGATAGCGTGTAGGTTTTTTTTTGTTTTCCCTCGATCACTACAAGACGCGTCTTACGTCAAGTAATTTCCTCACTGACGGCACCCTGCGATTGAGCAAGCTGGCTAACAATTGAATACCAAGAAGGAGTGGAAGACACTTGGTAGAAATCACAGTACCCTCTCTCGCGGTTGCCTTGCTTATGGCCTTCCTGCACGCAAAATGTCTTAATGGGGCAACGGCATCATCGTCTGAGATAAGTAGTTGTCTTAGTCATTCCCTAATGAACGTAGTGAGACCACTGAAATCCTGTCCAACCAATAAAGCTGGGGTTTCGTCTTAGAGATAAGTCACACACTTATATTGAGTGCGTAGTGCTAGTGCAAACAGGTCGACCCACTATCCCCTACGCCACGACGACCTACCATCACTGAATGCACTGATGTCTTAGTCCAACTATGGAGGTTTAGTTCCTTGAATCATTTGTATTTTTACTTATTCTTTAAAATTGATTACCAAAATGATGCTCTACAAGACTCATATTTTGTCAGCCCTCCTTGATGGAGTTGAAAGATGGACGATAAGCAAAACTGAAGAGCTGATTCTTGGTGCCTTCTAAAGGAAAATCAGATATTTAGTCCCGTCTCTGTGGAAAGTGAATGGAGGAGAAGACACACTCGCGAACTCTAGCTGTACAAGGGTGTGGATGTAGACTGGAAGGCAACATTTCGTCGATTACACTGGCTCGGCTACAATGAGCTCATAGACACCAACGCTGCGGCTAAGAGGATCTTCAAATCCGACCCTCCTGGTTCGAGAAGGAGAGGAGACCGAAACGCCGGTATACCAGAGACCGGCCAAGTTAAAGCGGATGTAAGACAGCTTGGCGTTGATGACTAGAACCAGCGTGCCCAGGACCGTCAGCAATGGAAGGCAGCCATTGCTCAGGCTCGGACCTTTCATGGTTCGCCGGTCTGACAAGTAAGTAAGGAGGGACTTTCAAGAAATCCCATTTTTGTTGTCAATTGTCACATTCCTGAAGGCAACACTTAAATCCAAGAACACAAGTAGGGGATACAATGGTAGCAGTATTAGTGGCACACCTCAGATTTGTCAATCCCTTAAGATTGAGGCTCAGAATCACCGGTGTACCTAGTCGTTGACCATGCGCTCTAATCATCAAAACCTGAAAAGTTGACGGAAGGTAGCTCGACGAATCCACCGTTCGCCTGCTTTTCCAAGAGTTTTTTTTCTGTACCTGCGGCTTGCATTGATTAGTTAACGGCGATGACAATATGTACTTCTAAGCAATGCCAAATATGCTGACTAAAAGTATACATTTCTGCGTGTTCTGTGCCTGCACCCGAAAACAACATTCCATAAACAGATGATTGATGATTTAGCGCTTTAAGGCCAGATGGGTACTGGTTCTCTCCATGTACAAACTGTGCGTCATAAATCAAAATATTTGCATAAAATATAGAGCCCTCATCAATTAATCGCTCGCCCTTGTCAAGGCCATCAAAGTGCCCTTCAGCAAAAAGGAAAGCTGTTCTCAAGCGACTATCTCAAGCAAATGATCAAACCGGGATTCGTCGTGAGCGTTTCGATTGCATTTCAAATTGTCAGTCGAATGTTAAATTTCATTAAAAATGTCCACAAAAACCCCCCGAACAATTTGACTAATTAGCAAACAAAAGACTTCAATATTTGCAACATTCCCCCCTCGAACTGATCCATTCCTCAGAATTGAAATCTATAAATCCAAGCGAAATGACACTCATGTGGTCGATAATTAGCGATTGCTGGACATCGAATTAGTTCAACAATAATTAACAACAAAGCCAAATGTCAGAGTATACCTGGAACAGAGATGAGAACCCGCGAAAAACGCCACATCAATATTTTGATGACGAAGTGGTTTCGCGAGTTGGCCTTGTCGGCTCCACATTTGTAGCGGTGCAGGTGATTCCGATTAGGCGAAATGTGGGATGTCGGATGAAACACGAACGCGGGCCAAAAGCAGACGAGCACAAAAGGAACACCGAAAGAGGCGATCGTGACTGAGACAATACATCCACTATCAGATGCTGGGAATGATTTAATGTGGCATCGTTGTACTCGAGTGTAACCCCACCGGCATACAGCCGTCTCTACCTGGTAGTACTACCACGTAGCGATGAGCTTATTCCACACAGCGAAACTCAGCGAAAAGCTCCCGCCTCTCGGGGAGAGCCAGCACAAGTTCAATGAATGGCCCACCTCAACCCAAAGGGGGTGGTTTCGTTCGATTCAGATTCATTGTACTTGCTGTACGTCACTCTACACATGGCTACTATGGAAAGCCTTTCAGCCCAGCACCTAATCTCCGCTCCGCTCGCCGAGCTCCCCGCGGCTATCACTTGCCGATGGGGATGATGTGGATGGTGGTGACGACGACAACGACGACGACGACGGCAGCGGTATGTATGTATGTATGAATGGCTCGCTGAGAATTTTTCTTATAAATACACTCGGTGTTCCTCTCAGCGGTTCATTCTCTCAGTGGTTAAAGTGACATGATAGTGAAGACATTGGTGCACTGTAACGAGTCATGTATCAGCATGCCCTTCCAAACACAGATCAATTTTTCGCCAGTGGTAAGCGTAGACAAATCAAATAAAATTGTTTAAAAAAAATAAAGTTTTGTGGATAAAAAATGTAAAACTGTGAGATTTTTTTGAAATTTCTTTCGTGCTTCTGTTCTGTGCTGTGCGAGTGAAGTGAGAGTGAAGACCGATAAAATTTATCCGCACCCTGAAAAGCTGTTCGGTACAGCCTGTGCGGTGCAAAAATACAGGACACCACTGAAGAAGGACATTTTGTGAGTTTCGAGTTTCTGTTGTTTTAATTTGCCCCTTGTGGATGTGCAACAGAGTTTTGAATGGGAAAGCCGAGTTTTGAGCCGCATGATGCAATAATTGAACGTGTTCGAAATCCTAACCTCGTCCTTAAAGGACACCACATTTTTTATTTCATGTTACACACCGATGGATGTGTACTTGCTATAACGTGAGTTTTCCTTTTATGGCAGCTCACTGCGCAAGTCGGCAAGAGCGGAATGGCAATGGGGATGGTTTGGCGGTTTCGACCACTGGTTGGGGGTTTCAGTCCCTCATTTCATCCACCCTCCCCCCTCCCGCATTCATCCACGCACTTCTGTGCCACAGTCAAATTCAGTTCGCAAACAATTGCAGCACTCCGAGCCGAAGTGGCCCACTACACTCAGCTGACGTAATAACGAACTGATAATAAAGTTGCCCAGTTAGTTGGGGCAGACGACTGAGTGAGAGAAAAAAAAATCCAATCGGGCGCCAACACAGTTGGAGGGTACTTAAGTGACTCAACACTTATCGCAAGCTTAATGGCTTAAATACGCACATGGGCCTCCGTTTGGTAGCAGCCGCTATCTGCGTCTGCCGGGGGGTTCGCTCTGCAATTCCGAAAATGTGTATTTAGGTCATGTCTTGCCGTGAGTGGTTATCAACCACCCTTTGAAGAGAGCTTTGATGCACAGCAGGCCTTATGTATACACAATGGAATGCATGTGCTCTGCATTTTTGTCTGGCCGCGACAACAGCTGACGGGCAATAACAACGACAGCATGTGAATGTAAACGATGGTGGTGGCTGCGCTTCAAAAGATATCGTTTGTCCTTGAAAAACGCCTGCACTTGAGATTGTGATGGGATTTGCATCTGACACCGATTGTTTTGTCAGTGGCTTTGCTTCAGTCTCTGGTGACAGATGACACGCAGTTGGAAAAGCAAACAAAATTTTAATTGAAAGCATTTAGCGTGTCTCGAAAATGTAGTTTCATTAGACGATGGCTCTTAAGAGACGTTCTTTTTCTTTCTTTCTCTGGTTGTGGAGCCGATTCGATTGGAGGCGGTGAAGCACGGGAATGTGCTGTTCAGTTTGCTGAGTACGCAGTAAATTTTGCTGTGTGGCGTAGTTTTGTTGGTGAATGAGTGATGATCAGGCAGCTTAGTGATTTACTACATATTGAATCTGAAACTGGATTTAAAGCAATATTGTTGGTTTTTGCTTTATCGTGGTTTGCACGTTGAAGAGCACAGCTCATTTCCAGCACTATTTTTGTTGGGTTAAGAATAATTCATGCTTTGAATCAACTTTGGAACCGAGTGGTGCCTAAATGGGAGGAGGCGCTTCTTGTGGTTCATTTAGAAGTGCAAGTGACATCTGAAAAGGATATATGTAGCTTCTTGAAGAATGACGATGATGCATAAAGACCGCATTCGGAGGAAGAAAAGTACCTAAAACCAAAAACAATGTCAACCATTTTGTTGTCTGAGTGTAAATTGAAAAAAAAAACCTCCTTTGGGATTCAGATTTCGATCATATTTTCGTTCAAATATGCTGCTTTGGTCTTGCCACTATAAGGGGATACAACAATAGAGTCTGTTGCTTGGAATTCTTTTCACGATTTGGATGTACAGTGGATTCTCTCTAAGTCGAACTTCTCCCTAAATCAACTTTCCCTCCTGTTTGCCATCTTTAAGCATTCCCTATTTTGATAACCCCTTAAAAATTCAACTTTAGTGGACTCCCCACTGCTGAAAGTTTTCACAATTTTAGCACATTCAGCATTGTTCCACGTTTTGTAATGGAAGTTAGCAGAGTTTCACTAAGCCACGTACCGTCTCGGACGGCAGTTCCTTTTGAAGCATGGATAAACAATGTTGAAAGCCTGGACGACGAAAATGTGTCTGCCGACTATTTTGTGGGGATGATTGTAGATATTGGCTGCCACTGGCTGATGAGTCAAGAAATATTATGCCAGGAGGATAAAGGGCCAACCGGTGGTCATTCTTCTAAGTCCCAGCATTGTTTTAGTAAAGAAATGAATCAGTGATCAACATAAAGTGCACTTAGCACTCACTGTGGTACTGTTCTTAGAATTGTTGTTGCGCTTCAGTGGATAAGTGCGCTTATTTCTAGGCACACAGAACTTGGTTCGATGCTAGGGCCACCTCCTTCGAGTCAATAGCGCATGATTTATTTCGATTTAAATAGAGATATTTTTATTTCCTTTGTCACTCTTTTTCGAAGCATAATGCTTTCACTTGGGATCTCCATTTCATTCGGCTAGTTGCAGTTGTCTTTACACCTTTCCAAGGTAAGTTGCACTTTGCGAGTTCCAAGAATATCGATCATCTCGAGGTACTTTTTGGACGTCTTCTGGCTCGTATGTCTTGGGGGTTTCACTCTAACGCCATTCTGGAAATGCTGTCGTCTATTTTCCTCGTGACATTTCCGATCGATCGAAGAATCTATCGAATCCGAACCTGTCGCGCAACGCAACGGAGTACGCCCGCGTTTAAGGTGGCACACCCAAGTGGAGGAGGACCTCAACCAACTAAGTGTGCGAAAATGGAGACAGCTAGCCAGAGATCACGCTAGTTGCAGAGGCTTGTTGGTTGAGGCCCAGGTCCACTCCGGACTGTAGCGCCACACAAAGAAGAAGAAGATGTCCGATCCATTTCCATTTGCGTCTCCTGATCTGTATCACAACAGATTCCTCTCTTGTTATTTCTAAGATATCCGCGTTCCTGATGGTGTTTAGCCAGAACATTCGACATATGGTACAGACTGGTGTAACACCGAAAAACCTCCGGAAATCAAAATCGAAGTGGATTGTCTGTTGAATCAAGTCAGTTTTCTTTTTATTATTGTTCTATTTATGGTCTATTTTCATCATTTGCTGATCATCGTGGAGGCTTCTCGAGCATGTTTCCTGGTATTTTAGGAAAATTGATGATGTAGACAACATTGTTATTGCATCTCGCAAAAATTTGTTCAAAAGAGAACACGGCTGAGTGGACATCAGAGGCAAATGTTTCTCTCGATTCTTACGCTTACCGCGTCAGACAGCTTTACTTTTCAAATGCAGTTGACCACTTGTGATCACATGGTTTATGTCTATTCATTCGAGGCAGATAGCTCTTTCAGACGAATAATTGGTTTGTCATTGACTGCAATGGGTCGGATATAGGATAAGGAGAAAAGCTGACAGCATTACCATCGTGGTTGGACCGTGATAAGTTGCACCTTCTTACTAAGGCTGGTTGTTGGACACACAAAGACAGTCGTTGCACTCTTAATTTCGTTGACTGACAACACTTCTTATGCGCATCCATAATTATCCCTAAATTATCTATCCAGCTTTTGTGAATATAAGACGTAGTAGAGCAAATCTATGTGACAAATCTCAAATTAACTCAAAACTGTCAGTGATCACATTCAAAATTGTGCTCAGATCTAACAAGTCGGCTTTGAAATCGAAATTTGCTGTGCGAAACCATCCCACTAGTTCGTCACTGCTGCTCCCCCACTGCAATGTTTACCAAATAAAATACCCTCAACAGACATCTTTTAGATACACAGTGTCTGTCAACTTTATGGGACAATAAACAGACAAGACTACACTCATGTGGATGTGGTCGAAGTGTCTGCGGAATTATATGGTCAATCAATTCTGTTTTCAATTCACAAGTGTACGGATCATAAATTCCCTCGCTGTCATGCTTCAAATATTATTTTACACGGTTTACTGCGAAGAAAAATACATGCTTAAGTAACAGTTTGCGAAATATTCAATTGTGGTTTCATTCTTAAATGGGTTGAAATTGAGTCGTAAGAGTATTTGAATTTTTGTATGAAAATAAGTTGGCTTTACAGCGCTTATTTTTTTTTAAATGGCTGGGTGGCGCAGTTGGTTGAGGACCTGTCCTTGGTTATAGGGGTCCCCGGTTCGTATCTGAGTGAAAGGAAGGTTAATATGATTTGATCTGGTTTTAAAATCTGGCCCAGTCACCATTGGACGTTACGATAAAATAACAGCTACTATCGCTGCAGTATTGTGTTCGTCAGTTCACCTCTCTCGAGCTATTGATAATACGTATGTCATAGATGGCGTCTATAATTTCGCCGTTCAGAGTCGGCGTACACTTTTAGCACGTTAGAGAGCAATCACATGCACAACACGATTGCTTGTCGTATATCCAAGCTACAGATCCGTCACGGGCTGTGTCTAAATGTTTGACTCCGCAAATTCAGCTCTGAACTCTGACATTCCTGTTCCTAGCCTACTATAGTTTAAAAGCATCCCGATTCATGCATTTGATTCGTCATGGCAATGAAGAGGTGCCAGTGGTTGTCACTGTTTACATCCGTAGAACTCAATGAGAGCTGTTGTATTATGCGTTCGGAGTCAGATTTTCTTTGGACCCGAGCAGTGTAGTTGGCACAATAACCTACATAAAAGCATGTAGTTGCTAATAGAGTGCTTAAATATCCTGGTCTTGGCAGAGATTTTTTTCCCATTGAGTTGTACCATGCCCTAAAAGCAAATTGTAACTTGTCTTAAGCTGTTCAGAAGTCGAAGTTAAATCTTGTGGAACAATTTTGAGGTCGGAGTCTTCCTGTTGCTTCTGAACTTCAACGGTCTGAAAGAACTTCGAGGCCTATTGCTTTATGCATTCTAGAGATAATATTTTATGCGTCATTAGGAATGTTTTGCTCTGTGATGCTGGGTAGGTGGGTAAATAATTGGGTGCCCTTGTGACTTTGTGGCCGCGGCTCAGTTAGACCAACAAGTTGGGTCCAATGTGCTCGTGATCTCGTGTATAATACAACCATGGAACCTTTCTGCTACCGGAAGCATCCTACTACATTTGATACAATAGTTAACGTAGATCAAGATAAGAATGTACCAATGGTGGTCTTAGTGGACTTCGGCCTTATTGTTGTTAGGTTTTCTTTCTCTTTTTTGGAAGGCGCTACAGTTCGGGGTGGACCTGAGCCTAAGCCAATAAGACTCAACTAGCGTGGCATCTGGCTAGCTATGTCAAGCTTTGCACGCCATGTTGGTTGTGGTCCATTTCCACTTCCGTGCGCTACCTGTAACGGGCACGTCTAATCCTTTGTTGCGTGGATCAACATGATTGAAGTCGAAGGGCACCACAAAAAGGGCTAGGCAGAAGCACAACCGACCAGCTTTTTACTCTAACATTTCTTCGTGCTGTTGTTGAAGTTACTCGCCGGGATAAGATGAGAAACACGGCAGTGCGCAGGGAATACAATGTCGAGCAGCTACTTCTCCGAACGGAAAGTGCTATGCAGGTGGTTTCTACATGTGGCACGAATGTTCCTATCATCGCGTCCAAGGCATGCGACATCATCAAGAAGGCGTCGCATTGGAAGACCCAGGACGAGGTAGTTGAACCAAGTCAAAAAAACTCGCTTGGTTGCGCCTGGGCATAAATCCAAAGGAGTTAGTGATGCAAGTCTTAAGCCCATAGAATCCGTTCCGTGCGTTGCGTTTCTTGTGAGAAAGTGGCGAGACAACGAATGTGGGATATGTGTGGAATGCATCAGAATGGATGAAGTTGACCAACTTTTGATTTTTGTTCCGTTTGACAGTTCATTCTCACATGTGTGTATGATTTATGAATGGATGTGTATCATTTTATTCTCATGTGTCGTGTGGGATTGTATGCATGTATATATACCTATTTTGGACGCAACGAACGTACATATTTCATTGAGCATCTCTTTGCAACCAGGCAAATATGACTTTTTGTGGATGTCAACCCCAATGCACGTACCGGATTTTACGGGCTTGGTTCTGATATAAGGGTGGCACTACAGCCCGTAGAGAGCCAGGGCGTAGCTTCTCAGCAACAACTGGTGTTGCGCGTGCTATTGTTCTGTCACGAGTGGAAGGGACCTACAGTTTTATGCCGGCTCCGAACGGTCAAGTTTGAGAAGCATCCTCTAGACAGGAAAAACTCTTTGACCATTGTCGGTGACTCGAAAGAAGTGAGGTCGTGAAAACGGACCAGGGATCGAACGTACGACGTCCAGGTTGCCTGCATATGATAAAAAAAAGAGATTTTGTCTACAAGCTTGTTCGGTGTTATTTTCACGAAAGACAGCGCTCTAAATTGGTAAAAATGGCAGTGGTAAAATTGGCCATCGTTTTCCCCATATCTTTGCATTCGATGTGTCTTAATCACATTGAGTTGGAGACTGGTATATACCGAACTCCCCAAAAAGAAGAAAGAATTCTCTATGTCAAATTTGTCGCATAAATGTCCCCCGAAATGTGCGTATTTTTAGCACGCTTTTACGTTCACACTTGATGCCATATTGTTTTGCAATTTTGCCAAGCACGTATAACTCTTGTAGCAATCATTTGTTTTAATTAACTTTTTATGTATTTGGTTTTTATGTGTGATATAAGACGTCAGACAAACCTGCTATACGGACATTGACACGATGCGTAGTTCTGCCCCAAAAAACACTGCACCTCTTGTGTAACAGATGGTGGTGTGTATCAGAAGCCGTTGGACTTGGGGAGCTCTACAATCAATCTCTAAACTGCACCAAACTCCTTATCACGATGCCGATATTGAATATTAACGCTATACCTATTCGCTGCATCATACCAATGTGACCGCTTAGAGAAATAGAAAAAAATCGATAATTTCTTGTGTTCAGACATAATTCCACCACTGCTTGGGCACCTTGCCATTCTCGAGAAAAGCGACACATTCCTAAAGTGCAACACGTCTTGCGTCTTAATTGTTGCATGAGTTGTTTTGCACTCATTTGACTCAAAAACGTATTACCCATCTGGATTTAATAACACGTACACACCTCTCCCTCAGTCTTTGCACACCTACCCACGTTGTGACAGACTACGTATATTCGCCCTGGGAATGTGTTCACTTGTCAGTTATATTTCGTGACCGCTTCACAATTTTCAGCACGTAAGCCCTTGTCAGAGGAATCAATTTAAAATGAGTTTTTATAAAGTTTTTCATTTTCCATCGGCCAACAAATGCGAGAGACGTCAAGCACTAATGAACTAATTTAGCCGACAAAACTACTATCAATCGCATTAAACATGAATGAAATTGGAATTTTAATATTCCACATGGCAAGATGCTTCTCCCCCAAAAAAACCAGGTTAATCAGCCAGCCACCCGCCGACT